>JBBDGP010002637.1:0-165000 GCA_037952835.1 Lithobates septentrionalis | reverse complement strand
TAAAAAACGGCGTGGGGTCCCCCCTAAAATCCATACCAGACCCCGATCCGAGCACGCAGCCTGGCCGGTCAGGAAAGGGGGTGGGGACGAGCGAGCGCCCCCCCTCCTGAACCATACCAGGCCGCATGCCCTCAACATGGGGGGTGGGTGCTTTGGGGGAGGGGGGCGCCCTGCGAGGCCCCCCCACCCCAAAGCACCTTGTCCCCATGTTGATGAGGACAAGGGCCTCTTCCCGACAACCCTGGCCGTTGGTTGTCGGGGTCTGCGGGCGGGGGGCTTATCGGAATCTGGGAGCCCCTTTTAATAAGGGGGCCCCCAGATCCCGGCCCCCCACCCTATGTGAATGAGTATGGGGTACATGGTACCCCTATCCATTCACCTAGGGAAAAAGTGTAAGTAATAAAACACACTACACAGGTTTTTAAAATATTTTATTAAACAGCTCCGGGGGGGGGGGGAATCTTCCTCCGGCTTCGGGGGTCCCTCCGCTTCATCTTCTCCCGGCATCCGGTTGGTTCTTCTCCGCTCTCTTCTCCCGGTGTTCCAGTTCTTCGGCCGGCTCCTCTGCTGTCTTCAGGTAGCTCTCTTGCCAGCAGAGGTCCGGACTTCTGGGCTTCTTGTCTTCTCTTCTCTTCCCCAGATGTTGACACGACGCTCTCTCCGGCTGGACTGCTCTCCGAGGGCTGCGTTGTGACTTATATAGGCGGAGACCCCGCCCCCTTTTGATGTCACAGTCCCTGGGCATGCTGGGACTGTGACGTTTTAGGAGGCGTGGTCAACATCACCCAGTGACCACGCCCCCTAAAACATCACAGTCCCAGCATGCCCAGGGACTGTGACATCAAAAGGGGGCGGGGTCTCCGCCTATATAAGTCACAACGCAGCCCTCGGAGAGCAGTCCAGCCGGAGAGAGCGTCGTGTCAACATCTGGGGAAGAGAAGAGAAGACAAGAAGCCCAGAAGCCCAGAAGCCCAGAAGTCCGGACCTCTGCTGGCAAGAGAGCTACCTGAAGACAGCAGAGGAGCCGGCCGAAGAACTGGAACACTGGGAGAAGAGAGCGGAGAAGAACCAACCGGACGCCGGGAGAAGATGAAGCGGAGGGACCCCCGAAGCCGGAGGAAGATTCCCCCCCCTGGAGCTGTTTAATAAAATATTTTCGTTTTCAAATAGTTTTATTGAGAGTAACAAAATTGGTACACAAAATAGATATACATGTACATCCTTCAGAGTCATAGGGATATCTTTTAAAACAATATGATGAGGTGTAGGCATGATAGGCTATAAGACCGTCCTGAATTCACAGTGGCCCAATACATTCTGTTCATGACTCATGTGAAATTATCACCCTGAAGGGTATCTATTCTGGTAAAATAATCAAAGGAAAATCAAGAAAGAAAAAGAAAAACGGGGAATTTCTTAACCAGATAGAACAAATAGCAGATTATTAATAGTCAGTCTAAATAATCAAAGAGTGGTCAGTCTTGGAGCCTGAATAAAAACCACGGATTCCATTTGGCATTATATGCCGGGATGGAATCATGTAAGGTATGGAATATTTCCTCGGACACCATCATACTATCTATCCGTGAGATAATTTGTGCAAAGGGGAACGTAGAGGATTTCCAGTGTAGTGCAATGACCCAAAGGGTAGCAATGCAGATAGAGTGTATTAATCTCATCATAGGTTTAGTCACTTCTGGGATGTCTTGGAAAAGAATACAGTGGTGAAATGTGAGATTGATGGGTTTCTCAGCCAATCTATCAATCAGTTTAAAAACCTCTTTCCAAGAGGGTTGTAGTTTATCGCACTCCCAGAATATATGTAGGTATGAGCCTAAGTTGGTGCAACCCCGGAAACACCTGGGAGACACCTGCGGGTAAAACCTGTGGAGACGGGTTGGGGTATAATACCATCTTGTTGTAAGTTTAATGGCTGTCTCCCTGACCGTTAATGATTTTGTGCATTTGCGAATGTTCTGCCAGTTTTTATCCCAGTCTAATTCCTCCTGGTCAAGAGCTAGCTCTTGTTCCCATTGTGATCTGTATTTTAAGGTGGGTGGGTCATTAGAAGATTCTAGCATACTATGGATCAATGAGATAAGGCCTTTTTGACGAGGGGATGTGTGGCATAGGTCTTCATATAGTGTCGGGGGGTCTGTATTAGGGTTGGGGTAGTGTAATTGAAAAAAATGTCTTATTTGGAGATATCGGTAAAATTCTCTGTTGGGTAGTTGGCATCTGGCTTGAAGTGCTGAGAATGTGGTAAATGTGGAGTTAACTAGAAAGTCCCCAAGAGTAATCAGATTACCTTGGGTCCACTCCAGGAAGGCCTCCGGGTGGTCATATGCAGGGGGGAATCTAGGGTCCCCGAGATATGAAGCACCTGTGGGTATCGGAGAGGAGAGAGAGTACTTTGTCTTATACATTTTCCAGAGTTTCAAGCCCGCTGTCACTACCAGGTTTCGGGTGGAAAGGTCTGGGATGGAAGGGTGTGAGGACCAAAGTAGGCCAGGTAGGTAGAGGGGGGTAATGGAGTCTTGTTCAAACCTAACCCATGGGACTTTGGAACCTCTAATGTTCCATTGTGCTTGCTGAGCAAATCTGCTGGCTAAGTAGTACAGCCAGATATTTGGGACTCCCAACCCACCCCTTTTAGGGGAACGGTAAAGGGTCTCTCTAGCGAATCTGGGGGGTTTGTCTTGCCATATGAATCTATTAAGGTGTGCTTGAAGAGTAAGTAGGTATGATTTAGACACTCTGATAGGGAGGGAACGAAACAGGTAGAGCAGCCTGGGAAGTATCGTCATTTTGAGGGCCGTAATTCTTCCAAGGAAGGATATATGGAGATGATTCCAATGTTTAAGGGTTTTTTTTAAGTTTTGTGATCAGGGGGGGATAATTGGCCTCAAAGAGTCTGCAGAAGTCTCCGGTCAGCTCGATGCCCAAGTATTGTAGGTGAGTAGTGGCCCATACAAAGTGAAAAGCATTCTTCAGTTGTTGGGTTTCCAACTGTGTAAAACCTACTGGGAGGGCAACCGATTTCGAGACATTAATCTTGAGGCCAGAGACTCCCGCAAAGTCCGAAAGAGTCCGTAAGAGGTTGGGTAGAGATATGAGGGGGTTAGTCAAGAACATGAGGACATCGTCAGCGTACATACAGAATTTGTAAGAGGAGGGGCCTTTGGTGTAGCCTGAAATATTTGAGTTTCTAAGTATTGCTATAGCGAGTGGTTCTAGGGCAAGGGCAAAAATTAAGGGGGAAAGTGGGCATCCCTGTCTCGTGCCCCGACCTACTGTGAAGAAGTCTGAGCTACAACCTGGGATCTTGATGCGGGTTTTGGGGTTTAAATAGAGGGCTTGAAATGCATGGAAAAATTCGTCTTTAAATCCCATCCGTTGTAGGATGGTAGAAAGGTAGTTCCAGGATACGCTGTCGAATGCCTTGTGTATGTCCAGGCTAAGCATAAACAGTTTCCGGGATGTTAGGTTGGCATCTTGGATAATGTTTGTGGCTAAGCGTATGTTGTCAGTAATGAATCTATGGGGTATAAATCTTGATTGATAGGGGGAGATAAGTGAGGAGATAATGGGTGCCAGTCTGTCTGCTAGGATTCTACTAAAGATTTTAAGATCGTTGTTTATTACCGAGATTGGTCTATAATTCTGGGGGAGTAAATGGTTTTTGTTTGGTTTGGGAATCATGGACATATTTGCCAGAAGCATCTCCTCGGGGAAGCTTCCTCCTTGTAGAACCCAATTGAATAATTGCGCTAAATTAGGGGCCAGAAGGTTGACAAATTTCTTGTAGTAAATGGCTGAAAAGCCATCTGGGCCCGGAGCAGAGCCTAACTTTAGAGATTTGATAACCCTATGTATTTCTGAGGTAGTGATGGGGGCATTGAGTTTTTCAGTTTGAGATGGGGTGAGGGAGGGCAGGGGTAGTTCACGGAGCCAGTCAACCTCAGCTTGGGTGGGAGGTTTTTGGGTAGGAGCCAGAAGGGTTGAGTAAAATTGTTTGAAAAGTTGGAGTACTTCTTTAGGGTGGGAAGTGGGTAATCCCGAGCTCTGTGTTAATTTATAGACATGCGGGGGGCGGGAGGACTGATTGAGCCGTCTGGCAAATAAGGTAGAGGCGGTATTGTTATGAAGTAGAAATTTCGATTTCGACCATCTAAGTGCCTTCTCCGTCTTAGAGGAGAGAAGGGAGTCTAGTTCTAGGCTTTTTTGGTCAATAAGTTTTCTAGTGGACTCCAAAGCCAGAGAACCCGCGTCCTTGTATAACCTATCAAGGTCTTTTGTGAGGTCGACAATTCTCTGTCTGTGGAGCTTGTTATGAGTGGAGGCGAGGCTGATCAGTCTGCCCCTCAGCACTGCTTTATGGGCTGTCCAGACAATCGAGGGCGGGGTTTCAGGGAGAGCATTAAGTGAGAAGTATTCGTCAATGGACTTGACTGTCTCCGACTCCACAACCAAGTCTGAGAGCAAAGCTTCATTAAGTCTCCAGGTATACGGTGTGGGGGCAAGTCTGATGAAGTCAGTGGTGAAGGAGGTTACGTGATGGTCTGACCAAACACAGGGGTGAATCTTGGCATTAGTGGAATTGGCTAAAATGATCGGGGTAGTATAAATATAATCTAACCTGGCGTAACTTTTATGTGGGTGTGAGTAGAAGGTAAACTCCTTAATGCCCATGTTGTGCGTTCTCCAGGTGTCTACTAGTTGGTGGTTCAAAAGACCCTGGGTTAGAGACCTGGGGAAGGCTTTGGTAGCAGTAGTGGAGGAGGATCTGTCTAATGTGGGGTTAGCCACTAGGTTCAAATCTCCTCCTATAATCATATGGGGAGATTCCAAGGAGGCTAGTTTATCAAAAAACATTTTAAAAAAGGAAGCAGGGGCGTCATTAGGTGCATAAATACTAGCTATGGTGATTTCCCTATTAAGCATTACACCTTTAATAATCACAAATCTGCTTTCTTTATCCTTATAGCATTGCTTAATTTCCATAGGAACCGAGGAATGTAACAGAATGGCAGCACCCCTGCTTTTGGATGTGTGGAGGGAACAAAATGATTGTGGGAAGCTTTTATGGAGGTATTTTGGGTGTGAGGAGTGGGAGAAGTGTGTCTCCTGAAGTAGGAGAATCTTGGTGCCCAACTGGTTATAAAGATCAAACGCCTTGCGTCTTTTAATAGGGGAGTTAAACCCCTTTACATTATGTGAAGTACAAGTGATTGCCATGATAGGTCAATATTGTGCTGTCAGGCAGAAAAGGTAACAAACTATGTATGCAAGAGGGGTTGTGTATCAAGCAAGCTAGGCCCAGCGGGGGTGCTGTCATTAAGTTAAGCATCAAGTGGAAAAAGTGGTACATGAAATTCACATTCAGGCCAATACCAGGAGAGAACATTTCTATCGTATTAGCATAATATCGGGAGAGCAAACATTCCAGACTGTAAGGTGACTGACCAAGTAAAAGGAGAACAGCTGTAGAAAAACATTGAATGAAAAAAGGAAAAAAAACACACACATAAAAAATTGTATAGCTAGACATAAAGTCCAGTGTCAAAAATAAATCAGGTAAACGAATCTTTACCTGTTAACAGTAAAGGCTATTAAAAGAAACCTTTATTAACGAGACAACTTGGTCTCGAACCCAGCTAGTATGCTAGTTCCCTCTATGGGGAAAAAACCTGTGAGGCTCGCAAAAATGTAGAAAAAGAAAAAAAAAAGGGAAAAAAAGTTCAAACCAGTGCGTAGCCTGTGGTTTCAAACGGAACTTTTGCTGGGTGGGGAGGACATGTCACGGCTCCGCGGGACTGTCGCCTGTAATAAGGTGATGGAAGAAACAGTGTCATGCGTCATATAGGTGAAGGAATGGTGGGTATCAGGAGAGTCACCGTGGAAGTTCTGCGAGGCCTTCTCCAACGTCGTAACGGATTCTCCTTCTTTCTCTTCGTGATGGAGGGGTTTGCCAGATGGGGGCCGGACGAGGGGTCAGCGGTGGGCGACGGATGGCAGCTGCATCAAGAAGGCCCAGTTTCACTAGGATTTCTTGGCCCTCGAGTAGGGAAGTGGCTGAAAAGGTGGTGCCATTGTGAGGGACCAGCAACTTAAACGGGAAGCCCCATCTGTATCGAATACGGGCGGATTGGAGTGCGGTGGTTATTTCCTTTAAGCTTCTCCGTCTGTCGAGGGTAGCAGGGGAGATATCCGGATAGATCTGGATTTGGTGATTGTCCAGCATAATCCTTTGCTTGTTCCGTGCAGCCCTTAGGATATCCTCTTTGATGAGAAAATCTTTTAGGCAGAGGATCACATCCCTAGGTGGTTTATCATCAGGAGGCTTTGGGCGAAGCGCTCTGTGAATGCGATCACACTTAAATGCGGAGGAGTCACACTCTGGGAGCAGTGATTTAAATAGACGAATAACAGCAGGGATAAGATCAGTCTCTGATTCTGGGATACCTCTAAGGCGCAAATTATTGCGCCTATTTCTATTGTCGAGATCTTCGACTTGGGCTTGGATCGCCGAAAGAGCCGTGGCCAATGAGTCATGTTCCCGACTAAGGTCGTTGTAGGCCAGAGCCAGCTCATCGTGCTTGGTCTCAAGGAGCTCGGTACGTGAGCCTAGGGCCGCAATTTCTTGTGATAGGGTGTGGGAAGTTTTCTGCAGTTCCATCTGAAATTTGGAAGCCAGTTTGGTATACATTGCTTCCAGACTGCTGTCCAGGTCAGCCTTAGAGAGGGTAGTGTGGTACTCACTCGTGCTGCATGTAGACCGGGATGGTGTCTGCTGCGATGTGGGAGTTTGAGCCGGGGAGTCCCCCTTCCCTGCCGCGCCATCTTGGGACATGCTGTAACGTTCCCGCGTGCGGAGGAGATAGTGAGTTAGGGTATTCTGAGCGGAGCCACGGGATTTCCTTCTCTTCGACGGCATGCACCAGTGTTATGTGGCTCGAGGGGTGCAAGAAACGAGTGTATTTGAGCAGTTAATAGCCCTCGGGATGCCGTGAAAGGCCCGGGTGGAGCGGAGCTACTGTGTCAGGCGTCCATTTCCTTTGGCGCCGCGCATGCGCCCCTTAATTAAATATTTTAAAAACCTGTGTAGTGTGTTTTATTACTTACACTTTTTCCCTAGGTGAATGGGTAGGGGTACCATGTACCCCATACTCATTCACATAGGGTGGGGGGCCGGGATCTGGGGGCCCCCTTATTAAAAGGGGCTCCCAGATTCCGATAAGCCCCCCGCCCGCAGACCCCAACAACCAACGGCCAGGGTTGTCGGGAAGGGGCCCTTGTCCTCATCAACATGGGGACAAGGTGCTTTAGGGTGGGGGGGCCTCGCAGGGTGCCCCCCTCCCCCAAAGCACCCACCCCCCATGTTGAGGGCATGCGGCCTGGTACGGTTCAGGAGGGGGGGCGCTCGCTCGTCCCCACCCCCTTTCCTGACCGGCCAGGCTGCGTGCTCGGATCGGGGTCTGGTATGGAGTTTAGGGGGGACCCCACGCCGTTTTTTCGGCGTAGCGGGGTTCCCTTTATAATCCATACCAGACCTAAGGGCCTGGTATGCCCCGCGCTCGCCGCAATAGGAAAATTAGTTTTTCCTATTGCAGCGAGCGCGAGATGCAATACCCTGCCCTCGTGTCGTATCTGGTCCGTCGGACCAGCATACACACGAGCGGGCTTTCCGTCGGACCAGCACACACACGAGCGGACTTTCCGCCCGAAATTGAGTCCGACGGAAAGATTTAAAACTTTTTTCAAATCTAGGTCCGGCGGGCTTTTGGGAAGAAGTCCGCCGGAAAAGTCCGCCGCCGCCCACACACGGGCGGATTGTCCGGCACACTCTGGTCCGCCGGACCAAGTATGCCGGAAAGTCCGACCGTGTGTACGCGGCATTAGGCCTCACAAAGCCTAGAGCCGCCTCTGATTGAAAATATTAAGTATTTTTTTTGGTTAATTTCAGACAGCCAAGGAGCCCCTGTTGCATATTCCATACATTGCATTGGTGATCTTCAGCTTCCTAAAGTGACAAATAGAGAAATCATTTACTGTCCTCAACTTTAAAGAATTTGTCAAGGAACATCTTGTGACTCATGTGTTAAAGATTTGGGGGTTGTAATGGCCAGCCTTTCTGACCTTTTTGTGCAGACTAATGAGGATCCTTAAAGGATAAGTCCAGCCTAGGTTTATTAGGCTGTGCTTCTCCTATGGGTCACAGGAGTGCAATCCGTTTTGCACTCCCATGACCCGTTTTCAGCAGAGAGTGGTCTGAAGTCCGCTCTCTGCTGACGTCGCCAATAGTAGTCCAGGCACCTCGTCATCCCAACTCTGGAAGTCTGGATCCGCCAGGTCCCCGCCCCTCCACAGCTCAGCGCTCCAGTGAGCGTGAAGGAGCAGAGCAGGAGAGCTTCTGATTGACAGGCAGCAGCTCTCGTCTCGGGGAGCCGAGAGAACCGAGCCATCGGCAGTGTTCGATGGCTCGGTTCTTAGTGCAGGGACACTGGGGGACAGATGCAGCATCGGACCGATGCTGCATCCACCTAGGTAAGTATAATGGGGGAAAAAACCCAAACCCATACTTCTCCTTTAAAATGTAGCACAATTGTCATTATCAACTATCTTCATTAGGCAAGGTCTGTGAGGAGATTGATTGCATCATTGGTCGAAATCGAAGCCCCAAAATGCAAGACAGAAATCGAATGCCATTTACAGATGCTGTGATCCATGAAATGCAACGATTCATTGACCTAATTCCAATGGGTGTGGCTCGGAAAACTACAAGGGATGTTGAGTTTAGAGGATACTATATACCCAAGGTAAATGTCTGATAATAAAATGAGCAAGTTTAGTTTATCAGTCAAGCATTGACTTACATTTTGGTAAGAGCTATTCTTCCCACCCAAGAAATTGTAGATTTTGATAAGTAGTGTTTACATAGTTCCGAAATTTCAGTAAGTAAGGCAGGGTAGTTAGTCTTGAAATTGTCAGTGATTGAAGTCAATTTTATGCCAAGATATTTTATTTGAGAGGTGTATGCCCAGGAAAAAGAGGAGATCCAAGAAACTTTTGATGATGACAAACAGTGCATAGGTAGCATAAATTATTTAGATTTGTTTATTTTTATAAGGAAAGAGAGCCAAAGTTTGTGAGGATTGTATGCAAGATGGGTAATGAATTTAAGAGTTCTATATTGTGCTCCAAATTGCCTACCATGAGACCTTTGAGATTAGGATGAGAGTGAATAGCTTTTTCTATTAGTTCGATAACCAGGGCCGCCATCAGCGGGGTACAGCCGATACAACTGTAAGGGGCCTGAGCGTCTGGAGGGGCCCGACCAGGCTAGGAGAACTTGGAGCGGGTGAATGGGAGCCATGTTGTGCATTACAGAAACAATCTCACAACGTGTGCTCTCTGTGGCATTCAGCTCAGACATCAAGCTCTTTACTGCCGCCTCTGGCTACTATGCGCATGTGCACCCCTCATGTGTGCTGTGTTATATAGTATGATCGGCTGCAGCCCCTCTTTGTCTCAGCAACATGTCAGCTTTGTGAACACAGGAGCTGGGACCAGGTAGGAAGACCTTCTTTACAAGTAGGGGCTGTGAAGGAAAGGGAGGGGGACTGTTTGTGTACGGGGGCTGGAGCTTTGTGTGTTTACAGATGTGTATATGTGGGGAGCTGACATGTATACAGGAGGGGGCTGACATATATACAGGTGTGAGGAGGGGCCTGACATATATACAGGTGTGAGGAGAGGCCTGACATGTATACAGGTGTGAGGAGGGGGCCTGACATGTATACAGTTGTGAGGAGAGGCCTGACATGTATACAGGTGTGAGGAGGGGCCTGACATGTATACAGGTGTGAGGAGGGGGCTGACATGTATACAGGTGTGAGGAGAGGCCTGACATGTATACAGGTGTGAGGAGGGGGCCTGACATGTATACAGGTGTGAGGAGGGGGCCTGACATGTATACAGGTGTGAGGAGGGGCCTGACATGTATACAGGTGTGAGGGGGGGGGGGGCTGACATGTATACAGGTGTGAGGGGGGGCCTGACATGTACACAGGTGTGATGAGGGGCCTGACATATGTACAGGTGTGAGGGCGGCTGACATGTATACAGTTGTGAGGGGGGCCTGACATATAAACAGGTATGAGGAGGGGGCCCGACATGTATACAGGTGTGATGGGGGGGCCTGACATGTGTACAGGTGTGAGGAGGGGCCTGACATGTGTACAGGGGTAAGGGGGCCTGACATATAAACAGGTATGAGGAGGGGGCCTGACATGTATACAGGTGTGAGGGGGGCTGACATGTATACAGGTGTGAGGGGGGCTGAAATGTATACAGGTGTGACGGGGGGCCTGACATGTATACAGGTGTGAGGGGGGCTGAAATGTATACAGGTATGAGGGAGGCCTGATATTTATACAGGTACGAGGAGGGGGCCTGATATGTATACAGGTGTGACGGGGGGCCTGATATGTATATAGGTGTGACAGGGGGCTGATTGCGTACAGGTGTGAGGGGGGGCTGAGTGCGTACAGGTGTGAGGAGGGGGACTGATATATACAGGTGTGAGGGGGCTGACATATATACAGGTGTGAGGGGGGGCTGACGTATACAGGTGTGAAGGGAGGGCCTGACATGTATACAGGTGTGAGGGGGGCTGAGTGCGTACAGGTGTGAGGAGGGGGACTGACATATATACAGGTGTGAGGGGGCTGACATATATACAGGATTGGGGGGTGGGGCTGAGTGAGTACAGGTGTGAGGAGGGGGGCTGAGTGCATACAGGTTTGTTTGGGGGGAGGCTGACATATACAGGTGTGAGGAGGGGGGCTAAGTGCGTACAGGTGTGAGGAGGGTGGCTGAGTGCGTACAGGTGTGAGGAGGGTGGCTGAGTGCGTACAGGCGGGGTGGCCGGAGTGCATATTCGGTGGGATGGCCCGTGGGCAGGCCCTGGGGAATGTTGGTGGTCAGACTCGGGGGGGGGGGCGCGGGGCCCAGGCCTAAAGCTGTGTAAGGGGCCCAAAAATTTCTGATGGCTGCCCGGTCGATAACCAAGACAAAGACAAGGGGCAAAAGGTACACCCTTGTCTTTTGCCACTGGTTATTAAAAATGGGTCCGATTGCATACCCGATATCCAAATTTAGCACTAGGACAATAGTGCTACCCTGTTTCCCCAAAAATAAGACCTAGCGTGATTGTCGGTAATGGCTGCAATATAAGTCCTACCCCCCAAATAAGCCCTAGTTTAAGACCTTGTAGGTGTTATTTTCAGGGTAGGGCTTATTTTCGGGGAAACAGGGTAGGGCTTATTTGCGGGGTTGGGCTTATATTGCAGCCATCACTGACAATCACGCTAGGTCTTATTTTTGGGGAAACAGGGTAAGAGAACAGCTCCAAAAGATCCTGCAAAACCAAATTTGTTCAGTATTAATTTAACCGCTTCAGCCCCAGAAGATTTTACCCCCTTCCTGACCAGAGAACTTTTTGTGATTCAGCACTGCGTCGCTTTAACTGACAATTGCGCGGACGTGTGACGTTGCACCCAAACAAAATTTATGTCCTTTTTTTCCCACAAATAGAGCTTTCTTTTGGTGGTATTTGATCACCTCTCCGTTTTTATTTTTTGCGCTATAAACAAAAAAAGAGCGTCAATTTAAAAAAAAACTAAATATTTTTTACTTTTTGCTATAATAAATATTCCCGAAAAAATATATTAAAAAAATATTTTTTTCCTCAGTTTAGGCTGAAATGTATTGTTTTACATATTTTTGGTAAAAAAAAATCACAATAAGCGTATATTATTGGTTTGCGCAAAAGTTATAGTGTCTACAAAATAGGGGATAGTTTTATGGCATTTTTATTATTAATTTTTTTTTTTTAATAGTAATGGCCGCGATCTACGATTTTTATTGGGACTGCGACATTATGGCGGACACGTTGGATAATTTTGACACATTTTTAGGACCATTGGCATTTATACAGCGATCGGTGAGATTAAAAATGCATTGATTACTGTAAAAATGTCACTGGCAGGGAAGGGGTTAACACTAGGGGGCAATCAAGGGGTTAGTTGTGTTCCCTAGTGTGTGTTCTAACTGAAGGGGGAGGGGACTGTGCAGGGGAGATGACAGTATGAACAGACAATCTGTTCTCCCCTCAGAGAACCGGAAACTGTGTGTTTACACACACAGATCCTGGTTCTCGGTGTGTCCCGAGCGATTGCGGGAGCCCGGCGGTGATTGCAACCGCCTGGCACTCGCATTGGTTCCGTGGGCGAGCAGGGGGCGCGTGCCCCTAGTGGCCGAATCTGGAAGCGAAGTAACATGACATCGATTCGCGCAGCCGAGCCCTGTTGCCGCAGTACAACTGCGCCGGCTGGTCGGCAAGTGGTTAAAGAAAAACTCCATCTTTCCACACACTTTACATAGTTTGTTTGGGCCAGCTTGGCCTATGTCCCTCACTAACCTGTGAGGCCGCTAGATGCGCAGTATAAACTGTATGTAGCTGGGGCTACCTACATCATACTGCACTGTGTTCCGGGTGCGGGTCAAAACTTCCTGTCTCATACCCGGAACACAGAAGAGTCTATCACAGTGGCACTCAGCCAATCAAAATATTCTAGCAATGAATACAAAGCCTCCTCTAATTGGCTGAGTCAGAAGTTGTGGCATCATCAACCCGCCTCTCTGACTCTAGAATACATTGCTTGCTCTGAGCGGCTGAACACCGCTGCAGTAGACTCTTCTGTGTTCCAGGTATGAGACAGGAAGTCTCACCTGGAACACAGTGTGGTATCCTTTATGTAGCAGCAGCTACATACAGTTTATACCACACATCCAGTGGCCTCACAAGTTAGTGAGGGAAATAGGTCATTTGGGCCAGCTTGTAAAGTTTGTGTAAAGAGGGAGTTTTTTTTAAGGTACCCCCAGTGTACAGTACTCTGTCAAATGCCTTCTCTGCATCTAAAGATAGGGAGAAGCATTAGATAAGAAGGCATTGGTCAACCCCACTGTATTAGATCGGTACATCTCCTAGTGCAATCAGGTGCCTGACGACCATTGATAAATCTGACCTGATTTGGACATATTTGTCGGGATATAAGGGGTTGCAGGCTGTTGGCCAGGCGTTTAGTGCATATTTATATATCTGTATTTAACAGAGAGCTTGAGTGGAAATTACCCAGGCCAGTAGATGGTTTCACTTGTTTGGGAATAGCAGTCATGATTCTCTGGGGATAGACCCTGTGAGGTTATAAAGAGACGCATACAATTTGCTAAATAAATTAGCTACGTCTAGGGTTTTCACGAGTTAGGTTTTCACTAGTTTACTGTACCTCTTATAGGATCGAATAAAAAGGAAATTTTGGATTGAATTTGTTTAAATAGTTTTTCTAAAAATGCCCTTACCTTGTTAGCTTAGGTGTAAAAGTTTTGGAGTTAATTTGTCTAAATTAGGTGAAAAGGCGCGTTTCAATCTTTTTAGCAAATGTTCATGTTTACTGATTAGACATAGCCTTAATTTGTGATTTGAATATAAGGTTCTTTATATGTTTTAGTATCAATGCTTTGTGGCATTTTTACAGATCCTAAATTTGGTTATCCTGCTAAGGGCATATCAATTCCAGGAAGTAAATGCTTCATAAATCATCTGCCCTTACTCAAGATGGCTGCAGCTAGAAATGCTTTTTTTTTATTATTATTATTATTATTATTATTATTATTATTATTTATCAACAAAGTTATTTGATTTATCAACAAAATAAGCATGGAAACATGGATGGATTTGGGGGGGGGGGGGTTGATTTGATTATTAAAAATGAATTAAATGGTGTTTTAAGTTTGTGGGGCTAAGATGCAGTGTAGTTCCTCTTAAATTGAACCAGGTTAAAAATTATAATCTGCACTGGGTATTTTTCTCAGCTTTTTCTCTTTGCTTTTACAGCACACTAACATTTCTCCAATGATTACCACAGTGTTAAAAGACCCCGCCTGTTTTCCATACCCTAATGAATTCAACCCCAAGAATTTTCTTGATGACAATGGGAACTTTAAAAATAACGATGGCTTCATGCCTCTTGCTGCAGGTAAGAAAGTACAGTATCTCACAAAAGTGAGTACATCCCTAACATTTTTGTAAATATTTTATTATATCTTCTCATGTGACAACACTGAAGAAATTACACTTTGCTACAATGTAAAGTAGTGAGTGTACAGCTTGTGTAACAGTGTAAATTTGCGGTCCCCTTAAAATAACTGAACACACAGCCATTAAAGGGGTTGTTAGGGGTTCATTTTTTATTTTTTTAAAATAACAAACTTGTCATACTTACCTCCACTGTGCAGCTCGTTTTGCACAGAGTGGCCCGATCCTCCTGTTCTGGGGTCCCACGGCGGCTCTCTCGGCTCCTCCCTACAATAGATAACCCCCTTGGGAAGCTCTCTCCCGAGGGGGTTACCTTGCGGGTGCGGTCCGGTCTCATACACTCAGCATCCATAGACACAAAGTGTATGTCTCGGTCCCGCCCCCGGCGCCCGCTTCATTTGGATTTGATTGACAGCAGCGCGAGCCAATGGCTGCGCTGCTATCAATCTATCCAATGAAGAGCCGAGAAGACCGGGCCGAGAAGAGCCGAGAAGCCAGCGAGTTCTCGACGCTGGACTTTTGAGGGCTCAGGTAAGTAAACCGGGTAGTCTGAGGGGCCTGTAACTATCAGATGTTTTTTCACCTTCATGCATAGGATGCATGAAGGTGAAAAAACTGGAAGGTTTACAACCCCTTTAATGTCTAAACCGCTGGCAACCAAAGTGAGTACACCCCTAAGTGAAAATGTCCAAATTGGGCCCAATTAGCTATTTTCCCTCCCTGGTGTCATGTGACTCTTTAGTGTTACAAGGTCTGAGGTGTGAATGGGAAGCAGGTGTGGTAAATTTAGTGTTATCGCTCTCCCTCTCTCATACTGGTCACTGGAAGTTCAACATGGCACCTCATGGCTAAGAACTCTCTAAGGATCTGAAAAAAAGAATTTTTGCTCTACATAAAGATGGCCTAGGCTATAAGAAGATTGTCAAGACCATACAGTGGTTTAACAGGACAGGTTCCACTCAGAACAGGCCTCGCCATGGTCGACCAAAGTGCACGTGCTCAGCGTCATATCCAGAGGTTGTCTTTGGGAAATAGATGTATGAGGTTGAAGGAGTGGGGGGTCAGCTCGTGAGTGCTCAGACCATATGCCGCACACTGCATCAAATTGGTCTGCATGGCTGTCACCCCAGAAGGAATCCTCTTCTAAAAATAATGCACAAGAAAGCCTGCAAACAGTTTGCTAAAGACAAGCAGACTAAGGACATGGATTACTGGAACCATGTCCTGTGGTCTGATGAGACCAAGATAAACGTATTTGGTTCAGATGGTGTAAATCGTGTGTGGCGGCAACCAGCTGAGGAGTACAAAGACAAGTGTGTCTTGCCTATAGTCAAGTATGGTGGCGGGAGTGTCATGGTCTGGGCTGCATGAGTGCTGCTGGCACTGGGGAGCTACAGTTCATTGAGGGAACCATGAATGCCAACATGTACTGTGACATACTGAAGCAGAGCATGATCCCTTCCCTTTGAAGACTGGGCCGCAGGGCAGTATTCAAACATGATAACAACCCCAAATACACCTCCAACACGACCACTGCTTTGCTAAAGAAGCTGAGGGTAAAGGTGATGGACTGGCCAAACATGTCTCCAGACCTAAACCCTATTGAGCATCTGTGGGGCAGCCTCGAATGGAAGGTGGAGGAGCGCAAGGTCTCTAACATCATTCAGCTCCATGATGTCATCATGGAGGAGTGGAAGAGGACTCCAGTGGCAACCTGTGAAGCTCTGGTGAACTCCATGCCCAAGATGGTAAAGGCAGTGCTGGAAAATAATGGTGGCCACACAAAATATTGACACTTTGGGCCCAATTTCGACATTTTCACTTAGGGCTGTACTCACTTTTGTTGCCAGCGGTTTAAACATTAATGGCTATGTGTTGAGTTATTTTGAGGGGACAGAACATTTACACTGTTATACAAGCTGTACACTCACTACTTTACATTGTAGCAAAGTGTCATTTCTTCAGTGTTGTCACATGAAAAGATATAATAAAATATTTACAAAAATGTGAGGGGTATACTCACTTTTGTGAGATACTGTATATATATATATACACTATATGATTTTTCTGCTTTTGTTTAACATATGCATATTTTGTACAAATAATTCAATGTTAAAAAATGGAAAAATAAGCACTGGAATAAGTTATATTAAGTTATTATTATTCAGATATTATATAGCGCCAACAGTTTGTGCAAAAATTAGGGCAGATAGTACGGTTATAATACAATTCAATACAAGAGGAATCAGAGGGCCCTGCTCGTTAAAGCTTACAATCTAAGAGGGAGGGTCAAGTGATACAAAAGTTAATAACTGTGGTGGATGAGCTGATAGACAAAGTAAAAAGAAAGTTTTTTAGTTAGAAGCAGGATAGGTTTCTTGAAACAGGTGAGTTTTCAGGGATTGACAAAAGGTGCATAGAGTAGGAGATAGGGAGTTCCAGAAGATGGGAGAGGCTCTAAAGAAGTCCTGAAGGCGAGTATGGGAGGAGGTGACGAGGAAGCTAGAGAGCAGGAAGCCTTGCGAGGACCAAGGAGAAAGGTTTGGTTGGTATTTTGAGACAAGGTTAGTGATATACCTGGGGGAAGAGCTGCAGATGGTGTTGTAAGTTGTTAGTTTTTTGAATTTTATTAGTTGGTTGAGCAGAAACCTATAGAGGGATTGGCAAAAAGGGGTGGCAGACACTGAATTGTTGGTAAGGTGGATGAGTCTGGCATGATTCATGATGGATTGAAGGGGCGATAGCTTAAGCCTCAACAAGGACCTTGATTTGAGCCTCAACAAGGACCTCCATGGCAGGATCACTAAGTGTAGGCTTAATAAAGTCATATGCACATTGAGATGACTAACTTCAGTTGATACACAGTGATGAAGCAAATCCTCCTACATAAATTGCACCTATTTCCTCCTATATAAGTTGTACTTGCTTATCTGCTGCACTCTCTTCTCCAGAGCTGTTCAAAGTACACAGATCAAAGGGTATTTCTCAGCTTCCAGAAAGCAGGGGGTGGGGATATGATGTCACACTGCACAGCACATAGCAGAGAACTGAGTGTAATCCAATACCTGGAGGCATACCTCCCAACTTTTTGAGATGGGAACGAGGGACACCTATTAGCAAAAGTATGTAGCCATAGAAGACACCCCTTTCCATGCCCCCTTAAAGTAGAATTATACAAAAAAAAAAAGATTTCTTAAACCCACAAGTGCTATTTTTACCACTACTATTCCTTTATACTGGCTTTTGACATTTACAAATGCAGCAATTTAGAAACTGGATGAAAGGTTTAGCACCGGGAAACACTTTTTGAAAGATAAAAAGTGAATTTTCTTTTAGACTCTATAGATCAGAACAAAATGAGCGACAAATGAGGAGGAAAAAGGGACAGAGGGACTTTGTTCCAAATCGGGGACAGTCCCTTGAAATCAGGGACAGTTGGGAGCTATGCTGGAGGGAATGGACACACCCCCTCTACGCAGTTTAATAGGGAAACATGCACAGCTGAAGATGCCAATCACCTTCTGTGTGCTGAATCCCCTCTCTCTGATGATTGCCTGGTGTTGGGACTGTTGAGTGAAGTGACTCATGCAGATAACAGAGGAAGGAAAGAGCAAACAGAATCAACATTAAGGGTTAAAGGTTGAGGCAAGTACATACTTTGGAGGGATATGCTTTGTTCGTTTTTCATTTCACTTTAAAGAATACTGCAGATTTAAACATTAAAAATGCTTTTAGGGCTGTTGCAATGTAACTTGGAAAAATAGATGCCCTCAGTAAACAGACTATTTTGTATATATTCATTTAAAGCTTTAATTTTCACTTTTGACTGGGTTATCAAGTAAATAATATCAACCATCTTTATTCTGCCACAGGAAAGAGGAACTGTATGGGAGAAGCTCTGGCCCGAATGGAGATTTTCCTTCTAGTAGTTACAATCTTACAGAATTTTGCATTGGAGCCTGAACTTCCCAGAGAGGATCTGGATCTCCGCCCTGATGTATCTGGAATTGGGAATCTACCAAAGCCATACAAGATGGCCTTCATTCCTCGCTAGTGACTAACTTTCTCTACCATGTCCTGAGCATGAAGAAGTCCTTCCATCTGCTGCTAAACATCTAAGGCAGATGAAATGACAAAATTTGTTTTTTTTTAGTACTCTAATTGTATTTGGACAAATAAAGCTGGCTCCTGAAAATTAACTTGTTATTATTTTATTTTTTTTATATTGTACATGTAATGTTTGAGTGTGGGATTATAATGAGCTTCATCCTGGTAACTACTACAAAGTACAGAATTGTCTGAAAAACTGAATTCTTTTATCAAGTTGCCAGTAAGGCATACTGTACTGTCATCAGGGCGATCTTTCCTCACTTTGCTTCAGAGGGATAGAATGGTTGTCTCACTCCTCCAGAGGAGGTGATAAGGAAAGAAGGCTACTTGGGAGAGAGGCATGGTGGATTTTTAGATTAAAAACTAGATCGCCTCAGGGGTTAAACCTGAGTTGGGATCTGGACTTGCACTTACATTAAGAATGCCTCTCCCCAGAGCCGCCTCTCTTTTTTCCTTTCTCTCTTCTGGGGTCTTTTTCACAAACCTGGTATATTATTTTCATCTTTTTTATTTAATGTTTTTTGAATTTTAGGGTTTGATTTCTTATGCATATGTGTATGAATGTATGCACGTGTGTGTACATGCACGTGTGTACATACATGTGCATATTATCACTACGAGGTGTGTGAAAATTAGTGGCATACACATGGATCACCCTATATGTATTGCAGCTGATTCTCTTTTTTTGGATAGTTGTCTGCGGTCAATTAAGACAATTAATGGGTGGAGACTGTGATCTTTAGAGCTACTATTTATTTCAAAGTTTTATGTCTGTAATGTGGTTATGACTAAGGCCTTATAGGCTGAAACGCGTCATCTGACTTAATCTGCATTTGTTCACTGTGGCTGTTCAATAAAATGAAGAAATTTTAAGAGCAACAACCGGAGTGCAGATCATTTTTTCCACTCCACTCAGAACAGGCCTCGCCATTCTTGACCAAAGAAATTGAGTGCACGTACTCAGCGTCATACCCAGAGGTTGTCTTTGGGAACTAGACTTATGAGTGCTGCCAGCATTGCTGCAGAGGTTGAAGTAGTGGGGGGTCAGCCTGTCAGTACTCAGACCATACGCCGCACACTGCATCAAATTGGTCTGCATGGCTGTCGTCCCAGAGGGAAGCCTCTTCTAAAGATGATGCACAAGAAAGCCCACAAACAGTTTGCTGAAGACAAGCAGACTAAGGTCATGGGTTACTGGAACCATGTCCTGTGGTCTGATGAGACCAAGATAAACGTATTTGGTTCAGATGGTGTCAAGCGTGTGTGGCAGCAACCAGGTGTTGTCACATGAAAAGATATAATAAAATATTTACAATAATGTGAGGGGTGTACTCACTTTTGTGAGATACTGTATATACAGTATCTCACAAAATTGAGTACACCCCTCACATTTTTGTAAATATTTTATTATATCTTTTCATGTGACAACACTATGACACCTTGCTTCAATGTAAAGTAGTGAGTGTACAGCTTGTTTAACAGTGTCAATTTGCTGTCCCCTCAAAATAACTCAACACACAGCCATTAATGTCTAAACCGCTAGCAACAAAAGTGAGTACACCCCTAAGCGAAAATGTCAAAATTGAGCCCAAAGTGTCAATATTTTGTGTGGCCACCATTATTTTCCACCACTGCCTTAACCCTCTTGGGCATGGAGTTCACCAGAGCTTCACAGGTTGCCACTGGAGTCCTCTTCCACTCTTCCATGACGACATCACGGAGCTGGTGTATGTTCGAGACCTTACGCTCCTCCACCTTCCGTTTAAGGATACCCCACAGATGCTCAATAGGGTTTAGGTCTGGAGACATGCTTGGCCAGACCATCACTTTTACCCTCAGCTTCTATAGCAAGGCAGTGGTCGTCTTGGAGGTGTGTTTGGGGTCGTTATTATGTTGGAATACTGCCCTGCGGCCCAGTCTCCGAAGGGAGGGGATCAGGCTCTGCTCCAGTATGTCACAGTACATGTTGGCATTCATGATTCCCTCAATGAACTGTAGCTCCCCAGTGCCAGCAGCACTCAAGCAGCCCCAGACCATGACACTCCCACCACCATGCTTGACTGTAGGCAAGACAAACTTGTCTTTGTACTCTCTATACCTTTATGGGGACGTTGGTGCTGTAACATAGTATTTTTAAATTCTGGAGTTGACCATTTGACAATGCAATTGACCATGCAGTTGACCATATTGTCTTTGTGCTCCTCACCAGGTTGCCGCCACATATGCTTGACACCATCTGAACCAAAAAGTTTATCTTGGTCTCATCTGACCACAGGACATGGTTCCAGTAATCCACGTCCTTAGTCTGCTTGTCTTCAGCAAATTGTTTGTGGGCTTTCTTGTGTATGATCTTTAGAAGAGGCTTCCTTCTGGGATGACAGCCATGCAGACCAATTTGATGCAGTGTGCAGCGTATGGTCTGAGCACTGACAGGCTGACCCCCTACCCCTTCAACCTCTGCAGCAATGCTAGGAGCACTCATAAGTCTAGTTCCCAAAGACAACCTCTGGATATGACGCTGAGCACGTGCACTTAACTTCTTTGGTCGACCATGGCGAGGCCTGTTCTGAGTGGAACCTGTCCTGTTAAACCACTGTATGGTCTTGGCCACCGTGCTGCAGCTCAGTTTCAGGGTCTTGCCAATCTTCTTATAGCCTTCTTTATGTAGAGCAACAATTCCCTTTTTTCAGATCCTCAGAGAGTTTTTTTGCCATGAGGTGCCATGTTGAACTTCCAGTGACCAGTATGAGAGAATAAGAGCGATAACACCAAATTTAACACACCTGCTCCCCATTCACACCTGACACCGTGTAACACCGAGTCACATGACATCGGGAAGGGAAAATGGCTAATTGTGCCCAATTTGGACATTTTCACCTAGGGGTATACTCACTTTTGTTCCCAGCAGTTTAGATATTATTGTCTGTGTGTTGAGTTTTTTTGAGGAGACAGCAAATTTAAACTGTTATAAAAGCTATACACGCACTACTTTACATTGTAAAGTAGTGCATGTAGTGCATTGTATTCAACCAAACTGTCAAACCATCCAATGGCTGGTGTCATAACTGATCACATGTGCAACATCATGGCAGTTGTAGATTAAACAGAGGCAAAGTTGGCAGCTTCCTTGGCTGAAAACGATAGGGGGGTTTACTTACACTTTAATGACCAGGCCGTTCTTTGCAATACGGCACTGCATTGCTTTAACTGACAATTGCGCGGTCGTGCAATGCTGTACCCAAACAAAATGTATGTGCTTTTTTTCCACCACAAATAGAGCTTACTTTTGGTGGTATTTGATCACCTCTGGGGTTTTTATTTTTTGCGCTATAAACAAACAAAGAGCAACAATTTTGAAAAAAAAAAAAACTATTGTTTTTACTTTTTGCTATAATGCATATCCAAAAAGAAATAAATAAATAAATAAATGTATTCATCAGTTTAGGTCGATATATGTTCTTCTACATATTTTTGGTTAAAAAAAAATCGCAATAGGCTTATATTGATGGGTTTGCGCAAAAGTTATCGCATCTACAAACTATCGGATAGATTTAGGGATTTTTTTTAAATGTTTTTACTGGTAATGGCAGCGATCTGCGATTTTTAGTGGGACTGCGACATTGCAGCAGACAAATCTGACCCCAAATGACACTTTTTGGGGACCAGTGACATTATTACATTGATCAGTGCTATAAAAATGCATTGATCAATGTAAAAATGACACTGGCAGGGAAGGTGTTAACACCAAGGGTGATCAAGGGGTTAACTGTGTTCCCTAGGTGTGTTCTAACTGTAGGGGGGATGGGCTGCCTGGGACATGACAGAGATCACTGCTCCTGATGACTGGGAACAGTAGATCTCTGTCATGTTTACAAAGGCAGATCCCTACTCTGTCTCTGTACTAGGCGATCGCGGGTCGCCAGCGGACATCGATTCCGCCTGACCCGTGGGCACGCTCCCGCAGCGGGCGTGAGGGCGGGCCACTGGCAGCGCGTGGCAACCACGCCTGCGCGAGCCGCCATACAGATATGGCGACTTGCGCAGGGGAGCCAACCTGCCGCAGTACAACTGCGGCGGCTGGTCCTTAAAAAGCCGAATATTTGAAGCAGAGTATTTAAAATGACAAGCTGCTGATTTTACCAAAAGGACAATCTCAGCCACTCGTCCCGCGCTTTGTCTCCAGGACTTCTCCAGAGCCTCTTCCATCCTCTGGCACTCTCTACCCCAATCTGTCCGACTATCTGCTACGCGGCATGATGGTATATTAGTGTGATGGTGGGTGGGAAGAATGCTCCTTATGTTTGGGATCAATAGGAAGAATTCCTCTCTTATAGATAGCTTAAAAGCGTCAGTGCTTACTCATCTAGGTGGCGGAAGTTTCTAACTGCTCAACGAACCCCTAGCAATCCCTGGATAAATCCCTAGGGTTCCAGGTTGAGAAAGGCAGATCTACAGAAAAATAATGGAAGCATCCTTCTTTTTCTCCATTTCAAATCATTGTACTGTGTGTTGCCTGCAAGTACTTCTTAGCCTGTATATTAACCACTTACCGCCCGCCATATAACAAAATGATGGCCGCAAAGTGGTCAAGTTATCCTGACTGGATGTCATATGATATCCTAGGGTGACAAAGTTCATTCGCCGTACTGTATGGATGGAAAAGCATCATTGGCTAAAAAGTGTGTTAGGACTATACGACACCTCCTCCTGATCTTCATAACATAAGGGGGAGGTGTTCTGTAGTCTATAGAGGAAAACTCAGCAGGGCTGACAATACTGCTTGAGGTTTCAGTGCAGCAGAGGCACAGAGCACGGGAACACAAAGGCTTAATGGATTTCTGGCAGGTATTTTTTTTAAATTGGACAAAATAGAGGAAGTTCATTGTTGGGGTTTGCATATCCTTTAACCCATTAATGTATTTCACACGTCGGCAGCACTGGGGGGTTTTACACACACTCCCTCCGCCATGTCCTTTGTATCACCTGTACAATTAAAGGGCCAGTCCATCCAAAAGTGATATTTTAGTTACTAGTGGAGTCTGCTGGGCTGTCGCCCATGGCTTCCTATGTCTCCTGTAGTATCATCACCTTACAATAGTTTCTTGCTCTATTCCTGCCCACAACGAGGTGCTCCCATTTCTCCTGTTGCATGCACCATCCGATGAATCGCTCATCTGGGAGAGTCATCCCTCCATTTAATGGTTGGAGTAAATGTGAAGATCTGGGATCTCAATTCCAGACATGTCATCACAACATATGAGATACAGTTAGGTAGTATAACGCTCCTCCATCTATGTGACCCACAACAAAAATAACAGGCGCCGCTCAAGGCTCCACCAGGTCCTCTTGCATGACAAACCACTAGGAGTGCTGACAAGGACAGAGCTCGTCTCAGCTCAAAGCATCCAGGAGGGAAAGAAAGTCCTAAAAGTCGCACATCACAGCAAAACCTGTGAGGAGGCATATGCCAGCCTCAGCCCGGGCTCCAACCAAGCCATGCCCCTCCAATGCGTTTCACTCTGCCCCCGGAACTTAATCATGGGGAATTAAGGCTCCTCCATCTATTACTGAATGTTTTGGGTGGAGTGACCCTCCAAAGATGACCATACATACCATTTTCCTATATAACCATAACATTGCCTCTGCTCTAGTCTTGTCCAGGAAATCAGCACCAACCGACAGTCAATATTCTCAGCATTGGTGCCAGTTGACACAATATTAATCCCCAACATTGGTGTCAGTGGGCACAATATTAACCCCCAATGTTAGTGTTAGTGGATGCAATATTAACCCCTAACATTGGTGTCAGTGGACAGTAATCAGTGGCAGAACTACCGCCATAGCAATAGCAAGCCACGTGGTCGCTATGGGGCCCCTAGCTGAGAGGGGCCCTGGGGAGGATGAGGAATGCATACTGCGGGGGGCGAGCACCGCCCGCACGGTCCCCCAGCCAGGGGAATTGAGGAGAGGAAGAGGCAAGCTGTCCATACGAGCAGAGGGCTGTAAGAGCTTTTATTTGAATTTCCTGTGTTCCCGGGGCTCCCCGTCACAATGCCCCACCTCTTGGCCCGGCGCCTTTGATAGACAGAATGCCGGTCCAATGCGGGACATGTGACGTCATCAAAGGCGCCGTGACATGTGACGTCATCAAAGGCGCACAGTCAATTACCAGACCCTTCGGGTCTGGTATGAATATTAAGGGGAACCCCAAGCCAAAAAATTGTGTGGGGGTCCCCCCAAATTCCATACCAGGCCCTTTAGGTCTGGTATGAATATTAAGGGGAACCCCGAACCAAAATTTTAAAAAACATGGCGTGGGGGTCCCCCTCAAAATCCATACCAGACCCTTCAGGTCTGGTATGGATTTTAAGGGGAACCCCGTGCTAAAATGAAAAAAATGGGGTGGGGTTCCCCCCAAAAATCCATACCAGACCCTTATCCGAGCATGCAACCTGGCAGGCCACAGGAAAAGAGGGGGGAACAAGAGAGAGCACCCCCCATTATGAACCGTACAAGGCCACATGCCCTCAACATGGGGAGGGTGCTTTGGGGTACCCTCCAAAACACCTTGTCCCCATGTTGATGGGGACAAGGGCCTCATCCCCACAACCCTTGCCCGGTGGTTGTGGGGGTCTGCGGGCAGGGGGCTTATAGGAATCTGGAAGCCCCCTTTAACAAGGGGACCCCTAGATCCCAGCCTCCCCCCTGTGTGAAATGGTAACGGGGTACAGTAGGGGTAGGGGTACCCCTACCATTTCACAAAAAAAGTGTGAAAATGGTAAAAATGACATGACACGGCTTGGGGACAAGTCCTTTATTAAAAAATTAAAAAATAAAACCGTCCCACGAAGTCTTCTTCTCTGTCTCTTGCTCCGCCGACGGACCGAAAAAGAAAAAAAAAATGCAACCGACCCGAATACATGGGAGGCATCCGCCGCAATGACGGTCCTCTCAGGTGACAGCTCTTTTATAACTGAGGGCGGGGCCACACGGTGATGTCGCTGGGTGACCACGCCCCCCTCTGATGCACGGGGATATCCCTATGCCTTTCCCATAGCGTCAGAGGGGGCAGAGCCACCCTCCTTTTGACACTATGGGAAAGCCATAGGGATGTCCCTGTGCGTCAGAGGGGGGCGGGGTCACCCGGCAACGTCACCGTGTGGCCCCGCCCCCAGTTATAAAAGAGCTGTCACCTGAGAGGACGGTCATTACGGTGGGTGCCTCCCATGGAGCCAGATCAGTCATGTTTATTTATTTATTATTTTTTTTGGTCCGTCGAGCAAGAGAAGAAGACTTCGTGGGACAGTTTTATTTTTTTATTTTTTAATAAAGGACTTGTCCCCAAGCTGAGTGAGTGGCCACGTGTCTTTTTAAATTCCTTTTCACTGAAAAGTTTTTTTTCCCTATGCTAGGGTCACCTGTATGGTATTTAAACCTCGCTATCATGTCCCCTCTCAAGCGTCTTTGCTCCAGAGAGAATAAGTTCAATGCTTGTAGTCTTTCCCCATAGTGGAGATCCTCTAGCCCCTTTATTAGATTTGTTGCCCTTCTCTGGACCCTCTCCAGTTCCAGCACATCCTTCTTGAGGATTGTTACTCAGAACTGGTCGGCACACTCAAAATGTGGGCAGACCAGAGTCTTGTAGAGTGGGAGAATTACCCTTTTACAGGGCTTTTTTTCTCAAACAATAGGTGCTGGAACTCAACGACGACCCCCCAAAACCCCTCAACCCACACACACCCTCCAAATCACATTAAATAGTGGGTGTGGTCAGTCAAATTTAATGAACAGTAGGATGGTCTTAAAGGGGCATTAAATACCAGGATTGCATTACATACAGAGTGCAGAGTTCAGGGGGGTTACACACAGAGTGCAGAGCTGTCACTTGTAAACTCAGAAACCAGACTTCTGTGTTTACAAGTGATTGTGGTGAGCAGGCCCCCCCAAGGGTCTGAGCCAGAAACTTAATTCCACCAAGTTCCCCCTGAAAAAAAAAGCCCTGCCCTTTTATCTCTGGAGTGAATGTCCTTTTTAATACATGTCAATATTCTATTGGCTTTGCTTGCACCAGCTTGGCATTGCATGCCATTGCTGAGCCTGTCATCTACTAGGACCCCCAGGTCCTTTTCCATCCTAGATTCCCCCAGAGGTTCTCCCCCTAGCGAGTAAGTTGTGTTCATATTTTTAGCACCCAAATGCATTATTTTACATTTTTCCGAATTAAACCTCATTTGCCATGTAGTTGCCCACCCCCAGGGGCATTGCTAGGTGGCAAAAAGACCGGGGGCTTCAGCCCGACGTCCGAGCCCGGCACCGGGGAGGGGTTGGGGAGTGTTACCTACCTGACACACGCACTGACCTACCTGACACACTCTCACCTACCTGACACACACTGACCTACCTGACATACACTGACCATTACACTGACCTACCTGACACAGGCTGACCTTCCTGACATACACTGACAATTACATTCACCAACCTGACACACACTGACCTACCTGACATACACTGACCATTACACTCGCTTACCTGACACGCACTGATCTACCTGACATGCGCTGACCAATACACTGACCTACCTGACATGCACTGACCATTACACTGACCTACCTGACACATGCTGACCTACCTGACACACAGTGACCTACCTGACACACTGACCTACCTGACCATTACACTGACCTACCTGACACACACTGACCTACCTGGCACACACTGACCTGACACACACTGACCTACCTGACACACACTGACCTACCTGACATACACTGACCTACCTGACACACATTGACCATTACACTCACCTACCTGACATACACTGACCTACCTGACATGCACTGACCATTACACTGACCTACCTGACCCCCTTTATATATATATATATATCGTATTTTAATAAACCATGATATTGGACATGTTTTTCATAAAAACTACTTTCTATATATCCATTAAGAACTTGATCCTGTACATTGCTGTTTTAAAGCCCCATTGGGGAAAATTATCCTTTTATAACGTATTTTCGGAGTGTGCAGCTCCTTCCATCTCTTCTATATGTGTCCTCCCCTTATCACAATTCAATTTTGGGTGGTTAAACACCCCTTCCCCACCATGACACATTAGAGATAAGACATGAGCTGTGTGTTTCCTTCTTGCTATCTTCACAACTCCTGCATTTTGCCAATTTTTTATGTTTGTTAATTTTTAAGGTTGTTAATGGGTGAACTCAAAGTCAAGGTGATGTACCCATTCCCTTTGGGAGATCAGATTGAGATCCAATATTTTCCCTCCCCATGCATCAGGAGGAACCAAATTCGACTCCTATACTGCATGATGCTCAAATACCCTACATGGTATTTGTTGATAAATCCAATCAATATTCTATGCAGGAAGGTGAGGATTTGGAACCAGCACACAGCTCCTGTACAAAACAATAGATTATTAACATCTTTTTTGCTATACTTGTGATTCAATGAAGTCAACTATCCAATGTCCAACTGGCACGATCTATGTTATCATGCTACTTGTTTGAGTGCCATTCTGAACTGGCTGGTTTGGTTGTGCCTTTTTCCCCTCCCTGGGGGGTGAGTTTGTCCCCTCGTGGCTTCCCGGCAGGGTGGGGGTATGTAGATTTATCTGCATGCCCCTTCTTTGCTCTTATCGGCGGCTGGGCATACACCCTTCACCGCCGAGGTGAGCTTCACCCTGCCGGCGGCATCCCTTGTTCATCTCCGGACTGTTTGTGACGGAGTGCGCACGCGTGGGTCCGGCTTGCGCGCAACGTCATGACGTCACGCTTTTTGCGGCGGAGATGACGACAGCAGTCGGGGCTGCTTGGCCTTCCGGGATGCCAAGGGAGCCACACGTGGGGCGCTTCACTAGCGGCCCCTGCGCTTTGTCTTTGGGGGGAGAGGGGAGAACTTGCACCTGCACATGATTATCCCATTTGCCCTATTTCAGATATATAAGAGACTGGATGCCTGGGAATCAGTTCATGATCCCATGCAGGCCAGGAGGGACGTTACTGCAGCCACTTTCCCTTGGCACCAGAGTCCCCACCTTTCTTGCACATCTTCAGTCAGGTCTACTACATTGAACTAACTCTACAAGCTAAATACGACCCACAGCCTATACGAATTACAACTCTTTATAAGGTAAACTACTTTTCACCAATCACATTATCGTACAAGGTACATCACATCACCACACACACACACACCTTGATTGGCCTTCACCTATTTCCCATATTTTACCACTTTCCACTTTACAGTTGCTGTCTCTTTTCCACACCATGCCAGCGCTAGGTTGGCAAGCACCCTGTTATACTTTTTATCACTTTACGCACCATCTAAGTCACACCATCCTCCTGCACACAGGAGGTAATAAGGTAATTGTCAGTCTTTTACACACACACTTGCCCTTTTTTTTTTTCTTCCACTTCACCTATCCATTTTGTAGTATGAACTATAAAGACACACTACACCACCACATCGCTGGAACATATGATCATTTAACTTTTGCCGGTCATATCCATGGGACGCCAACAATACTGCGATATATTTATACAGCAATAATCTAATTCAAGGTCAGTCTCTATACATATATATCTAGAAACACTTACTATATTAAATAAGCTAACTATTAAACCTTCCCTTACTAACATATGGCTAATCCTTGGGTATCTGTTGCAGGTGTGTGCTCCTCCGCCCCCCCCCAGGGACACGTGAGGTTTAGCTCCTTGCAAGCTCCTTGGGGCTGGCTCTCCTGGGGAATTGGGGCGGCCTCCAAGCCCTCCGGTTTCTCCAATGGCCCCTACTATCTCGGATCATAGAACATTCATTCCACCTTTGAGCGGTAAAAACATACTATCATGGTCTAATTAAAGTGATGCATGACAATATATATAATTTTTTAATTCTGAATTTATGCAGCCATTTTTTAGATCCAATTGTCCCCCTGAAGAGACCGCATATAGGTCGAAACGCGTCGGGGATCGAAACCATGTAACACTAATGTAACTATATGTACAAATATGTGTTTGTTACTGCACTGTGGAATATGAATTGTGATATTGTACCAGATTTTTTATTATATATATCGTATTTTAATAAACCATAATATTGGACATTTTTTTCATAAAAACTACTTTCTATATATCCATTAAGAACTTTTTCCTTGATCCTGTGCATTGCTGTTTTAAAGCCCCATTGGGGAAAGTTATCCTTTTATAACCTGACACACGCTGACCTACCTGACACACACTGACCCACACTAGGACCCACACTAGCCTTCCTGATATACACTGACCTACCTGACACACACATATCTGGTATAAAGATTTTGGAGGCGTTTACTCTGTATAAACACACCTTAATGTCCATCTCCTTTTATAGGGCACATGGTGTATAGGGATGTACAATGTAAAACTTGGTTGTATTTCCCCACCCAGGGAAAATGCAACTGGGTGCAATGCGCTGCAGGCTCCGTATAAAAAATAAAAGAGAGAGAGAGCTTGCTTTAATCTTCTCTTCTGTGCCAGCCACATTGGCCGTTATTCTATTCTCCTGCTGGCTGCTTTAGGCATAAAAACAGCGTGACTGACTCTGGAGGGAGAAGGGGGCATCGGCACATACAAGGAGAAATCGAGCACTGCCGCCATTCTCCTGCTGCTTTCCTCAGGCGTCATATCACTCCGCCGGTAACAGTGCAGTGGGCGGGGTCGCAACGGCCAGATCACACACAAGGTAAAATGCAGCTGCTGTCCGTCCTTTCTCCCTTTCTCAAAGCTGGATCCGCTTAGACACTTGGGGCTATTGACCCCACATTCGGGGCTCCAGCCTCAATAGCCACCCCTTAACGACGCCTATGCCCACCCCATTATTATATTTCCAGTAGGTCAGTAGGATTGCCCTGCTTAACTTTGTATCAATATGATGCTTCAGAATTGGTGCAATTTTGTATATTATTTTGGGCTTTTCTGGAAGATGAGAAGACAAATGAGAATTGGTCAATATTTCTGGAAGGTTTCTCAATATCCTAATAGTGTATGTATATTGTAATTAGTCATAATAGCCACATCCTCTTGTATGTTCCTAGTCTCCTTAAAGCTGAACTCCAGGCAAAACTATTTACACACTAGTTTGCAGCACGTGTGTGGTCCTACCTGAATCTGTATACCTGGGAACTTGACGGATCTCTGCTGGCAATGCCCATGGTTCAATCAATCTTAAAGACGGCCTGTTCATATTACATGGAACATTCCAAATATACATGCCAGGTAGACGGGGTTTTCCTTACTAATGTAAAAATATTGGGAGAGAGTAAGGTGCCCAGGGTGGGAGCATGACGGCTGGAACATCTACAACCACCCTGGAGTACCTCAAACAGTTCCCTGTCTGAATACAAAATAGGTTGATTTCTCTTAATAATTTCCACTACCTGTTTGTACTTTGTGGTGATAAAAGTAACTGCCCGACTATCATCAACAGCTCTTCGTGGTTAACATTATTACTTCTCTGTAGGAGATTCTCTTCATTCTTGCCCCTTTGTGTTAACCGTTTACTTCCCTTATTTACTAAGCTGTGGAGCAACTCCACTTTGCAAAGTGCACAGTCTGAAGTTAGTAAATCCTTACCACCCAACTTTTTGAGATGGGAACGACGGAAGCCAATTAGCAAAAGTATGTAGGAATAGGACACACCCCTTGCCACACCCCCTTAAAAGAGAATTATAAAAAAAAAGATTAGTTAAACCCACAAGTGCTTTTTTGCCACTACTATTCCATTAGAAATTTACAAATGCAGCAATTTAGAGATTGGATGAAAGGTTTAGCACTGGGAAACACTTTTTGAAAGATAAATAGTGCATTTCATATACAACTATATAGATCAGACCAAAATGAGGGACAAATGAGGAGGAAAAAGGGACAGAGGGACTTTGTTCCAAATCAGGGACAGTCCCTCCTAATCCGGGACAGTTGGGAGCTATGCATACAGCTGTGCTGAGAGCTCGTGTGGCACAGTTACCTGCGCTTAACCAAAAGCTCCCAATTGCTCCTTAGAGATCGGGAGTTTTTGGTTGGTGAGACCACCATGACATCCAATCATGGCGCTCACATGATCTTAAGTCCCGCCCTGTCTCTCGGCCTCATAAACCTCTTAAAGGGCCGAGAGGCGCCGGTGTGAAGAGGTTAATGCCTCTAAAAGCAGCATTATTTCAGCCAATGTATGAACACACAGTGTGAGACTCGTAATTTAGAGTGGCATTTAGGGGCAAAAAAAATGCCCCAAACCTGCGTCTAGAAAGTCGTTTACTGTTATAATTTACGCACATGTGTGCATAAAGGTGTGTAAATTCATTCTGGTGGCAAGAATAAATGAATATTGTAACCAATGAAATGAGGTTACACATATATGCTTTAAAAATGCCCTACTCCTGTACGAACATAAACAAGCAGAATTATGCACCAAAATGAGCATTTCCTAAAGCTGGATTTTTCTGTCAGCTCCTGGCAGAATGATTTGGGGTATATAGGAGTATTTTAATATGTCCGTGTGCATGAGGCCTAAGCTTTGTACAATATTGCACTTAAAGGTCTGTGCTCACACATATACAACAAGGAAAGATACAAATCTAAAGCCCCCAGATCTTGTATAAAATCCTAAAATCCTAGGAAGCAAAGATGTTGTGGGGGGAAGGGGTCTCATAGCCCCCAGTCTGTGCCGCCTGTGGAGGGCCAGCAATTCGCCCTCCTCTGTCCGCACCGCACCGCTCCCCCCCGTACTACCCACCCCCCAGCGCACCCCCCCCCCCCGCACCGTCCGCCCCACCTGCTATCTCCGTGCAGAGCGGGGATTATTAGAAATCAGTTGTATAACACAGCAGGGATCTTCCACTGTGTCAGTTATTGTATATTAGAACACAGATCACTGATGTCCCACCTCCCGCTGTTATAGGAACAGTGCGCTGTCAGTCATAATAATGGCGGGAGGCGGGACATCAGTGATCGGTGTTCTGATATACCTGACACAGTGCGACATCCCCACTGTGTCATACAACTGATTTCTGATAATAATCCCCGCTCTGCACTGGCGGTCCCTGACATTTGGCTCTGGTGGTGGTCCCTGACATTCGGCTCTGGTGGTCCCTGACATTTGGCTATGGTGGTCCCTGACATTTGGCTTTGGTGGTACCTGACATTTGGCTATGGTGGTCCCTGACATTCGGTTCTGGTGGTCCCAGACATTTGGCTCTGGTGGTGGTCCCTGACATTCGGCTCTGGTGGTCCCTGACATTCGGCTCTGGTGGTCCCTGACATTTGGCTCTGGTGGAGGTCCCTGACATTTGGCTCTGGTGATCCCTGACATTCAGCTCTGGTGGTCCCTGGCTTTTGGCTCTGGTGGTCCCTGACATTTGGCTCTGGTGGTGGTCCCTGACATTTGGCTCTGGTGGTCCCTGTCATTCAGCTCTGGTGGTCCCTGACATTTGGCTCTGGTGGTTCTTGACATGTGGCTCTGGTGGTGGTCCCTGACATTTGGCTCTGGTGGTCCCTGGCACTTGGCTTTGGTGGTCCCTGGCACTTGGCTCTGGTGGTCCCTGACATTCGGCTCTGGTGGTCCCTAACATTTGGCTATGGTGATCCCTGACATTCGGCTCTGGTGGTCCCTGACATTCGGCTCTGGTGGTGGTCCCTGACATTCGGCTCTGGTGGTCCCTGACATTCGGCTCTAGTGGTCTCTGACATTTGGCTCTGGTGGTGGTCCCTGACATTCGGTTCTGGTGGTCCCTGACATTCGGCTCTGGTGGTCCCTGACATTCGGCTCTGGTGGTGGTCTCTGACATTCGGCTCTGGTGGTCCCTGGTATTTGGCTCTGGTGGTCCCTGACATTCGGCTCTGGTGGTCCCTGATATTTGGCTCTAGTGGTCCCTGACATTTGGCTCTGGTGGTCCCTGGTATTTGGCTCTGGTGGTCCCTGACATTCGGCTCTGGTGGTCCCTAGTATTCGGCTCTGGTGGTCCCTGACATTCGGCTCTTGTGGTCCCTGATATTTGGCTCTGGTGGTCCCTGATATTTGGCTCTGGTGGTCCCTGATATTTGGCTCTGGTTGACACTGACACATTGCACTGGTTTGCATTTATAAGGCTGTAACCTATCATATCGTGTGTTATGTATGGCTTGCTGGCTGCAGATTCATTGAGGGGTGTGACTTATGTTGAAGTGGGCGAGTTCACATTTACATGTACAAGCCTAGTGTACCTCCCACATTCACTCCCATCCCAAGGATTTATGGGAAATGTAGGCTGATTACAGTTAGAGAGAGAGAAGAGGGTCTAAAAAATATCCAATAAAAAAACAAATACAGTTTCTTCATCAATTCAGGGCAAAATGAATTCCGCTACATGTAAAATATGAATAAAAATAAGTGTACATTGAATGGTTTGTGTGAATGGTAAAGCGTCAACAACAATCTGTGGTATATATGCTGGAATTTTTATCTTTTTATACTAGTAATGGCGGTGATCAGCGACTTATACTCCAAAGACATGCTGGCAGGTTAATTGGCTTCTGTCCAAAATTGGCCCTAGTATATGAATGTGAGTTGGGGACCTTGGATTGTGGGATCCTTGAGGGTAGGGACCAATGTGAGTGTACAATGTATGTGTGGAGCGCTGCGTAAATTGACGGCGGTATATGGGTACCTTAAATAAATAGGGATAATTGTAGACACGCACCCACACTCACTCAAGTTGAACTGGATGGACTGGTGTCTTTATTCAACCTTACTAACTATGTAACTATACTGGGACTGTGATAGTGCGGCAGATAATCTGACACTAACTGACACTGTGTGGGAACTGATTAACTGACACTGCCATCACCAGCAACACTAATACAGTGATCAGTGATAATACTATACACTGTCACACTGGCGGGGAAGGGGTTACCATCTCGGGGTAATCATTGTACATGCCCTGAACCCGGAATTGTCTATGGTGACCCTAAGGTTGTATTCACAACACATGCAGCCACTGCTGCCTAGAATCCTTTTACTGCTAGGACACTGGCAGCTAATAGAATGTATTTGTGTTGTAGGCCTGTAAGGGATCGTTCACAAACACGTGAGTTCGCTTTTCAGAGGAGTTTGACAGGCGATATGTTGCCTTCTCACCACCTGATTGCAGCGTGGTAGTAAAGCAAGTACGGGTTTCAATCACATGTATTGCTTGCGGTGCCTCTCCAAAGAACATTCGGGTGGTGGTGGCACAACCCACCATAAGTGATAAGCTGTTTAAGTTTTTCCACGGCATCGCAGCTGAGCCATGTGTGCAAATGTGAGCCACTGTATGTTAGTGTTCATGTGGGAGGTCAGGGAGCGGTAAAACTGCGGATCAACCATCTGGTTTTACTGCCCCCCCTGGCTTTAGGCTTTGAAAGAAGTCTAAAAGTATATCACAAAAGTTTACATGCTTACAGCATAAAGGCTTGTTCAAACATGATTTTAGGGAGGTAAAAACCTTGTGGTTGAGAAACGCTTTTACTGCCCTCCCCCTCAACTGCTACCCTCTTTATCTTCAGAGGCAGCGGCCAGGGGTGCACACATGCTGCGTACGCGGCAGGAATGATATGCCCTGTCACTTTCAGCAGGCACTGCCACCTGTGATTGCAACCCACAGGTGAATGAGGTCAATCTGGAAGCGGTTGTGTTTCACTAATATATCGATCAAAGGGTTACATTACAGTACCCCCATAGATTAGTTACCCTATCAGATTGTCCCCTTAGATTAGTTGCCCCGATCACAGTGCCCCCCTAGAGAAACTGCCCTATCACAGTGACCCCATAAATAAGTTGCCCCATCAGAGTGCCCTGTCCCAGATGTCTCTGCAGCCTGGCAGGCAGGAGCTGGGAGGACAACCCTGCTCCAGGGGATGTAGGATACATGTGAGCTCATTGGTTGCTAGGGACTCTGGCTTCCCTAGCAACCAATGACTGCTGTCCACATGGACCTGGACTTGTGGGTGTCATTTTAGTGAAAGCTCTATGAACCATGGAGCCTGTATGGGGGGTGGAGCCAGGGACAATTTGTGGGAGGAGACTCCCCTAATCTCTTGGTGGATGAAGGAAGATAACAGAAGATTCATATTGAGGAGTGGGCGGAGCAGAATAGTTAGGGGCGGGGTGGAGGGAGTATGATGTAATCTCTGTATTGTAGTGTTCTGGGGGAGGTGCTAGGAGAGAGAGACAGCAGCTGTCACCAGAATTTTGTTTTTTGTATAGAGTAAGGGAGGGTTATAATCCCTGTCAGTTTTTTCCATCTGTGTCCCCATTGGGGAGATTTCCCTTCACTTCCTGCCTCATAGTCAAAACAGGAAGTGAGAGAAATCCCACAAAATGGCAGAATCCCTGGCTGTCACCAGAACTAGTGTCCCCATTGGAAGATTTCCTCTCTGTTTTTGTTCTGGTGACAACACAAAATTTGGGATTTTTTTTTTCCGCTTTTGGTGGTAAAGGTAAACATGAAAAATAGAGAGGGTGAATCTCCTTAATGGGGGCACAGACAGCAATAAAAACCTGACAAGTATTCTAATCCTTCTCCACTGCATCCAAAACAAAAAAAAAAAACAAAAGAAAAGATTTGCCTTTATACATTAACGTGTGCAAAAAAAGGAAAAAATGGTTTGGGAGTGAAAGTGTTCAAAAAAGCCATAAAAAGGAATAATACTGTCCTGACGCTCACGCCTCCACCTCTCTGTCCCTCCTCACGTCTGCGGACATCACCCCTCCCCCGAGGAGCCCGATTGTAATCTGCTGCACTCCCTTTTACATTAAGGCCCCATTCACATCTGTGGAAATGTGTTTCCACGTGCTTTCCCGGAACACATGAAAAATACATGATTACCCAGCATGCACCCACAGATCTCGTACATGCTCAGTGCAGCGCGAGTGGTGCAATAGCTTGTAGGGTGGGTTTCCATAGCAACGGCTGCGTCAGAGGAAGTTGCCGCCCCTTAGCAATGGAAACCTTTCCTCCCCCTCCAGGAACCGGCAAATTTGTCATCATTTACAAGGATTAGATATCAAGAAATATGATATCCCTTATTTCTGTGCATATACTGTATATATATATATATATATATATATATATATATATATATATATATATTTCTGTGTGTGTATATATATATTTCTGTGATTTCAGGATTTCCATTATTTTGCACAGCTGATTTAATCAGTTAAACTGCCGTTCCATCTCAAGGAAATCCTGAAAACATGACCTGTTGGGGTATAGAGCTGTGTTTCTCATCTCCAGTCATTAATGGAAGCAAGTTCTGAGGTCACATGACCACTGAAATAAAGTGATTCGTAAGGTATTTTAAGCATTTGTTCACAGTTTTAGGGCCATTCCACACTTGTGCATTGCAACAACACAACTGCTCTATGTGTGATGCACTGCGGTTCCATTAAATGGAGTGGCACCCAACTTTTTTAGCAGTTCAGTGCACCATGTGTGCTGTGCTTTGCACTCTAATGTACAGAGTGTACTACAGAGTGTACAGTAGAGTGTACAGAGTGTAGCGTGTACGGTAGAGTGTACAGAGTGTAGAGTCATGTACAGTAGAGTGTACAGAAGAGAGTACAGTTATGTCCTACATCACATGTACAGAGTTTACAGTAGAGTGTACAGAAGAGTGTTCAGTTTTGTCCTACATCACATGTACAGAGTTTACAGTAGAGTGTACAGTGTACAGAGTGTAGTGTGTACAGAAGAGTGTACAGTTATGTCCTACATCACATGTACAGAGTGTACAGAGTGTACAGTAGAGTGTACAGAAGAGTGTACAGTTATGTCCTACATCACATGTACAGTGTACAGTAGAGTGTACAGAGTGTAGCGTGCACAGAGTGTACAGTAGAGTGTACAGAGTGTAGAGTCATGTACAGTAGAGTGTACAGAGTGTAGAGTCATGTACAGTAGAGTGTACAGTAGAGTGTACAGTTATGTCCTACATCACATGTAGTGTACAGTAGAGTGTACAGAGTGTACAGAAGAGTGTACAGTTATGCCCTACATCACATGTACAGAGTGTACAGTAGAGTGTACAGAAGAGTGTACAGTTATGTCCTAAATCACATGTACATAGTGTACAGTAGAGTGTACAGTAGAGTGTACAGAGTATAGAGTGTAGCGTGCACAGTGTGTACAGTAGAGTGTACAGAGTGTACAGTAGAGTATACAGAGTATACAGTAAAGTATACAGAGTGTACAGAGAGTACAGTAGCGTGTGTAGAGTGTATAGCGTGTACAGAGTGTACAAAGTGCAGAGTGTACAGTAACATGTACAGTAGAGTATACAGTAGTGTACAGTAGAGTGTACAGATTGTATAGAGTGTACAGAGTGTATAGTAGCGTGTACAGAGTGTACAGTAGAGTGTAATGTACAGTAGAGTGTACAGTAAAGTACAGTAGAGTGTATAGTAGAGTGTGCAGAGTGTACAGTAGAGTGTAGAGTGTACAGTAGAGTGTAGAGTGTACAGTAGAGTGTACAGTAGAGTGTACAGTAGAGTGTAGAGTGTACAGTAGAGTGTACAGTAGGGTGTACAGTAGCATTACAGTAGTGTCCAGAGTGTACAAAGCACAACACACATGGTGCACTGCTAAAAAAAAAAAGGGTCATGTGTGTTTCTGTTGTGCTTTGGCAGTCCATTCATAATCAATGGCCTGCCTTAACCACTTCAGCCCCGGAAGAATTTAGCCCCTTCCTGACCAGAGCACTTTTTGCGATTCGGCACTGCGTCGTTTTAACTGACAATTGCGCGGTCGTGCGATGCTGCAACCAAACAAAATTGTTGTGCTTTTTTTCCCACAAATAGAGCTTTCTTTTGGTGGTATTTGACCGCCTCTGCGGTTTTTTTGCACTATAAACAAAAAAAAGCGACAATTTTGAAAAAAAAACACAATATTTTGTACTTTTTGCTGTAATAAATATCCCCATTTTTTTTTTAAAAAAAAAAGCTAATTTTTTCTCAGTTTAGGCCAATATGTATTCTTCTACATATTATTGGTAAAAAACAAACAAACAAAAAAACACAATAAGTGTATCAAAAATTAAAATTGCATTTGCGCTAGGAAAATAAATAATACAAAAATAAATAATTATATAAAGTGCAGCGATTTGGTTCTCATATACAAAGCCCTGAATAGGATGGTGCACTCACGCACCTACACCATGTGAGTACCCCTAAGAAGGGAATGTTTACTTTTTAATAAAAGCCTTTACAATATTACACTATGGAGCTTTTCTCTTTTATCTATGATTTGGAATGCTACTGATTGAGCAAGTTGGAAATCAGCACCTGCATATCGTTAGAGCCCAGGAGTGGCTCCCAAGCGTGTTTTGGCATAGTTTAGGTACTGTGTCACACGCTCTGAGGTGAGCGCATAGTCTTTTGGGGATCACCGGAGAGCACTGAAGCATGTTATATGTTCTGCACTGTTTTTGATGAGCATGATGAAAAGCACTTTTGATGGACACTAGGGATGAGCTTCGTGTTCGAGTCGAACCCATGTTCGACTCGAACATTGGCTGTTCGGTCGTTCGCCGAATTCCGAACGTTATGGGCCGTTTGTGTACACGAATTTGGCGCGTCACGGCCCATAATTCACTGCGGCATCGCAGTGCATTGCTGGCTGATGATTGGCCAAGCATGCACTATGACCCGCATGCTTGGCCAATCACAGCGCCGTCGGTAGAGAGAGCTGTAATTGGCCAAAGCCAGGGTGGCTTTGGCCAATTATGGCTCAGGGGGTTTAGAACACGCCCCACACTATATAAGGCCGCCTGCACGGTGGCCCTGTGTAGTGTGTGTTCCGGCGTTGAAAGAGAGATAGATAGACAGAGAGACAGTGTCATTTCATTTGAGTTAGATAGATTAGGCAGGACAATCAGTGAGTTAGCTGCACTTACAGTGTATTGTATATATATATATATATGCATCCCACGTGTTGCATATATATATATATATATACACTGTATTCAGTTTATCTAGATCCGTTCCTGTTATCTTCTTACTGACAGGCAGGCTTGTCTTGTTACAGTATTTACAGCTACCTGAAGAAAATTGCTGGTGTTCTTTTGATCCTATTAGTACCACAGTCAGGCAGCTAGACTATTTACAGTTAGTGCAGTGCGTCCTGCTCACAGTGTTCAGCTAGATCCGTTCCTGTTATCTTCCTACTGACAGGCAGGCTTGTCTTGTTACAGTATTTACAGCTACCTGAAGAAAATTACTGGTGTTCTTTTGATCCTATTAGTACCACAGTCAGGCAGCTAGACTATTTACAGTTAGTGCAGTGCGTCCTGCTCACAGTGTTCAGCTAAAACTACAAGTTAGTGGGGAGCGTCCTGCTCACAGTGTTCAGCTAAACCTACAAGTTATTTTTTTTGTGAGCTCTGAACAGTGTTCATCTAAAGCTACAAGTTAGTGCAGTGCATCCTGCTCACAGTGTTCAGCTAAAACTACAAGTTAGTGTAGTGCGTCCTGCTCACAGTGTTCAGCTAAAACTACAAGTTAGTGTAGTGAGACCTCTGCACAGTGTTCATCTAAAGCTACAAGTTAGTGCAGTGCGTCCTGCTCACAGTGTTCAGCTAAAACTACAAGTTAGTGTAGTGAGACCTCTGCACAGTGTTCATCTAAAGCTACAAGTTAGTGCAGTGCGTCCTGCTCACAGTGTTCAGCTAAAACTACAAGTTAGTGTAGTGAGACCTCTGCACAGTGTTCATCTAAAGCTACAAGTTAGTGCAGTGCGTCCTGCTCACAGTGTTCAGCTAAAACTACAAGTTAGTGTAGTGAGACCTCTGCACAGTGTTCAGCTAAAACTACAAGTTAGTGTGGTGCGTCCTCCTCACAGTGTTCAGCTAAACCTACAAGTTATTTTTTTGCGAACTCTGCACAGTGTTCAGCTAAAGCTACCTGTAGAAGGTTGGTGGTGTTTTCCTAATCCTATCACTACCGCAGGCAGCTAAAAAAGCTACAAGTTAGTTTTTTGCGAGCTCTGCACAGTGTTCAGCTAAAGCTACCTGTAGAAGGTTGGTGGTGTTCTCATACTACAGGCAGGCAGTTGATTTTGCTAGCTGCAGTATCAGTACAGCTTAGTGCAGCTACAGGCCATTAGTATGTCTGGAAGGCCAAGAATGAGAGGCAGACAGTCACAAGCCAATAAGAGAGGGCAAGCAGGCTCTGTGTCTAGTGCTGGTCATGGAGACGGTGCATCCTCATCAGCACGTGGCCGTGGGACACGCTTGGCCTTTTTTTCGGCAGCTGGCCATGTTGAGCCGCAACATGCGGAAAACTTGGTCGAGTGGATGACCAAGCCGTCCTCATCCTCCTCATCCTCTCTCACCCATGCTCAGGGTACTTTGTCTGGCAAAGCAACGGCCTCTTCCCTCGGCTCAATGTCATCAGTGACTCCTTCCCTAGCCCCACCATGTCCTCCTGAGGACTCCCTCGAACTGTTTGACCACAGTGTTGGGTACATGCTGCAGGAGGATGCCCAGCGTTTGGAAGGCTCTGATGATGATACTGAGCTCAATGAAGGCAGTAACATGAGCACGGACAGAGGGGGTGCCCAAGAAGGACAGCAATTTGGCAGTCATGCTCCCCCTGCTGCAGCATACTGCCAGGTTTGCTCCAGTGATGAGGTCACTGAATCAACGTGGGTGCCTAATAGGAGAGAGGAGGAGGAGGAGGAGGAGGAGGAGGCAGCACATCACCAACGAGGCAGGATGCCCTCCAGGGGCCAGCCTAAGGGCAGCACATTGACTGCATCACACCCCAAAGCTCCACATGTGCAGGGCGCTGCAGTCTCTGCGCGTTATTCAAAAAGTTCTTTGCTGTGGGCCTTTTTTGAGACGAGAGCATCAGATCGCACCGCTGCTATTTGCAACATATGTCTCAAGCGTATCTCGCGTGGCCAAAACATCTCCCGCTTGGGTGCCACACGCTTGACCAGACATATGTTGACCTGCCATGCAGTTCGTTGGCAAGCGTATCTAAAAGACCCACACCAAAGAACAAAGAGGACCTCTCCTTGCTCCTCATCAGCTGAGATCTCCAACCCCACTATACCTTCAGTCCTCTCTGAGACCTGCACTGAGAGGAATGAAGGTGTAGAATTAGGTGTGTCACAACCAAGTACTTGTGGGCAATCTGCTTTTGGTACACCGACGTCAGATTGTACCAGGCAAATTTCCCTGCCCCAGCTGCTGCACCGCCAAAAGAAGTTTGCTCCCAGCCATCCACATGCCCAGCGGTTGAATGCTAGCTTGGCAAAATTGCTAACACTTCAACTGCTGCCTTTTCAGTTGGTAGACTCTGCCCCCTTTCGTGAGTTTGTGGAATGTGCGGTTCCTCAGTGGCAGGTACCCAAACGCCACTTTTTCTCACGGAAGGCGATTCCGGCTCTCTACCGGCATGTGGAAGGCAATGTCCATGCCTCGCTGGACAGGGCGGTCAGTGGTAAGGTGCATATTACCGCTGACTCATGGTCCAGCAGGCATGGACAGGGGCGTTACCTAAGTTTCACGGCGCATTGGGTGACTCTGCTGGCAGCTGGGAAGGATGCAGGACAAGGTGCAGTAGTGTTGGAGGTTGTTCCGCCACCACGCCTCCAAAATGCCACTACTAATGATTGTGACACACCTCTCTCCTCCACCCCCTCCTCTTCTTCTTCCTCCATGGCCGCTTCCTGTGCTTTGTCCTCGGAACCAGCGGTGCTCCGTAGCCGTTCAAGGGGCTACGCAAGTACGCAGGCCAAAATATGTCATGCGGTGCTTGAGCTGGTGTGCTTGGGGGACAGGAGCCACACTGGGGCAGAGGTTCTGTCAGCTCTGCAGGGGCAGGTTCAGAGGTGGTTGACGCCACACCAACTTAAGGCAGGAATGGTGGTTTGCGACAATGGCACCAACCTCCTCTCTGCCCTCCGACAGGGACAAATGACCCATGTGCCCTGTTTGGCTCACGTCCTTAACTTGGTGGTGCAGCGGTTCTTGGGCAGGTACCCGGGCTTACAGGATGTCCTGAGACAGGCCAGGAAAGTCTGTGTGCATTTCCGCCGGTCATATAATGCCAGTGCTCGGCTGGCGGACCTCCAAAAGGAGTTTAACCTGCCCAAGAACCGCCTAATCTGTGACATGCCCACCAGGTGGAACTCAACGTTGGCCATGCTGCAGCGGCTGCACACGTAGCAGAGGGCCATCAATGAGTACCTGTGCGACTATGGCACCAGGACAGGGTCAGGGGAGCTTGTTTTTTTTTCCCCATGCCAGTGGGCCATGATCAGGGATGCATGCACTGTCCTGTCACCATTTGAGGAGGCCACGAGGATGGTGAGCTGTGACAGTGCATGCATCAGTGACAATGTCCCCCTTGTCCACCTGTTGGAGCACACGCTGCGTGGAATAATGGACAGGGCACTTGAGGCAGAACAGAGGCAGGAAGAGGAGGACTTCCTTAGCTCTCAAGGCCCCCTTTATCCAGACAGTGTTCCTGCGTGCCCGCCAATCACACAGGAAGAAGAGGAGGAGGAGGAGGAGGAAGATTGTGTCAGTATGGAGGTGGAGCCTGGCACTCAGCATCAGCAGCAGTCTTTAAGGGATCAGTCCCAAGAAACACATGGACTTGTACGTGGCTGGGAGGAGGTGGCTGCGGACCATGTCGTCCTTAGTGACCCAGAGGACTCCGGACCGAATGCCTCAGCAAACCTACGCTGCATGGCCTCCCTGATCCTGCAAAGCCTGCGTAAGGATCCTCGTATTCATGGTATCAAGGAAAAGGACCAATACTGGCTGGCAACCCTCCTTTATCCACGTTACAAGGGTAAGGTTGCAGACCTTATCTTGCCATCGCAGAGGGAGCAGAGGATGAAACATCTTCGGGAGGCCTTGCAGAAAGGTCTGTGCAACGCGTTCCCAGAGACTGGGAGGTTACAAACTCCTGTTTCTGGACAACGTGTTGCTGAGGCTTCGGTCAGTCAAAGAAGGAGTGGTGGAGAAGGTGGCCGTCTGACCGATGCGTTCAGACAACTTTTTGGTCCGCAGCCCCAAGGTATGATCGGTTCCAGCAACCATCGCCAGCGTCTGTTTTACATGGTGCAGGAATACCTAGGGGCAAGATCTGACTTGGACACCTTTCCCACCGAAAATCCTCTGGGTTACTGGGTCTTGAGGATGGATCACTGGCCAGAGCTTGCACAGTATGCAATTGAGCTACTGGCCTGTCCTGCATCCAGCGTTCTTTCAGAACGCACATTCAGTGCTGCTGGAGGCTTTGTAACCAATCACAGGGTGCGTCTGTCCACCGACTCGGTCGATCAACTGACCTTCATAAAAAGGAATCAGTCGGAGCGCTTCCTTATTTCCAAACATGTAGACCGTATCCTTTCCTCTTTGTATCTCCGGGTGTCCCTGGGAACTGATAAACAAGGGGCCAGGCTATTTAACAAATGGAAGCTGGAGGTGCCCTCCCTGACGGATGACGATTGGGAAGAGGGAGTCCAACAATATATTCCTTTGATGATATCCGTCAGGGATAGGTACATCCAGTTAAAATTCCTTCACCAGGCATACTATACACCCCAACGGCTTGCAAAAATTTATCCCTCTCACTCTGATAGGTGCCCAAAATGCAATACGGATATAGGCACTTTCTTACATGTGGTGTGGTCGTGCCCCCTTCTTCAACAGTTCTGGAGGGAGATGGTGCAGTACATCAATTTAATTGGGAACCTGACACTTACACTGGATCCCCGAGTCCTTCTCCTGGGGATCTGTCATACCCTTATCGCAAACACCCATAAGAGGCTATTTGTTTTCTACGCTCTATTCTACGCAAGGAAAACCATTTTATTTAAATTGAAACAGACAGATCCCCCAACAGTGGGACAGTGGAAAACACTTATTGATAAGACCCTCCCTCTTTATAAGCTTACATATATGAGCCGGAAATGTCCCAAAAAGTTTGAAAAAATTTGGGGTGCATGGGCTTCTAGATGATGGCTACTGATGCGGATCCCCCCCGGGAGAACTTGCTGAACTTATACACAACTAGTTTGGTTAAGAAATATTTAGAATACACTTAAAATTATCACCAAAATGTGCCTTTTTCTTTGAGGAGGGGGTATTGTTCCTAAAATACAATTTTGCAGTGCTATAAATACTTGCAACTAAGATGTGAACTGGAGTGCCTTGCTTTTTGATGTAATACTGGAGATTATTTGTCCTAGATTGTCACTTTCCTTCTGGAAATGGTTCTTCTTTGCCTTTTTTATGTAATCCTCTCTTATTGTCCCTTTTTCCCTTTTATAGTTTTATGTATGTGTACATATATATATATATATTTGTGAATGTACTTTCTTTTTATGTTTGTACTGAAACTTTTCTCCTGATGCTGATGTAACCAAATCATTTTTTTTTAAATCTCAGATCCCTTTAAAGACTGCCTATGCTGATGCCGAGTGACTATCCCTGAGTAATTATCCTCTTCCTCCTCAATGATCACGCTGATAGCTTGTAAGAACATTTTTGGTTCTGGGCGCCACCACCAGTGCCTAAGGCCCAATTTTTCAGCCCCTGTTTAACAGGGGCGTGTAATTACAATTTTTGATGCAATACTTTGCAGCAGGGCTCGTTCCTGCGTTCCAATTAGAGTGTCTGTGAGGACTTACAGTGTTGTGGCACCAGCACCACCACCACCACCACCAAAGGCCCAATTTTTCTGCCCTTGTTCAACAGGGGCATGTAATTACAAATCTTGATCTAATATTTCACAGCAGGGCCCATTTCTGCGCCCACCAAGAGCGAGTGAGGACTTACAGTGTTGTGGCACCAGCACCAAAGGCCCAATTTTTCTGCCCCTGGTCAACAAGGGCATGTAATTACAATTCTTGATCTAATATTTCACAGCAGGGCCCTGTGAGGGCTTACAGTGTTGTGGCCACAACAACACCTAAGGCCCAAATTTCTGCTGAGTATATAGGGCAGGCCCCTACTTTCAAACATCTAACTTACAAATGATTCCTACTTACAAACGGAAGGAAACAACAGGAAGTGAGATGAAATCTACCCCTAGGAAGGGAAATTCTCTCCTGTAAGAGTTAATATGGGAAAAACATTTCTCCTTTCCACTGATGCTTTCCAATCCTTGTTCCACAAAAAACATTTGTCATTGGGACAAAAAGTGAGGTGAAATCTTCTAAAGAGGAGGACAGACAGCAAAACAAATGTCACAGGGGTGATAACCCTTCCCTATGTTTTCCAAAAAGCTTAAAAAAGATTTTTTGGCTGGAGCTAAACACGTTAAAAATGTACCCGTTCAAAATTACAAACAGATTCTACTTAACAACAAACCTACAGTCCCTGTCTTGTTTGCACCGCCTGTATACTGCTGTTCAGAGTATATAGGGCCTGGTGTCCCCACACCTTTCCTTATTTTAATTTGGGTGCGGGGTTCCCCTTAATATCCATACAAGACCCAAAGGGCGTGGTAATGGACTGGGGGGTACCCATGCCATTTGTCTCACTGATTTTCATCCATATTGCCAGGACCCAACATTACATTAAACCCGCAAGCAGTTTTAAATGAGATTTTTTCCTTTAAAAATGACATTTTGTGCAGGGACTGTTCTAAGCACGGGAAACACGCGCCACTTTACAGGCATACTATAGACACCCCCCAGGTACGATATTTAAAAGGAATATTTCACTTTTTTTTTTACTTTAAGCATCATTAAAATCACTGCTCCCAAAAAAACGGCCATTTTTAAAAGTTTTTTTTGCATTGATACATGTCCCCTGGGGCAGGACCCGGGTCCCCAAACCCTTTATAGGACAATACCATGCAAATTAGCCTTTAAAATGAGCACTTTTGATTTCGAACGTTCGAGTCCCATAGACGTCAATGGGGTTCTAACGTTCGTGCCAATTTTCGGTCCGTTCGCGGGTTCTGGTGCGAACCGAACTGGGGGGTGTTCGGCTCATCCCTAATGGACACTGGATCTGTGCACTTTGTATATAATTTTGATGAACATTTATGGTTTTTACATATCAATTTGGTGAAGGAGTGGATACTCTCTCTAACCTGAGTTTACACTTGTATTTTTAGTATTTTCTGCATGTTGCACTTTATTTATTGTATCACAAAATAATGTTTCACTGATTATAATAGAGTTTTAGGCATATTTTTTTGATAGTTATGCACTTTATATAATTATTTATTTTTGTATTATTTATTTTCCTAGTGCAAATGCAATATTAATTTTTGATTGTTATCTGCACGAGAATGAAACGTGGTTAGCATTTGCAGCTTGGTTACGCTACGCGCTTACTTTATTGGTATTATTCCATTGGTGGCTCGCAAGATCCATTTTGGTATTTTCCACAATAAGCGAATATTGATTGGTTTGCGCAAAAATTATAGCGTCTACAAAATAGGGGATAGATTTATAGCATTTTTATTATTATTATTTTTTTTTTTTACTAGTAATGGCGGTGATCTGCAATTTTTATCATGACTGTGACATTATGGCAGGCACATCGGACAATTTTGACACATTTTTGGGACCATTGGCATTTATACAGTGATCAGTGCTATAAAAATGCATTGATAACTGTAAAAAATGTCACTGGCAGTGAAGGGGTTAACACTAGGGGGCGATCGAGGGGTTAACTGTGTTCCCTGGGAGGTGATTCTAACTGAAGAGGGAGTGGACTAACTAGAGGCAGTGACAGATTGTGGTTCCTAGCTAATAGGAACACACAATCTGTCATTCTTCTCAGAACAAAAGACGGATTTGTGTGTTTACACACACACTTCCATGTTTTGTCCCTCGTGCTTGCGAACGCTCGTGGCCAGCCGTCATCGCGACCATCGGCAGCCCCGATGTGCAGCAGGCGCGCGCCTGCTATATCGATCCCACAGGCCGGCGTATAGCTACGATGGTTCGTGGGATCGTGCCGACCTGCCGCAGTATAATGACAGTGCAGTTCCCACAACACAACGGGGACCAGTGAAGACGCGCAGCGCGACTCGCGTATGCGCAGTAGGGAACCGGGCAGTGAAGCCGCAATGCTTCACTTCCTGATTCCCTGACCGAGGATGGCGGCGGGGGCAGCTGAGAACCGAGCGATTGCTCGTCATCTGCTGCTGACATTGCGGGCACCCTGGACAGGTAAGTGTCCATTAAAGTGGATGTAAACCCAATGTCATCCTTTCTAAACTACTACCATAGGGGTTATCTATAAGGATATACAGTGGCTTGCGAAAGTATTCGGCCCCCTTGAACTTTTCAACCTTTTGCCACATTTCAGGCTTCAAACATAAAGATATAACATTTTAATTTTTTGTGAAGAATCACCAACAAGTGGGACACAATTGTGAAGTGGAACGAAATCTATTGGATATTTTAAACTTTTTTAGCAATTAAAAAACTGAAAAGTGGTGCGTGCAAAATTATTCGGCCCCTTTACTTTCAGTGCAGAAAACTCACTCCAGAAGTTCAGCGAGGATCTCTGAATGATCCAATGTTGTCCTAAATGACTGATGGTGATAAATAGAATCCACCTGTGTGTAATCAAGTCTCTGTATAAATGCACCTGCTCTGTGATAGTCTCAGGGTTCTGTTGAAAGCGCAGAGAGCATCATGAAGACCAAGGAACACACCAGGCAGGTCCGTAATACTGTTGTGGAGAAGTTTAAAGCCGGATTTGGATACAAAAAGATTTCCCAAGCTTTAAACATTCCAAGGAGCACTGTGCAAGCGATCATTTTGAAATGGAAGGAGTATCAGACCACTGCAAATCTACCAAGACCTGGCTGTCCCTCTAAACTTTCAGCTCAGACAAGAAGACTGATCAGAGATGCAGCCAAGAGGCCCATGATCACTCTGGATGAACTGCAGGGAACTACAGCTGAGGTGGGAGAGTCTGTCCATAGGACAACAATCAGTCGTACACTGCACAAATCTGGCCTTTATGGAAGAGTGGCAAGAAGAAAGCCATTTCTCAAAGATATCCATAAAAAGTCTTGTCTAAAGTTTGCCACAAGCCACCTAGGAGACACACCAAACATGTGGAAGAAGGTGCTCTGGTCCGATGAAACCAAAATCGAACTTTTTGGCCACAATGCAAAACGATATGTTTGGCGTAAAAGCAACACAGCTCATCACACTCAACACACCATCCCCACTGTCAAACATGGTGGTGGCAGCATCATGGTTTGGGCCTGCTTTTCTTCAGCAGGGACAGGGAAGATGGTTAAAATTGAGAGGAAGATGGATGCAGCCAAATACAGGACCATTCTGGATGAAAACCTATTGGAGTCTGCAAAAGACCTGAAACTGGGACGGAGATTTATCTTCCAACAAGACAATGATCCCAAACATACAGCAAAATCTACAAAGGAATGGTTCACAAATAAACGTATCCAGGTGTTAGAATGGCCAAGTCAAAGTCCAGACCTGAATCCAATCGAGAATCTGTGGAAAGAGCTGAAAACTGCTGTTCACAAACGCTCTCCATCCAACCTCACTGCGCTCGAGCTGTTTTGCAAGGAAGAATGGGCAAGAATTTCAGTCTCTCGATGTGCAAAACTGATAGAGACATACCCCAAGCGACTTGCAGCTGTAATCGCAGCAAAAGGTGGCTCTACAAAGTATTAACGCAAGGGGGCCGAATAATTTTGCACGCCCCACTTTTCATTTTTTTATTAGTTAAAAAAGTTTCAAAAATCCAAAAGATTTCGTTCCACTTCACAATTGTGTCCCACTTGTTGGTGATTCTTCACAAAAAATTAAAATTTTATATCTTTATGTTTGAAGCCTGAAATGTGGCAAAAGGTTGAAAAGTTCAAGGGGGCCGAATACTTTCGCAAGCCACTGTACATGCCTCCTGCAAGTATCTTTAGATGTCAAATGTCTCCCCTCTGTCTGTTATTAGACCCGAAAAACTGCATATTCTGTGGGTGGGTCTGTTGTCTGGAGCTCGGTGGGTGGAGTCGTGATGTCAGTAGACTCCCCGCCCACCTCTACACTCCCCTTGTCAATATGCATTTTCTCCTGTGTATTTCTTACACTGAACTTCTGCTATGATCTCTAACATCCAGTGAAAAGACAGGAAAGTAACCACATGACTTCAGCATGCCAAATCATGCTGAGGTGTGGAACAGCCAATCCTTGCAGAGCTGCTGAAGAAAGGAGTGGGGGAGGGAATTAAAAAATAATGCCTGTGTCTTAGGCTGTCACTCACAGCAAGGGGGAGTATTTGACAAAGTTTTTCTCAGGTTGTCAAGATTTTTCTCACTGAATAAAAGAGGATTGCTCAGAGATGGATTAACACTGTGTGGCAAGACTGGGCTCAAATGATAGGAAATCTTATCCTCTACAGTATGATAAAAAAAAAAAAAAAAATCGAGTTTACATCCACTTTAATTACAAGTCATCAGCTGCAGCATTTGTAGCTGCTGGCTTTTAATATTTTTTTTTTTTAAGGTGGACCTCCTCTTTAAGTAATTTTGACCAAAATTTATACTGCTACATTTCTTTGGTAAAAATTACCAAAATCAGTTATTTGGTCTGTATGAAAGTTATAGAGTCTACAATTTATGGTACCAATCATTGCAAATTGATAACACCTGATGTACTCACTGCTTATCTCATTTCTTGATGCCCTAACATGCCAGGACAGTACAAATACCTCCATAATTACCCTTTTTGGAAAGTAGACAGTCCAAGGTATTTAGTAAGAGGCATTGTGAGGTTTTTTTTAAGCTGTTAATTTTCCCCACAATTTTTTGGAACATGAATAAATTAAATAAAATGTTTTCTTTTTTTTTTCCACTAAAATTTCATATTAGCAAGCTATTTCTTACACATGGCATAGACATACTTGCAACTACACCCCAAAATATATTTTGCTACACCTCCTAAATATGGCAATACCACACGTGAGACTTTTTCACTGCCTAGCCACATAAAGAAGCCCAACAATCAGGGAGCACCTTCAGGCATTATCCACGTTAAGACCAGGCCTTCTTATGACAATTTTTGTTTACAAGTAAAAATCTATATTTTTGCTAGAAAATTAGTTAGAACCCCCCAAAGATTATGAATATATTTTTTTTATCAAAGGCCCTAGAGAATAAAATGGTGGGTTTTGCCATTTTTTATGTCCCACGGCATTTGCGCAGCAGTTTTTCGAATGCAGTTTTACACATTAGCACAACACAATACTTTAATGAATTTAAATGCGCATAAACAATATAATACCCAACTTTTTGGTAAAATATAAAATGCTGTGTTGGGCTAAATAAATAGAGGTCAAACATGCACACAAACCCGGGGGTGGGGGTAGGGACGCTTTCATTTTTTTTTAAATGCATTTTATTCATTTTACACTGTTTATTTACATTGACCCCAGATGTCTCCTCTGCCCTAAAAGCTGTTGTTAATGGGACACTAGTACAGATGTTGATGGGACACTTGGACAGGGACAGCTGGTGCATGTCCCGATCTGTTATGTGCTGTGTCCACCATCACAGAATCATGCTTCTGCGCAGCCCAGGATCTGATAGGACGCTTGGGTACGTCCAGTCCAAACAGCGAAGCTCCCACCCGGCCCTTTATGTACAGTGGCCATGTGGGAAGCGTTTGAGTTCTGCTATAGTGCATTAGAGACAATATTGAAACTTTTCAAAATATTGTTTAAGAATGGAAAAGGTAAACCATTGGAAATAAAATATTTACATAAAAAGGGAATTACAAAAGAAAAAAAATGGACAATAAAGCCACAGAAAAACAAAAAGGGTTTAAAAGTAAAAATACTTCTGGGAAAATCTAAAGGTTTCATTCTGGTAACTCGTGTTATTGTCCAGCATAGAGATGTAAAGTTTCTGGAAATTTTTAAGTCACGTTAAAAAATAAAAAAAAATAAAAAAAAAAAAGCTTTTCCCCCCTATTTTTTTCTGAAAAAAGATTTTTTGGAAAAATGGAAAAAATAAAAATCAGTGTGGAGTAGTTGTACAAATTGAAAGTCATGGGAAGGTGAAAGGCAGTGTATATAAAAGAACAGCTTATTGCAAATGGAAAAACACGGATTGTATATGTTAAGAACATTTCACCTATACATAAAAATAGGTGACCACCCCTTTCCCTCATAATAATGCAAAAGCATAATAAAGCAAAAAAGATTTATCCCTTTTGTGGGGTCACCAGTATGGTATTTGTTAGTTGAAATATTTCTTCTCACAATATTTGCAAATTGCAGCTTTGCTCTCAGCAGAAATTGCACTGTGGAAATGTTTCCAAACTCTAGATGTTGGTCTCACCATCTTACTGAAAGGAGGAAAAAATGATTTACCGAACAGACTATAGGTGAACATTATGTTGTTATGGTGGTGAACATTAATAGGAATCATTTAAAAGTTAAATAAGACAAATTAATTTGTCAGACAAAATGTACTTTCTTACCTGTCAGTTAAGGCCTAAGAGGACAGAAACTATCATCTACTGTATTCCAACAACCACCCAAATGTAGGAGGTACAAGATGGAGCCCACAAGCAAACTAAACTGGAGCCTTTCTCTTGCAATGCCCCCTAGTGGCAGAAATGCATATTTCTCTTGTTTGACATTGGCAGTAAGAAGTACAGTGTTACTCTAATTGTGTTCCAGGATTTGCTTGTCTTCAGCTGAGAAAACTTGCAATAATTTAAGATGAGGAAAATCCTGTGTCTAAACTGCCCTCGTAGTATGGACTACACATGGTATAATATACCTCCATCAGGTGTTATCTAATTCTAGACTCAAGCAGTTTCAAATACTTAAGGAAGAATATACACTCCCTGAACAGTTGGCTTTTAAGTATCTACAACTCCACCATGCTATAAAAACACAAATACTAAGTATGGAGGTAGTGTCAGATTCTCCTTCAGCTCTAAATATAATAAACAGGCTCATCTCGAGCCTGTATCTAACGATTAGAAATCGTAGGTCAATAGCCATTGCACAAAAGGCCAAAGTGGAATGGGAGCAGAACACAGGCCCCATATAGGAGGAAGACTGGGAAGAAATAATGGGAGGAACCAAACTGACGTCCCCCAAGTTAGCTGACAGACTGACACAGCTATACATCCTACACAAAGCTTACTTGACACCTTTGAAAAAGGCAAAATTCCTTTATACATATGACCCAACTTGCCATTTGTGCCACACAGCACCAGGCACGTTCTTCCATCCCATATGGAGTCGCCCAATTATTCAGACATATTGGATGCAGATTGTCCAGTTCTTACATGACAATATGGGAACCCCAGTAGTATTAGACCCCAAACTATGCCTCCTGGGACTTCTGCCAGACGTACAAATTGACAAATACCAAACTACATTTTTAAATGAAACTGTTTATGGTACGCAAGGTAATAGCCAAGGTATGGATGCAAGCTCCACCCCCTTAGGAAGGACGTTAATGATGCACTGCCATTTAAAAAACTAGTCTATGCACATAGAGGATGTGCTCATAAGTACTCAAAAGTGTGGGATAGATGGCTAGAGGATAGGGAAACTTGTGCCTGAAAATCTCCCAAATCCCCCAGACAGGCCTGCCTAAGAAAAAAAAAAAAAAAAAAAAATAGAAAGCAGCTGTCTTATGTAGGTGTAAATCATGAAAATCTTAAAATTGGGAATATATTGGTAGCAGAACGACTGGAAGTCTCTTATGCATTTGATGTATATACTTTCACAAACTTGTGCCTTAAAATGTATGTACAATGAAACTCACACAAAATGTTTGATGCAATGTATTGTTTATTATTCTATCCAGGTAATTACCGTACTTTGTAAAAAGAATCTTATCCAAATAAAGTTGGCTTTTTTTTTTTTAATTGAAAAAAAATGCTCTGGTAGGGGACCATCCTGTGTTTGGGCAGGAATGGGTTAAAGAGTGCATGTGTTCCCCCACCACTTGTCTCCCAATATACAACTCCACTGTTACATATACAGAATAAAAAGAAGTTCATTTTTAGAAGCACAGTTAGAGCACTGAGGAAAAAAGTACATTTATTGTATTCCATCTGCTTTGGATGTTTATGCCTCAGAAAGGATAGACTTCTTCATGTTTAGCACTTGATAGAGAAAGTTAATTGCTAGCGAGTAATGAAAGCCAACGTATACGACTTTGGTAGATTCCCAAATCCAGATACATCTGGACTGAGATCCAGATCCTCCATAGAAAGTTCAGGCTTTAATACAAAGTTCTGCACGATTGTAACAATCAGAAGGAAAATCTCCATTCGGACCAGAGCTTCTCCCATACAGTTCCTCTTCCCTATGAGGGAATAAAGGCAGTTTATATTAGATGATACCTGAGTCAAAGGCAAAATGAATGCTTGAAATGCATATTATAAAAATCAGTCAGTCAGTCTGCTCAAGGTTTTTTTTTTTTTCACTTATAGTATAGTTATAGAATACATTCATTATATAAAATGTGTTGGGTAGCCTTGCTGACCAAAGAGGAGAGCCTGATTGAGTTCTAGTGCTGACACTCTCTCCCTGTTTCAGTGTTGCTGTGTGGGGAGTTACAGGAGGCTTGTGAGCATGTGCAGTTAGCTAGTCTGCCCCTAGGTGGCTTGGTCCCAGAATAGTGTATGGTAATAGAGATGGGCAGAACACCCCCCTTTTTGGTGCACAGCAAAACTACCGAAAAGGGGAAAGTTCTGCCCCGAACTGCAAACTCTATTGAAGTCAATAGGAGTCGAGCATGAGGAATCAAAATGTCCATTTTGAAAGTTTTTATGCAAGTAATTGGCTATAAAAAGGGTATGGGGGTCTGGTAACTGCCCTGGGGGACATGTATCAATGCAAAAACATATTTTAAAAATAATCGTTTTTTCAGGAGCAATGATTTTAATGAGCTTAACCACTTGCCGACTGACTCACGCACATATACGACGGCAAAGTTGTTTGTTCCCACGAAATGCCGTGCCCGTATGTTGGCTCCTTTAAGAGCCACAGCGGGGGACCCGATTTGCATGGCCGGCGGGCACGAGAGTCAGAACGGGGATTTGTATATGTAAAACACACAAATCCACCCTTCTGACAGGAGAGAAGAGACAGATTTGCTGTTCGTAGTAATTACGAACAGCGATATGTCTCCTCCTCCAGTCAGTCACATCCCCCCCAGTTAGAGACACTCATGAGGGAACACATTTAACCCCTTGAACGTGCTCTAGTGTTAACCCTTTCCCTGCCAGTTACATTTACACAGTAGTGATCTCGAGTTGCCGGCGGACATCGCCGCTGCCAGATACGCGCATTGGCTTTGGCGTAGCGCCACCAGCGCGCGGGGCCCCTTATAGCTCTTAAAGTGGCCAACGTACACCTACGGCAGTTTGCGCAGCAGTGCTAACCTGCTACAGTATAATGACGGTGGCTGGTCGGCAAGCAGTTATATATCATGCCTTGGGGGTCCCCTTAGTCTGCCTATAAAGTGGTGCATATGGGAGAAGTGTACTGAAGCTAGGGGGACAGCTGTAGCAATCCTGTCTCTGGAACGACAAGCAAGGAGTCATTACCATGATACATAGAGGGCTCTGACTTGCCATAGGATTTAAGTGAGTACTAATGACACTGGGAAGGAGAAAGAGACTGTGCCAAAAAGGTGAAAATAGTTTAACCACTTGCTTACGGGGCACTTAAACCCCCCTCCTATCCAGACCAATTTTCAGCTTTCAGCGCTGACGCACTTTGAATGACAATTGCGCAGTCATACAACTGTACCCAAATGAAATTTTTATCATTTTTTCACCACAAATAAAGCTTTCTTTTGGTGGTATTTGATCACCTCTGCAGTTTTTACTTTTTGTTAAAAAAATTTAAAAAACTGAATTAAAAAAAAAAAAATGTTATAAAAAAATTTAAAACAGGTCATTTTTCTCTTTCATTGATGTACGCTGATGAGGCGGCAGTAATGGGCACTGATAGGCGGCAGTGATGGGCACTGATGGGTGGCAGTGATTGGCACTGTGGGCACTGTTAGGTGGCACTGTGGGCACTGTTAGGTGGCACTGTGGGCACTGTTAGGTGGCACTGTGGGCACTGTTAGGTGGCACTATTAGTTGGCACTGATGAGGCAGATGTGCCTCTTCCACTTCGAGACCGATGTCCCTCGCATCCGAGCCGATGATCAGCTTTTTTTTCTACTCACGCTGTCAGCGTGAGTAGAAAAAAAAAACGATTACCGATATTTTGTTTACATCATGTGATCAGCTGTCATTGGCTGACAGCTGATCACATGGTAAGGGGCCGGGACCGGCTCCTTACTTGGATCGGTGATCACCCGAGTCGCAGTGACTGGGTGATCACAGCACGCTTGGCGCAGAGCAGAGCACGCACAGGGCGCGTGCACAGGGGAGGCTGTCATATGACGGCCTCCCGGGAATTCAGGTCCGCGCTGTGGCCGTCATTCGGGCCATAGCGCGGATGTGAAGTGGTTAAAGTGATTGTAAGGGTTTTTCTTTTTTTTTATATCATACTTACCTTCACTGTGCAGCTCGTTTTGCACAGTGTGGCCCCAAACCTGCTCTTCTTGGGTCCCCCGGTGGCTCTCCCGGCTCCTCCCCACATCAGATAACCCCGTGGGAGAAGCGCTCTCCCGGGGGATTACCTTCCTGGCACGCTCCCGAGTCCAGCATTCGGCTTCCATAAAGGCCAAATGCAGGACAGGGCCCCACCCCCCGCGTCATTGGATTTGATTGACAGCAGCGGGAGCCAATGGCTGCACTGCTATCAATTTATCCAATCAAGAGCCGAGAACCCCGGGCAGAAAGACAGCGCGTCCCCGTGGGTCAAGTTCCAGGGCTCGGGTAAGTAAAACGGGGGGGCTGTGGGGCCGGTCACTTCCAGGTGTTTTTTCACTTTAATGCATAGGATGCATTAAGGTGAAAAAACACGAGGGTTTACAACCCCTTTAAGGGTGATGTGCTGTGCTGCTTTCATATGTGATTGACAAAATAATGTCAAGTGACCCCCAGATAGTATGTCTATGTGATATGACTGTACTATTTGGACATTCCTTTCTTTTGAATATAAAGGTTAATGGCCAGGGTTGTCATGGGAAGGCCTCTGGAGTCATGTCATGGGAAGGAGTTGGGCACAATATGGCGGAGGTTAAGGGCTACATGCCTGTTGTACTCTTTGGCACCAACACACAGCCAATCACATGCAGACTGATAAAGACAAAATTCCCACAAAATATTTAAATATAAATGTAATTATTTTTAAATAAATAGATATATGAATGCATTAATTGATTTGTTTATATCTGCCTAGAGTAAAGCTTTAACCAGTTATACTGCAGCAGGTTGGCTTGGCTAAGCATCGTAGCTGTACGTCGGGCGTGCGGCTATTGGATTAGCTTCAGAACCGATCAGTCCCCAGGCCCAGGCCAGATTTCTGGCCTGGACCTGTTGATCAATTCTGGTGAATGAAATCTTTCCCTGCCTGTGTAAGTGTAAACACAGGCAGGGGAAGTGATGTCATCTCCCCTCGTGGAACTCTTTTCCGTTGAGAAGACATCTCAGAGTAAGTTGCACCAACACAGTACACAGTTCACTCCCTGTCACTGTGTCACCCAGTGCAGTGTTCATATATTTTTTTTTGATCACTGTACTGGTGTCATTTGTGACAATAATCAGTGTTAGGGTACTTGGTGGTAGGCCCAGATAGGTCTAAGGACTAAACCCCCTTAATAAAGGTTTAACCCCTTGATCACCTCCTGTCACCAGTGATAACCGTATTAGTGTCACGGGTGACGCTGGTTAGCTAGTTATTTTTTTATAGCTCAGGGCACCCGCCGTATATTACCTAAATAAAGGTTTAACCCCCAATCACCCGGCGGGTGATATCAGTTAGGTTTTAGCATCAGTAAGGGTCTGCATCTCCCCAGGCAGGATCAGATTAGTGCCAGTAGCGCTAACACCCACGCACGCACCATACACCTCCCTTAGTAGTATAATGTCTGAACAGATCAATATCTGATCAGATCTATACTAGCGTCCCCAGTAGCTTAGGGTTCCCAAAAATGCAGCGTTAGCGGGATCAGCCCACATACCTGCTATCACCTGCATTTAGCCCCTCCGCCCAGCCCAACAAAGTGCGGTATTAATCAATCACCCTCACTTACAAAACACTAAACGCATAACTTCAGCATTCGCAGAGTCAGGCCTGATCCCTGCGACAGTTTTTTTGGTAGCGTTTGAAGCAGTCGCTGACAGTCAGGTGCTCTTTTTTTCTTTGAGTCGTACTAGTGTACAAGTAAATTTAGAGGCCAAAATGTCCAATCAAAGGTACACTAGTGAAGAGGCCTACACATTTCTGAGCTTGACATATGAGAGTGAAGAGGAAGTCACCCATCTGTCCGATTCTGGTTCAGAATACGAACCAGTAGACAGCAGCGGCACCCTGACAGAAAGCTCTGACGACGGAGTAGTGGTCCTCGCCAAGGTCAGGCGTACCCGTCCCTGTTGAGGTGCAAGAATCGCAGGGCTCTCTTATGGAGCAGAGAGCCAGTACTAGTGCCGCTCATCCTTCTGGTAAACTGGCAAGCACCAGCGGCCTAGTACATCCTGGTCGTACATCCAGCACTGCAGTAACACTTGGTGACGTGGCCAGTCCCATAAGTGCAGTTCAAGCTGGTGAGGTGGCTAGCACAAGTAGTGTCCCGCAGCCACCAAGTAGTAGTAAAAAAAAAAAAGGTCTATCGACTTGTAGAGCCCCGACTTAGGGAGAGAGCCTGCTTGAAATGTAATAATTTGTCAGCAGTGAAGTGGAGGGATTCATGGAATGTTATCGTTCTGTCCTCCCTTCACGTAGATACGACAGTCCAAATTCATACAGAGACTGGTGTTGTGGAGAAACCCCTCTGTGTCCACAAATACAACCTTAACATGGGAGGGGTGGACCTCAATGACCAGTTGTTGGCGCTGTACCCAATTGCCCGTAAGGCCAGGCGCTGGTATAAAAAAAAAGTGTCTGTATATTTATTTCAATTGGCTCTGCTGAATGCTTTTGTGCTATACAAAGCTTCAGGACGAACTGGATCATTCCTAAAAATTCCAGGAAGAGATCGTCACAGCCCTTCTGTTTCCAGACAGTGCTATGGCCCACCTTCCCCAATGCAATGGCAGTGAGTTGGCTGCATGAGAGGCATGTTCCGTATGTCCTCCCTGGTACCCCTGCCCAAAGAACACCTCAAAGAAAATGTGTCTGCAGAAAATGTGGATGTAGGTGTGACATCCGCTTTAAATGTCCCTCCTGTACTGACCGACCTGGTCTCTGCATCGGTGACTATTTCAAATGCTACCACACACTAGTGGAGTATTAGCGTAGGGTACAGCACTACACACAGTCCTGGGGTACACTTACACAGGGTCTCGAAAGATGAGATGGCCATCACATTTTGAGAGACCCTAATCTCGAATGTTTACAGTTTACAGTTTATATAAATGTGCAAAAAAAAACAAACCAAAAAAAAACAAAAAAAGCCAAAAATAGTTGTGGTTTTATTGTTCTTCTCTGTCTTATGTTCGCTCTCTATTGTCAGCTCTATTGTTCGATCTCTATTGTTCTATATCCATTGTTCTTTCTCTATTGGTTCCTGTATTTTAGAACTGTAATGTTTTATTTTTACTATGTTTTATTGTATTTGCTTTGCAGGTATGGTATGGTATGTCTTACTGTTATACTGTAATGTTACTTTGTTTTATTGTTAATCATCATTTGCTTGGCAGGTACGCCATTCAGCAGCAGCACTGGATAATTTATCTTGACAGCAACAGCGTTTGCTCACAATACATAAATCAGTGATTCCAGCACTGTAGGAGGTGATTTCACCACCACAGTTAAAAAAAAAAATGGTGCATGTATGCCCATCATTAGAAGTGGGTAGATGAAGCATGGTATTCTAGTGGGGGGTATACCCACCGATCAATCTTTTTTTCGTTCAGCCCACAGGCTGCATAAAAAGAAAAACACTACAATATATGCCCAACAAGGACCAGCAACTTACTGATATGAGTGGTTATACCTTAATGATGCTTGCAGGTTTAGGTATCATCTTGGTATCTTTCTTTTCAGCCAGCGGTCGGCTTTCATGTCAAAGCAATTCTAGCAGCTAATTAGCCTCTAGACTGCTTTTACAAGCAGTGGGAGGGAACGTCCCCCCCTCCTACCGTCTTCCATGGTTTTCTCTGGCTCTTCTGTCCCAACTGGGAACCCAAGAATGCAGCCGGTGGTTCTGCCAGCTGACCATAGAGCTGATCGGAGACCAGAATGGCTCCAATCATCTCTATGGCCTAATAAACCGGAAGCTACGAGCATTTCATGACTTAGGTTTCACGGGATATAAACAGCGCCATTGAGAAATTGGGAAAGCATTTTATCACACCAATCTTGGTGTGGTCAGATGCTTTGAGGGCAGAGGAGAGATCTAGGGTCTAATAGACCCCCATTTTTTCAAAAAACAGTACCTGTCACTACCTATTACTATCATATTTACATTCCCTGAGATAACAAAAATTATAAAAGCACCCCTGTGCCCCCGTGCAAAGGCGAACACAAGTGTTGGTCTGGTGTCATATGTAAACAGCAATTGCACCATGCATGTGAGGCATCACCGAGAAGGTCAGATCGAGGGCCATAATTTTAGCAGTAGACCACCTCTGTAAATCTAAAGTGGTAACCTGTAAAGGATTTTAAAGGCTTTTAAAAATGTATGTAATTTCTCGCGCTGCACGTTTGTGCACAATTTTAAAGCATGTCGTGTTTGATATCCAAGAACATATTTGGGGGGCACACCCTACAATGCGTTTAAAGTGGGGTTCCACCCAAAAAAAAAAAACTACATGAAAAATCTTAAAAAAATAATAAAAAAAAAAACATTTGGATATTTGTTTTTTTACTTACCTCTAAATGCCTGTTGCTAGGGGGTCCCTCGTAGTCTGCCTCTTCCAGTGCCTGGGCTGGTGACATCACTTCCCCCTCGGCACAGGAAGGGCTCAGCTCTGGTCCTTCCCTCCTGTCAATCATCTGGGACCCTTTACAGGTCCCAGGTGACTGAGCGGCCAATCACGGCGCACGCCGCCACTCGCACATGCGCAGTGGGTGCCAGGCTGTGAAGCCACAGCCCGGCGCGCACAGTTGCAATGCTGGCGCCGCTGAACGGAGGGGGAGACAGGCGGGGCTTCGATTCCCCGCATCGCTGGACCCTGGGACAGGTAAGTGTCCAATTAAAAGTCAGCAGCTGCAGTATTTGTAGCTGCTGGCTTTTAAATTTTTTTTTTTTTTTTTTGACTGGACCTCGGGTGGAACTCCTCTTTAAATTCAAGATGGTGCTGCTATAAGACCTACAAACAGTACAAAATATTTTACAGCGCACACATACAAGAATGACATTTCCTGCAAGGCTAGTTAAAATCACCTGAACATATTCAAAAAATACGGGGGTTTGGTCACACTATATGGTCATATAGTGCTAAGCCCACTTACTGCGACAAAGTACCCCGAATTAGTGGGTCCTACTCTAGTAATAGAATGGAAGATCCTTTGTCTCAACCATGGGAGCTGAACTCCTCTATGTGGGAGAACTGAAGGGGATTCCTCCTATGCACTGGTGGCCACTAAATAAGAGGTAATGAGGAAGGGGAGGGGTGCTCCAGCCCAAATATCATTCTTGTATGTGTGCGCTGTAAAATATTTTGTACTGTTTGTAGGTCTTATAGCAGCACCATCTTGAATTTAAATGCATTGAAGGGTGTGCCCCCCAAATATGTTCTTGTACATTGTAATAAACCCTGACCAGGTTTTTTGGGCTTTGATTTAAAAAGAAATATATATATATATAATGTTTGTGGGTTCAAAGTAATTTAGCAAAAAAAATGTTTTTCATGTAAACGAAAAGTGTCAGAAAGGGCTTGGTCTTAAAGCGGTTAGAAGAGTGGTTTATGTGCGACATAAGCTTCTAATATTGTGCATAAAATGCCAGGACAGTTCAACCCCCCCCCCCAAATGACCCTTTTTGGAAAGTAGACACCCCAAGCTATTTTTGCTGATAGACATGTTGCGTCCATGGAATATTTTATACTTTGCCACAAGTTTCGGGGAAAAATTTTTTTTGGAGAAAATGGTGGTCACTAAACGATAAATTGCTCAAACATGTCATGGGCATATATGGAATTACACCCCAAAATACATTCAGCTGCTTCTCCTGAGTACAGGGATGCCACATATGTGAGACTATTTGGGAGCCTAGCCGTGTACAGGACCCCGAAAACCAACCACCACTTTCAGGCTTTATAAAGGCGTAAAATTTTGATTTCACTCCTCACTATCTATTACAGAGGCCCTGAAATGTCCTGATAGCACAAACCCCCCCCCCCTCAAATGACCCCATTTTGGAAAGTAGACACCCCAAGGTATTTGCTAAGAGGCATGGTGAGTATTTTTTACAGCTCTCATTTGTTTTTGAAAGTGAAGAAAGAAAAGAAATGTATTTTGTTTTTTTTTTCTTTTCAATTTTCAAAACTTTGTGACAAAAAGCGAGATCTGCAAAATACTCACCATGCCTCTCAGCAAATAGCTTGGGGTGTCTACTTTCCAAAATGGGGTCATTGGGGGGGGGGGGTTGTGCTATCTTGGCATTTAATGGCCTCCGAAACTGTGATAGGTAGTGAGGAGTAAAATCAAAAATTAACGCATTTAGGAAGCCTGAAGGCGGTGATTGCCTTTCAGTGTCCTGTACGTGGTTAGACTGCCAAAAAGTCTCACACGTGTGGTATCCCCATACTCAGGAGAAGCAGCAGAATGTATTTAGGGGTGTAATTCCACATATGCCCATGGCATGTTTGAGCAATATATCATTTAGTGGCAACTTTGTGCAAAAAAATAAAAATAAAAAAAAAAGTTTGTAATTTTCCCGCAACTTGTGGCAAAATATAAAATATTCCATGGACTCAACATGCCTCTCAGCAAATAGCTTGGGGTGTCTACTTTCCGAAATGGGGTCATTTGGGGGGTTTTGTGCTATCTTGCAATTTTTGGCCTCCGAAACTTTGATAGGTAGTGAGGAGTGAAATCAAAAATTTACGCCCTTAGAAATCCTGAAGATGGTGATTGGTTTACGGGGTCCTGTACACAAGCTAGACTCCCAAAAAGTCTCACACATGTGGTATCCCCGTACTCAGGAAGAGCAGCAGAATGTATTTGTGGGTGTAATTCCACATATAACCATGGCAGGTGTGAGCAATATATCATTTAGTGACAACTTTGAAAAATTATAAAAAAAGAAAAATTACACAATCACTTGTGACAAAAAAGAAAATATTCAATGGGCTCAACATAACTCTCAGCAATTTCCTTGGGGTGTCTACTTTTCAAAATGGGGTCATTGGGGGGGGGGGGGGGGTTGTACTGCCCTGCCATTTTAGCACCTCAAGAAATGAGATAGGCAGTCAAACTAAAAGCTGCGTAAATTACAGAAAATGTACCCTAGTTTGTAGACACTATGGGGGTTATTTACTAAAGGCAAATTTACTTTGCACTGCAAGTGCACTTGGAAGTGAAGTCGCTGTAGATCCGAGGGGGACATGCAAGGAAAATAAAAAACAGCATTTTAGGTTGCACATTATTGGATGATAAAATCAGCAGAGCTTCCACTCATTTCAGATCTACCCCTTAGATTTAGAGCAACTGCACTTCCAAGTGCACTTTCAGTGCACTTGCAGTGCAAAGTGGATTTGCCTTTCGTAAATAACCCCTATAACTTTTGCGAAAACCAATAAATATACACTTATTGGCATTTTTTGTACCAAAGATATGTGGCTGAATACATTTTGGCCCAAATTATTGGCTAAAATTGAGTTTATTGGATTTTTTTTTATAACAAAAAGTAGAAAATATATATTTTTTTCAAAATTTTTGGTCTTTTTCCGTATATATTGAAAAAATAAATAAATATATATATACACAGAGGCAATCAAATACCGTCAAAAGAAAGGAAAAAACAGGACGCAAATTGCATTTGGGTACAACATTGCATGACCGCGCAATTACCAGTTAAAACAGTGCAGTGCCAAATTGTAAAAAGTGCTCTGGTCAATCTTCCAGGGCTGAAGTGGTTAAAGTGGAACAAAAGTCTGCTGTGTGGTGGGTGGACTCTTGCTACAATGTGAGAGTATTCACAGCATACGGTACTTTAGCATTATGGCATATTTATCTCCCAATGTGCTCTCATCCAGCGATGCAAAACCCACGATCCCCCTGACATCTTCTCAGTGTTTTCTTCTGTCTTTGGCCATCTTGACTGAATGGCCCTGGATGACTAAACTTGAATGGTCTTGTGAGTAACTAAAGCCAGCCAAAGACGGAGTGATTTTCTTTCCTGCAACTACAGTTTGCAGGAAATAAAATTGCTCTATTCTCCCATCAAAGTCAATGTTTATGGGGAATCCCTCCCGTAATATATACACACACACACAATATAAAAAAAAAAATTATATATATATATATATATATATATATATATATATATATATATATATATATATATATATATATATATATATATATATTACACACATACATATACACACACTGTATTCTCACCTGCAGCAAGAGGCATCGTTCTTTCTAAATTCTCCATTTTCGTCAAGAAAATTCTTGGGGTTGAATTCATTAGGATATGAAAAACAGGCGGGGTCTTTTAACACCGTAGTGATCATCGCATAAATGTTGGTGTGCTGTAAAAGCAAAAGATAAAAACTCAGATACTGTATAACAGATTACAGGGTTTAACTTAAAAGTTTTTGTGTTTGATGTAAATGAATAGGGATGAGCTTCGTGTTCGAGTCGAACCCATGTTCGACTCGAACATCGGCTGTTCGACCGTCCGTCGAATTGCGAACGATATGGGCCGTTCGCGCCAAATTCGTGTGGCGCGTCACGGCCCATAATTCACTGCGGCATCGCAGTGCATTGCTGGCTGATGATTGGCCAAGCATGCACTATGACCCGCATGCTTGGCCAATCACAGCGCCGTCAGTAGAGAGAGCTGTAATTGGCCAAAGCCAGGGTGGCTTTGGCCAATTATGGCTCAGGGGATTTAGTACACACCCCACACTATATAAGGCCGCCTGCACGGCGGCCCTGTGTAGTGTGTGTTCCGGTGTGCTGAGAGATAGAGAGAGAGAGAGACAGTGTCATTTGATTTGAGTTAGATAGATTAGGCAGAACAGTCAGTCAGTTAGCTGCACTTACAGTGTATTGTGTATATATATGCATCCCAGGTGTTGCATATATATATATATATACACTGTATTCAGTTTAGCTAGATCCGTTCCTGTTATCTTCTATCTAGACTATTTAGTGCAGTGTGTCCTGCTCACAGTGTTCAGCTAGATCCGTTCCTGCTATTTACATTCAGTGCAGTGCGTCCTGCTCACAGTGTTCAGCTAGATCCGTTCCTGCTATTTACATTCAGTGCAGTGCGTCCTGCTCACAGTGTTCAGCTAGATCCGTTCCTGCTATTTACATTCAGTGCAGTGCGTCCTGCTCACAGTGTTCAGCTAGATCCGTTCCTGCTATTTACATTCAGTGCAGTGCGTCCTGCTCACAGTGTTCAGCTAGATCCGTTCCTGCTATTTACATTCAGTGCAGTGCGTCCTGCTCACAGTGTTCAGCTAGATCCGTTCCTGCTATTGACATTCAGTGCAGTGCGTCCTGCTCACAGTGTTCAGCTAGATCCGTTCCTGCTATTTACATTCAGTGCAGTGCGTCCTGCTCACAGTGTTCAGCTAGATCCGTTCCTGCTATTTACATTCAGTGCAGTGCGTCCTGCTCACAGTGTTCAGCTAGATCCGTTCCTGCTATTTACATTCAGTGCAGTGCGTCCTGCTCACAGTGTTCAGCTAGATCCGTTCCTGCTATTTACATTCAGTGCAGTGCGTCCTGCTCACAGTGTTCAGCTAGATCCGTTCCTGCTATTTACATTCAGTGCAGTGCGTCCTGCTCACAGTGTTCAGCTAGATCCGTTCCTGCTATTTACATTCAGTGCAGTGCGTCCTGCTCACAGTGTTCAGCTAGATCCGTTCCTGCTATTTACATTCAGTGCAGTGCGTCCTGCTCACAGTGTTCAGCTAGATCCGTTCCTGCTATTTACATTCAGTGCAGTGCGTCCTGCTCACAGTGTTCAGCTAGATCCGTTCCTGCTATTTACATTCAGTGCAGTGCGTCCTGCTCACAGTGTTCAGCTAGATCCGTTCCTGCTATTTACATTCAGTGCAGTGCGTCCTGCTCACAGTGTTCAGCTAGATCCGTTCCTGCTATTTACATTCAGTGCAGTGCGTCCTGCTCACAGTGTTCAGCTAGATCCGTTCCTGCTATTTACATTCAGTGCAGTGCGTCCTGCTCACAGTGTTCAGCTAGATCCGTTCCTGTTATCTTCCTACTGACAGGCAGGCTTGTCTGGTTACAGTATATAAAGCTACCTGAAGAAAATTACAGGTGTTCTTTTTGATCCTATTAGTACCACGGTCAGGCAGCTAGACTATTTACATTTAGTACAGTGTGTCCTGCTCACAGTGTTCAGCTAGATCCGTTCCTGTTATCTTCCTACTGACAGGCAGGCTTGTCTGGTTACAGTATATAAAGCTACCTGAAGAAAATTACAGGTGTTCTATCCCAGCTTAGTGCAGCTACAGGCCATTAGTATGTCTGGAAGGCCAAGAAGGAGAGGCAGACAGTCACAAGCCAATAAGAGAGGGCAAGCAGGCTCTGTGTCTAGTGCTGGTCGTGGAGACGGTGCATCCTCATCAGCACGTGGCCATGGGACACGCTTGGCCTTTTTTTCGGCAGCTGGCCGTGTTGAGCCGCAACATGCGGAAGACTTGGTCGAGTGGATGACCAAGCCGTCCTCATCCTCCTCATCCTCTCTCACCCATGCCCAGGGTGCTTTGTCTGGCAAAGCAGCGGCCTCTTCCCTCAGCTCAATGTCATCAGTGACTCCTTCCCTAGCTCCACCATGTCCTCATGAGGATTCCCTCGAACTGTTTGACCACAGTGTTGGGTACATGCTCCAGGAGGATGCCCAGCGTTTGGAAGGCTCTGATGATGATACTGAGCTCGATGAAGGCAGTAACATGAGCACGGACAGAGGGGGTGCCCAAGAAGGACAGCAATCTGGCAGTCATGCTCCCCCTGCTGCAGCATACTGCCAGGTTTGCTCCAGTGATGAGGAGGGAGGGGATGATGAGGTCACTGACTCAACGTGGGTGCCTGATAGGAGAGAGGAGGAGGAGGAGGAGGAGGAGGCACATCACCAACGAGGCAGGATGCCCTCCAGGGGCCAGCCTAAGGGCAGCACATTGACTGCATCACACCCCAAAGCTCCACATGTGCAGGGCGCTGCAGTCTCTGCGCGTTATTCAAAAAGTTCTTTGGTGTGGGCCTTTTTTGAGACGAGTGCATCAGATCGCACCGCTGCTATTTGCAACATATGTCTCAAGCGTATCTCGCGTGGCCAAAACATCTCCCGCTTGGGTACCACATGCTTGACCAGACATATGTTGACCTGCCATGCAGTTCGTTGGCAAGCGTATCTGAAAGACCCACACCAAAGAACAAAGAGGATCTCTCCTTGCTCCTCATCAGCTGAGATTTCCAACCCCACTAGACCTTCAGTCCTCTCTGAGACCTGCAGTGAGAGGAATGAAGGTGTAGAATTAGGTGTGTCACAGCCAAGTACTTGTGGGCAATCTGCTTTTGGTACACCGACGTCAGATTGTACCAGGCAAATTTCCCTGCCCCAGCTGCTGCACCGCCGAAAGAAGTTTGCTCCCAGCCATCCACATGCCCAGCGGTTGAATGCTAGCTTGGCAAAATTGCTAGCACTTCAACTGCTGCCTTTTCAGTTGGTAGACTCTGCCCCCTTCCGTGAGTTTGTGGAATGTGCGGTTCCTCAGTGGCAGGTACCCAAACGCCACTTTTTCTCACGGAAGGCGATTCCGGCTCTCTACCGGCATGTGGAAGGCAATGTCCATGCCTCGCTGGACAGGGCGGTCAGCGGTAAGGTGCATATTACCGCTGACTCATGGTCCAGCAGGCATGGACAGGGACGTTACTTAAGTTTCACGGCGCATTGGGTGACTCTGCTGGCAGCTGGGAAGGATGCAGGACAAGGTGCAGTAGTGTTGGAGGTTGTTCCGCCACCACGCCTCCAAAATGCTGATTGTGACACACCTCTCTCCTCCACCCCCTCCTCTTCTTCTTCCTCCATGGCCTCTTCCTCGGAACCAGCGGTGCTCCGTAGGCGTTCAAGGGGCTACGCAAGTACGCAGGCCAAAAGATGCCATGCGGTGCTTGAGCTGGTGTGCTTGGGGGACAGGAGCCACACTGGGGCAGAGGTTCTGTCAGCTCTGCAGGGGCAGGTTCAGAGGTGGTTGACGCCACGCCAACTTAAGGCAGGAATGGTGGTTTGCGACAATGGCACCAACCTCCTCTCTGCCCTCCGACAGGGACAACTGACCCATGTGCCCTGTTTGGCTCACGTCCTTAACTTGGTGGTGCAGCGGTTCTTGGGCAGGTACCCGGGCTTACAGGATGTCCTGAGGCAGGCCAGGAAAGTCTGTGTGCATTTCCGCCGGTCATATAATGCCAGTGCTCGGCTGACGGACCTCCAAAAGGAGTTTAACCTGCCCAAGAACCGCCTAATCTGTGACATGCCCACCAGGTGGAACTCGACGTTGGCCATGCTGCAGCGGCTGCACACGCAGCAGAGGGCCATCAATGAGTACCTGTGCGACTATGGCACCAGGACAGGGTCAGGGGACCTTGGTTTTTTTTCCCCACGCCAGTGGGCCATGATCAGGGATGCATGCACTGTCCTGTCACCATTCGAGGAGGCCACGAGGATGGTGAGCACTGACAGTGCATGCATCAGTGACACTGTCCCCCTTGTCCACCTGTTGGAGCACACGCTGCGTGGAATAATGGACAGGGCACTTGAGGCAGAACAGAGGCAGGAAGAGGAGGACTTCCTTAGCTCTCAAGGCCCCCTTTATCCAGACAGTGTTCCTGCGTGCCCGCCGATCACACAGGAAGAGGACGAGGAGGAGGAGGAGGAGGAGGAGGAAGATTGTGTCAGTATGGAGGTGGAGCCTGGCACTCAGCATCAGCAGTCTTTAAGGGATCAGTCCCAAGGAACACATGGACTTGTACGTGGCTGGGAGGAGGTGGCTGCGGATGTTGTTGTCCTTAGTGACCCAGAGGACTCCGGACCGAATGCCTCAGCAAACCTACGCTGCATGGCCTCCCTGATCCTGCAAAGCCTGCGTAAGGATCCTCGTATTCGTGGTATCAAGGAGAAGGACCAATACTGGCTGGCAACCCTCCTTGATCCACGTTACAAGGGTAAGGTTGCGGACCTTATCTTGCCATCGCAGAGGGAGCAGAGGATGAAACATCTTCGGGAGGCCTTGCAGAAAGGTCTGTGCAACGCGTTCCCAGAGACTGGGAGGTTACAAACTCCTGTTTCTGGACAACGTGTTGCTGAGGCTTCGGTCAGTCAAAGAAGGAGCGGTGGAGAAGGTGGCCGTCTGACCGATGCGTTCAGACAATTTTTTGGTCCGCAGCCCCAAGGTATGATCGGTTCCAGCAACCATCGCCAGCGTCTGTTTTACATGGTGCAGGAATACCTAGGGGCAAGATCAGACTTGGACACCTTTCCCACCGAAAATCCTCTGGGTTACTGGGTCTTGAGGATGGATCACTGGCCAGAGCTTGCACAGTATGCAATTGAGCTACTGGCCTGTCCTGCATCCAGCGTTCTTTCGGAACGTACATTCAGTGCTGCTGGAGGCGTGGTAACCGATCACAGGGTGCGTCTGTCCACTGACTCGGTCGATCGGCTGACCTTCATAAAAATGAATCAGTCTTGGATCACCACCAGCTACCAAGCACCTGATGCTGATGTAACTGAATAATTTTTTTCAGATCCCTTCAAAGACTGCCTATGCTGATGCTGAGTGATTATCCCTGAGTAATTATCCTCTTCCTCCTCAATCATCACGCTGATAGCTTGTAAGAACATTTTTGGTTCTGGGCGCCACCACCAGTGCCTAAGGCACAATTTTTCAGCCCCTGTATAACAGGGGCGTGTAATTACAATTTTTGATGTAATACTTTGCAGCACGGCTCGTTCCTGCATTCCAACTAGAGTGTCTGTGAGGGGTTGCAGTGTTGTGGCACCAGCACCAGTGCCTAAGGCCCAATTTTTCTGCCCCTGTCTAACAGGGGCGTGTAATTACAATTTTTGATGCAATACTTTGCAGCAGTGCTCGTTCCTGCGTTCCAACTAGAGTGTCTGTGAGGGGTTGCAGTGTTGTGGCACCAGCACCAGTGCCTAAGGCCCAATTTTTCTGCCCCTGTCTAACAGGGGCGTGTAATTACAATTTTTGATGCAATACTTTGCAGCAGTGCTCGTTCCTGCGTTCCAACTAGAGTGTCTGTGAGGGGTTGCAGTGTTGTGGCACCAGCACCAGTGCCTAAGGCCCAATTTTTCTGCCCCTGTCTAACAGGGGCGTGTAATTACAATTTTTGATGCAATACTTTGCAGCAGTGCTCGTTCCTGCGTTCCAACTAGAGTGTCTGTGAGGGGTTGCAGTGTTGTGGCACCAGCACCAGTGCCTAAGGCCCAATTTTTCTGCCCCTGTCTAACAGGGGCGTGTAATTACAATTTTTGATGCAATACTTTGCAGCAGTGCTCGTTCCTGCGTTCCAACTAGAGTGTCTGTGAGGGGTTGCAGTGTTGTGGCACCAGCACCAGTGCCTAAGGCCCAATTTTTCTGCCCCTGTCTAACAGGGGCGTGTAATTACAATTTTTGATGCAATACTTTGCAGCAGTGCTCGTTCCTGCGTTCCAACTAGAGTGTCTGTGAGGGGTTGCAGTGTTGTGGCACCAGCACCAGTGCCTAAGGCCCAATTTTTCTGCCCCTGTCTAACAGGGGCGTGTAATTACAATTTTTGATGCAATACTTTGCAGCAGTGCTCGTTCCTGCATTCCAACTAGAGTGTCTGTGAGGGGTTGCAGTGTTGTGGCACCAGCACCAGTGCCTAAGGCCTAATTTTTCAGCTCCTGTTCAACAGGGGCATGTAATTACAATTCTTGATCTAATATTTCACAGCAGGGCCCTGTGAGGGCTTACAGTGTTTTGGCCACAGCAACACCTAAGGCCCAAATTTCTGCTGAGTATATAGGGCAGGACCCTACTTTCAAACATCTAACTTACAAACGACTCCTACTTGCAAACGGAAGGAGACAACAGGAAGTGAGATGAAATCTACCCATAGGAAGGGAAATTCTCTCATGTAAGAGTTAATATGGGAAAACAATTTCTCCTTTCCACTGATGCTTTCCAATCCTTGTTCCACAAAAAAACCCAAATTTTCAAAAAACATTTTTCATTGGGACAAAAAAGTGAGGTGAAATCTTCTGAAGAGGAGGAAAGACGCAAAACAAATGTCACAGGGGTGATAACCCTTCCCTATGTTTTCCAAAAAGCTTAGAAAAGATTTTTTGGCTGGAGCTAAACACATTAAAAATGTTCAAAATTACAAAGAGATTCTACTTAACAACAAACCTACAGTCCCTGTCTTGTTTGCACCGCCTGTATACTGCTGTTCAGAGTATATAGGGACCTTTCCTTATTTTAATTTGGGTGCGGGGTTCCCCTTAATATCCATACAAGACCCAAAGGGCCTGGTAATGGACTGGGGGGTACCCATGCCGTTTGTCTCACTGATTTTCATCCATATTGCCAGGACCCGACATGACATTAAACCCGCAAGCAGTTTTAAATGAGATTTTTTCCTTTAAAAATGACATTTGGTGCAGGGACTGTTCTAAACATGGGAAACACGCGTCACTTTACAGGCATACTATAGACACCCCCCAGGTACGATATTTAAAGGAATATTTCACTTTTTTTTTTTTACTTTAAGCATCATTAAAATCACTGCTCCCGAAAAAACGGCCGTTTTTAAAAGTTTTTTTTGCATTGATACATGTCCCCTGGGGTAGGACCCGGGTCCCCAAACCCTTTTTAGGACAATACCATGCAAATTAGCCTTTAAAATGAGCACTTTTGATTTCGAACGTTCGAGTCCCATAGACGTCAATGGGGTTCTAACGTTCGTGCGAACTTTCGGTCCGTTCGCGGGTTCTGGTGCGAACCGAACCGGGGGGTGTTCGGCTCATCCCTATAAATGAAGGATCACTGAGTTGGACATTTTGATGATTGGCAACTCCTACCCTCATATTGATTAGTGGTTCCAAATTAATAACCACTGCAGTAGGGAACAGACACAAAAGATACACTCCGCATCTTTCCAAATAACTGTTCTGCTTTATTATGACGCAATTGAAGGTTTTTATACACATGATTACATAGGTGTCACATTAATATTACAATTGTACGTTTATGGTAACAAGAGGCATAACATAGGCAGACCAATTCTAATCAGAACTCGAAAGAATGCAAACATGTGCTGAAAACATTATTAGTGCCGTGTGCACAGTGAGGGCAGAGTGCAATACATACAAAATAGAATACAATTATATACAGAACTTACACATTTCCATTACAATCACCCATGATTTAATAACAGGTTTTTGGTTGCCAGTTTCACTCATATTTCACATTGTTCTTTATCTTGTTGGAGGAGAAAGTGAAGGTGATACATGTATAATTTTTCTTTCTAGAACATAAATATTGCATGGTAATTCTTGAGTAAAAAAAAAAAAAAAAAAAAAAGTGAACCTACGGTATAACACCTTACGGCTGATTTAGGGGTCATTCCCATCATTGCACTACATTGGCGTACGTGCGTTAATCATAGCTCCCAACTTTCCCTGATTTTGAGGGACTGTCCCTCATTCGGAACAAAGTCCCTCTGTCCCGCTTTCCTCCTCATTTGTCCCTTATTTTGCTCTGATCTATATAAAACGCACTACTTATATATCAAAATGTTTTACAGTGCTAAACCTTTCATCCAATTTCTAAATTGCTGCAATCATACATTCTAAAAGCCAATATAAAGAAATAGAATTGGTATTAAAAAAAAAAAAAAAAAAAAAAAAAGCACGTGTGGGTTTAACCAATCATTTGTGTAGTGCCCTGCTCCTGTTGATCAGGCGCTTGTATATAAATTTAGGGGGTTATCTGTTCTGTATATAGTTCAGATTTAATCTGTGGCTAAATTAGCTTCTGTTCCAGCATTGGCTGTGTTGCGTGTAGTTCCACACTGTTGTCTGTAGGTGTCGTCACCATAGGCCAGTGTTGGAAGAGCAACAGGCTGAAGTGTATTGAGTGCTCTTCTTTCTCAGAAGTAACCCAGTGGGGTTGGTCCACCATTGTGCATTCTGGGAGAGGGTACTTAAGAGCAGACGCCATTTTTGTTTCCCTTACCTCCTGGCCCTAGGTATGTGGTGACTTTTCTCCAGCCTCGGGGCCACGCTGGCCTGAGGCTATGTGACTACAAGTAGGCCCAGAAGCCCCAGAAGTCTGGGGCTGTCTTGCCTGTTAGAAAGAAGCCAAGCCGAGGAGATCCAGGGGAGGACCTTTGCTGGAGAGAGTCAGGATGAAGGCTGGTCTCTTGGGAGGGCCTGGTAACTCGTTTGGAGGACGCACCTATACTTAACTAACCTGCCTCAAAGTACTGCCGGGTCGGCTTAAAGTAGGGTGACCAGACATCCCCAGTTTCTGGGGACAGTCCCCGGATTGAAGACACTGTCCCCAGACCAAGTCTGTCCCCAGTTTTGTCCCCGGATTGGATTTGAACAGGGGCTGAGGCAATTTCAAAGACAGCCCGTGCAGAATAAAAAGAAAAAATCTGAATTGCACCCCCCCCTCCTCTGCCGCTCCTACTAGCTTATGGGGGTTTATTTTTTTCCATCATCTGTGCCCCTTTCTGATGATCATGTGCTGGTCGGAGCGGAGGGACTATTTCTTCAGTTTCAGGCGCATGCCCATTCAGCTCCACTCGCATGTTCTTCTGCCTTGGCTCAAGTCCCGGCCAGCCACCTGCCTGCTTATCTCCTTGCTTTCCCTGGTGGAGTGATCTTCCTCTGCTCCCCATCCAGTAGTAGCCGGGGCCCGAAGAGTAAAGCCCCATACACACTATCAGATTTTCTGCTGATTTTTGTCTTCAGATTTACCAAAACCATGTAGTGCAAGGGCCTGCCTGATTGCATACAAATTGAAACTCCTAAGCTTTGACCTCATATTATATGGTTTTGGTAAATCTGAAGGAAAAAATCAGCAGAAAATCTGATAGTGTGTATGGGGCTTTAGACTTAACAGGCTGTGAGGCGGGTGACGGCGGCGGAGACGGGCAAAGAGTCGTCGATTGCTGCCATTACAAGTAAAAAAAAAAATATGTCCCGGATTTCATTTTAAAAATCTGGTCACCTTAGCTTAAAGGTTCTGGTACTGTGTAATCGTGCAACTAATACTAAATCCTGTGGCAGAGAATCGTGCAACTATTACTAAATCCTGTGGCAGAGGATCGTACAACCATTTTGTTCTTCTCAAGTCTGTGGCAGAGACTTTTTGTCCGTGCGCCATTCCAGCTGCTAGGTCAGTGAGAGAGGCCTATCTGGGTGGGCAAAGATCTGGTGACTGAAGGTTTGTTTGTCTTCAGGATCTTAAATTCCTCAGTGATCTGCATAAGGTATCTGAACCCTCCTGCAACTCCCTTTCTACCTCTTTACTGCTACTTCTTCAAAAGTTTTGCAATAAAGCATCGGAAATATAACGAAGTGACTGGTGCATACATTGGTGGGCGTAAGGCCGAATATAGACTCTAAGTCCCGTGTCTGGTGGAAATACAGGTAAGGGGGTGATGGCAAAGACCCAAATAAAATCAGCCGCTCCTTCGGGGGTAAGCGCTACATTTGTTTTTGTAAAAATTCTCCTTTAACCGCTAGCCGACCGCTGGCCGTCAATTTACGGCCAGGCGGCGCAGCTCTCGTTGCGGGCGGGCGTCATATGACGTCCTCGCTTTGCTAGGCCACCAGGGGGCACGCGCGCACCGCCGGCGATCGCGCGCGCCCGCCGTGTCACTAGGCACCCGGTGCGCGTGCCCGGCGGCCGCGATGTCCGCCGTGCACCCGCGATTACCGGTAACACAGCAGGACAGTGGATCTGTGTGTGTAAACACACAGATCCACGGTCCTGTCAGAGGAGAGGAGACCGATGGTATGTTCCCAGTACAGCGGAACACCGATCGGTCTCCTCCCCTAGTGAGTCCCCGCCCCCTACAGTTAGAATCACTCCCTAGCAACACAGTTAACCCCTCAATCACCACCTAGTGTTAACCCCTTCACTGCCTGTCACATTTATACAGTAATCAATGCATTTTTATAGCACGGATCGCTGTATAAATGTGAATGGTCCCAAATATGTGTCAAAAGTGTCCGATGTGTCCGCCGCAATATCGCAGTCACGATAAAAATCGCAGATCGCCGCCATTACTAGTAAAAAAATAAAAAAGAATAAAAATGTTATAAAACTATCCCCTATTTTGTAGACGCTATAACTTTTGCGCAAACCAATCTATATACGCTTATTGCAATTTTTTTTTACCAAAAATATGTACAAGAATACATATCGGCCTGAACTGAGAAAAAATTTGTTTTAAAGAAAAAAAAATTGGATATTTATTATAGCAAAAGGTAAAAATTATTGTGTTTTTTTAAAAACTTGTCACTCTTCTTTTGTTTATAGCACAAAAAATAAAAACCGCAGAGGTGATCAAATACCACCAAAAGAAAGCTCTATTTGTGGGGAAAAAATGATAACAATTTCATCTGGGTACAGTGTTGTATGACCGCGCAATTGTCATTCAAAGTGCAACAGCGCTGAAAGCTGAAAAATGGCTTGGGCAGGAAGGGGGCGAAAATGCCCTGTATTGAGGTGGTTAAGGGGGTGTGGCAGGGGGGTGTCCTATGCCTACAGACTTTTTCTAATAGGTGTCCCTCATTACCATCTCAAAATGTTGGGAGATGTGCGTTAATGTACATTATACCAAAACTACACTGCAAAATTACATAAGTGAAGGGCGGGCATGACAGGGTTAAGCAGGGCACAGGGAGAATAGAGTTTATGTAAAAGATAGGGAGATTGGTGGGTTAGGCAGGGGGGGAGCTAGCTGCATGAAGCAGCGCGTGTGTCCCTCCCCAGCTTAGTGGTAGCATTGGGAGCAAGCTGTGAGGAGCTTCAGGACCATGACTGAGGTTGAGGCTTTGCTGGACAGGCTTAGGGCGGAAGCAGTGACAAGGGGGGGATGGATGGCTGCAGGGACGGCTTACAGTGGCATTAGGAGAGGGGTCCCCAGAACTGAATATAGCGAGGAGAGAGTCCGCATGAGCTCGGCAGTCACGGCCGCCGGATCGCTTCTCACCGGACTTGCCCCTGCCCCCAGGGCTTAGCGGCAACACGTAAGTCCCTTGAGGGCCCCCTGCGAAACTATCAGCGGTGCGCACAGCGGGGGGTCCTGGGAGGAATCCCCAGCATTGCCAGAGAGCGGCAAGTGGGGCTGCTGGCAGATCTGCAGCCCCCACTAGGCTAGACACGCGGAGGGAGATGGAACATGCGGGCTCCACCCCTGGCGTTAGTGCAGCGGGGGCGGGGCTCCAGAGTGGGATGCGATCCGCAGCGGCCGCCGGACCTTTTCCATCTGCACCCGGTGGCCCCCAGGCGGTGGTGGGGCAGAGGACAGAGCCAGAGGAGAGGAGAGGAGAGGAGAAACGGGCAGACAGAGCGGTGCAGGCTGCAGAGGCCCTCGAAAAGCATCTGGGGCGGATCTGGTGTGCGGAGGCGCGGCAGAGATCAGCGCAGATCCTTGGCATCCGGGAACGAATCCCCTGGAGGGCTGTCAGCTGGAGCCGAAGAAATGGTAGGCAATCAGAGGGTGAGCTGTTACTGTTGGAGGATGAAGCGCCGCGAAGACGTCCATCAGCGATGGAGGTGGGACTCTTCCTAGGCAGCCTGGTAAGTCAGTTTTTTTCTCAAATGTGTATTGTGGGGGATGCTGGGTCAGGGACGGGTGGTGGCATTAGGCCTGGTAGTCAGATCCCCCCGCAGCGGGCGATTCCGCCCATTTCCCCCACTCTGGCCGCACCAGTTAGCGACCACGCCACGGTGGACCTGGGGTTACAGGGGTTTCTGGCGGGTTTAAAGGTTTTGGTAAAATGGTTTGAGCCAAGGACGAGTGGGGTCCCATCACCGGCTATGGCATGGGTGGCGCAGGAAAAAAGGGGGGGGGATCGCGGTAGCGGGGAATCCCATTGCAGGGGTTGTGCCCACACCTCCCACAGCGGCGCCCGCGGTGGGTGTATCGGTGGTGGTAGGACAGGAGGAGTCTCCCAAGATGGCGACGGGGGACACAGCAGGGGAGGCAGCTAAAAAATAGGATATGGTCAGGTTGGCAGACGCTGCAAAATGTGAGGTTTAGGTGCGTTTCGAGGGGCCTCTTGGGGCGCATCTGAAGCCGGAGGTGAGGGAGAAGATATGGAAAGGTGAGTACGTGGAGATATTTGCACTTCTGCCGCTGGAGAAATTTAAATTTAGATAGGGTAAAGCCAGAGGATCATAAGAAAGAGCATGAGGAGAAGAGGAGATGAGGAGATACAGGCTTATTCCACAGACTTTCCAGAATTGGCTCCAGGCTTTCACCATAATGGCTAGTGTGATCGGTGAGAAGAACCCTGAACATTGCGTGGCGCTGTTCTGCTACCTGGACGCTGTGGTTGAGGCACATAGAATCTACGGGGGATCGGTGTGGTTGCGCTATGATGAACAGTTCAGGCAGAGGAGGGCGATACGACCGTCACTATGGTGGGATCACAAAGATATTAGTCTATGGATGCGACTTATGACATCGGCGAGGACAATGAGTCAGTTTTTTCCAGGGGGGACCGGTGGCTCATCCAACCCCAGACAATCGGCCACAAGAAAAAAGGGGGTGTGCTGGCAATATAACGAGGGCTCCTGCAAGTTTGGGGGGTCCTGCAAGTACAAACGTGAATGCTCAGGATGCAGGGGTGGGCACCTATCGTCCCGCTATTTTAAGCAAGGAAAGGGCCGTGCCGGGGAGTCTGTTAGTAAGAGGGACAACGCCGGTGAAAGTGGAAAAGATGCAGTCGTTTTTCAATAGGTACCCAGATAGGGGAGCAGCCAGGTTGTTGAGCAAGGGGTTTAGGATTCTGTCAACCCTGGTCGATGCACCTGCGGTGGCTCGCAGTCTGTGCTCAGCTTTACAGCATGTGGACGTAGTTTTTGGAGAAACGAAGGAAGGAGGTGGCTTTGGGCTGCATGGGTGGCCCATTCCCTAGTTTCAATAATGATATTTGAAGCGCTTCACAATGTGCATGAAAATGAATATATAAGAATAAATATAAATATAAATAGTCCAATAAATCCAGCGGTGAGTAAAACTTCCTAAAAAATCCAGCAATCAAAATAGTGTAAAATTATAAAAAAAATTTGTGACACCAAATGTGTAAAAAATTCACATAAAAAATCCACATAAAAATAAATATATAGGGATGTATTCAGAAGGTTCAATTATACAGGTGTAGAATCCTGATTGGTATAGAGCTTTTGATCACTAGCAAAGCTGTTTAAAAACACTTGCTTAATTAAGGTGCTCATTGATAGTACCAATGTGTTTTTTGCTTCTATTCACAACCAATGTGAGAATCATAAACAGGCAGATAAGAGAAAAAAACCAATCATTGTGCAATAGTTAGGATACCAAGGTACACAGGCAAACTTCAATCCACTCACGTGTGCCTTATAATGATAAGGCATATGCAGGTTTTACTATAGCAGTCAGCCGCCTTAGACAGGAGCAGATCCACTGCAGTACACTGTGTGAAACTGCTGATCTGCACAGAGCTTCCTTGGCTCCTCCCACGCGTTACATCACAGTCACGTGACTTTTTCAAGGATAATACAAGCTCTGACGGACTCAGCTTTATAGCACAACAGCAGAGTGGTTGCCATGGCTATAGCATGAGTTTGTCATCATTCTGCTTCCTGCATAAACTTCAATCCTGTTAAAACCTACTTTTATTAGACATGTAATTCATATGAATATCGTTGGTTTATCAAAACCACGATTCAATGTGTAAAAAACGCAGTGTGTAAAAAGTAAAAAATATATATATTGATATCTCTAATCACGTTTAAAGTGGTTGTATACCCTTTTTGTTAACTTTTACCTACAGGTAAGCCTATAATAAGGCTTACCTGTAGGTAAAAAAAATATCTCCTAAACCTATACGGTTTAGGAGATATTCCCCTCGCAATGAGCCGCTGACTCCAGCGGCGCATGCGCACAGGGGATTCTCGGCTGACAGCCCGGCAAACTCCGGAGCTTGCCGGGCAGAAGTCTCCTGCGCGCATGCGCAGGAGTGACGACATCGCGGCTCCGGCCACTCACAGTGCCGGAGCCGCGATACCCGGAAGACACGCCGAGGGGAGATGTCAGCTCCCTCGGCGTGGACAGGATGAGATGCCGGCGCCTCGTTCTAAGGTAAGTATATCATAATGAGCTAGTATGCGGTGCATACTAGCTCATTATGCCTTTTCCCTTGCAGGTATAGGAAAAAAAAAAAAAACGCGGGTATACAACCGCTTTAATTATTACATAGTTACATAGTAGGTGAGGTTGAAAAAAGACAAGTCCATCAAGTCCAACCTATGTGTGTGATTATGTGTCAGTATTACATTACATATCCCTGTATATTGCGGTCATTCAGGTGATTATCTAATAGTTTCTTGAAGCTATCAATGCTCCCCGCTGAGACCACCGCCTGTGGAAGGGAATTCCACATCCTTGCCGCTCTTACAGTAAAGAACCCTCTACGTAGTTTAAGGTTAAACCTCTTTTCTTCTAATTGTAATGAATTCTTCAACTCCCTCCAGTGGTCACAATTGGTATAACATCTCACAGAGGGAGTATATGGCAAAGCCTTGTCTCTAATGGTTTTGATAATTGACCAGTGCCCCATGATGTCACAAAAATGGGGTATCCACAAGCTCTGCTCATAAATGTATGGAAAACGGAGTAAACAAGATGACTTTATTTATATATATATATATATAAAAAACATACATATATAAAATTAAAATAAAATATGATATAAGAAATAGGGAAATAATATTAAAATATAAAATTAAAATCAAAAATTCCATGATAGAATATTGCAAAAATGGATGATGACCATTATTTATATGCTAGAACTGAACCAAATATTGCCACTCAGAAAAACTGGTATTGGACAAATAATGAGAATATTAGACCAAAAAATAAATAAAAATAAAAAATATTCAAATAAAATATATACCATAAAAAAAAAAAAAAATATATATATATATATATATATATATATATATATATATATATATATATATATATATATATATATATATAAAAATCTGAAAAACCTCTAAAAATCAGAAATAAAACAATTCAGGTCGAATTCAATGTTCAAACCATGGGGTTCTAATGTACCCATCTGGAATATCCATTTGGATTCATTCTTGCTGAGTTCCCTCACTTTATGGGAACCCCTCCAATGAGCCTTATACTTTTGAATAGCCCAGAATTGGAGACCCCTAGGGTCTCTATTATGATACCTATCAAAATGTTTTGAAACACTGTTTTGGATAGCCTTTTCTAATGTTCTGGATATGCTCTTATTCTCTTCCACATTGGTCGCTTCGTTCTGCCAATGTATTGGAGGGAGCAGGAGCACTGTAAAGCATATACCACCCCCTCAGTCCTGCAAGATATAAAATCCTTTATTTCAAATTCTTGTCCAGTATTTGTTGAAGAAAATTTCTGACATTTGTATCCATTTTGATTAGTATTTATGCAGGCATAACACCTTTTACAGGGATAGAATCCTTTACCCTGAAAAAAGGTTAAATCAGTTATTCTCTTGGGTGGGTTGGGTACATTTTTAGCTATGATGTCCCTTAGAGTTGGAGCTCGTCTATAAATGAATCTCGGTTTTTCTGGGAGTATATTTGCCAAAGTAGTATCAGTTTTTAAAATAGACCAATGTCTTTTTATAATCCTCTCCATCCTCCTGTGTTGTATACTGAAGTCCATTATCAGAGGTATGTCATCTGTTTTGTCATTTACCTTGATTTTATCTTGGATCAGCGCTTCTCTTGAGGTTTGATTGACTTCTGTTATTTTTTCTTCTATAAAACATTTATTGTACCCTTTTTCTTCAAACCTCTTACCTATCCACTGAGCTTGTTTAAGATAGTCATTATTTTCTGAACAATTTCTCCGTAAGCGAATAAACTGGCCCTTCGGAATGTTGATTAACCATGGCTCATAGTGGCAACTCGTTACTGGTATATAGCTGTTCCTTTCCACCGGTTTGAAGAAAGTTTTTGTGCTGATGATATTGGCTGTTAGTTCTATTTCGAGATCAAGGAACTGGATTTTAGTCTCACTAATTTGATGTTCAAGTTTAATATTTTTTTGGTTCATATTCAAACGTTGGAAAAAGGATCTTAAACTCACTTCATCACCCTTCCAAATAAAAATACAATCGTCTATGAATCTTTTATATAGAACCAGTTCCTTTGGAGTATTTAAAAAGATGGCATCCTCCTCCCATTTTGCCATGGATATGTTGGCTACACTTGGGGCATATTTAGCTCCCATCCCAATACCCATTAGTTGTCGAAAATAATTGTCATTATACCAGAAGTAGTTATGTTGAATACCAAAGGCCAGGCTTCTAAGAAGAAATCTTTTCTGTTTAGAAATGAGATGGCTGAATGAATCCATAGCCCATTTAGATGCTTCTATTGCATCGCTATGTTCAATTATTGTGTACAGTGAAGCAACATCATCAGTTGCTAACAGATATCTTCCATTAGGGTCCAGGGTCAGAGATTTTAATATCTGTAATAAATGTTTGGTATCACGTAGATAAGCTTTAGTGTTAGGTACTAGGGGTTGCAAGAATTTGTCCACATATTCCCCTAGTCTTGCATTGATCGATTGAATCCCATTAATGATGGGTCTTCCTGGTGGTGCCTCAGCATTCTTATGGATCTTCGGGATGGTGTAAATGATTGGAACTCTACATGTATCCGGTACTAAATATCTAGATTCTTTTTTGGATAGAATATTTTTGTTGATTCCTTTTTGAATCAAAGAGGACAGATCTCGTTTGTATTCTCTAGTAGGATTGCTAGCTACTGAGTTTCAGATATGTGTTATTATCGTTAAGTTGTCCCATCAGTTCCTTGTGGTAGTATTCCTTTGTTAGTACTACAATAGCCCCCCCTTTGTCGGCCGGTCTAATTATAATATCTTTATTTGCTTCCAATTGTTTTATACCTTGTTGTATATGCTGGGATTCCGAGATTCTACTGAACTTGAGTTGTTCCAGGTCTTTGATCACCATTTTTTTAAACACCTCAATATGTTCATTATTTGTAGAGGGTGGATTGAATAGTGACTTATTTCTTAAATCACTATGCTGTACTCCTCTGCCAAGTTCCACTCCTTTGTTCAATGTAGATGGTGGTCTGGATAATAAGTATTTCTTGATATTCAATTTCCTGGTGTATTTGTGTATGTCAATATACATCTGGAATTTGTCCAGATTCTTTTTTGGTGCATATTTAAGGCCTTTGTCCAGTGTGATTAATTCCGCTCGTGTGAGCTCTTTGCCGCTGAGGTTGTAGATGCCTTCCCCTAGTACTCTCTTTTTCTTTTGGGTTTGCCATCCTGCTCTGCATCCCCTTTTATGGTGTTTGGACTTCTTTCTCTGTTTGTATATTCCTGTAGGGGTGGGGGATCTTCGTTTCTGCGGAAATCTAAAAAAGATCTTGACTGTTCTTCCTCTATGTAATTTCTAAGAGGCTCGTATCTATTGGTGGTAGGCAATGGGCTCCTCCTATCATGATATCTGTATTGGTCGTATTCTCTGGTCCCATTCCTATTACCTTTGGACTGGTGGTCTCGAGATTCACCATTGCTCTGTTGATAGTCCCTATGATCTCTCCTATCCTGATCATACCGATAATCCCTTGGCTGATCCCTATGAGGTTGTTGGTAGGAGTTTCTGGGGTCATTTCTGGAATTATATTGATTTTCTCTTGGTTCAGTTCTAGTTGAATGTTGATAGTATCCTTGTTCCCCATACCTGGGGTACCTGCCATTTTCCACCTGATCATATTGCGATTCATTACCTGATTGGTGCGATCTTGATTGATTGTAGGGTGGATCCACCCTACAATTATATTATTATAGGCTTACCTGTAGGTAAAAGTTAACAAAAAGGGTATACAACCACTTTAAACGTGATTAGAGATATCAATATATATATTTTTTACACACTGCGTTTTTTACACATTGAATCGTGGTTTTGATAAACCAACGATATTCATATGAATTACATGTCTAATAAAAGTAGGTTTTAACAGGATTGAAGTTTATGCAGGAAGCAGAATGATGACAAACTCATGCTATAGCCATGGCAACCACTCTGCTGTTGTGCTATAAAGCTGAGTCCGTCAGAGCTTGTATTATCCTTGAAAAAGTCACGTGACTGTGATGTAACGCGTGGGAGGAGCCAAGGAAGCTCTGTGCAGATCAGCAGTTTCACACAGTGTACTGCAGTGGATCTGCTCCTGTCTAAGGCGGCTGACTGCTATAGTAAAACCTGCATATGCCTTATCATTATAAGGCACACGTGAGTGGATTGAAGTTTGCCTGTGTACCTTGGTATCCTAACTATTGCACAATGATTGGTTTTTTCTCTTATCTGCCTGTTTATGATTCTCACATTGGTTGTGAATAGAAGCAAAAAACACATTGGTACTATCAATGAGCACCTTAATTAAGCAAGTGTTTTTAAACAGCTTTGCTAGTGATCAAAAGCTCTATACCAATCAGGATTCTACACCTGTATAATTGAACCTTCTGAATACATCCCTATATATTTATTTTTATGTGGATTTTTTATGTGAATTTTTTACACATTTGGTGTCACAAATTTTTTATAATTTTACACTATTTTGATTGCTGGATTTTTTAGGAAGTTTTACTCACCGCTGGATTTATTGGACTATTTATATTTATATTTATTCTTATATATTCATTTTCATGCACATTGTGAAGCGCTTCAAATATCATTATTGATTCTTTTTAAGTGACTCTGAAAACACTCTGATAGCAGCCTCACTTGGTTTTATGTGTAATTATCAGCTATTTAGCATCGCAGCGCTTTGTGTTTTATATATATTTTTTCCATTCCCTAGTTTGCCGTTACCGGATTTGGTGGTTTCACCTTTGGGGGTTGTGCCAAGGAAGGAGCCGAATTTAGGCTGATCCACCATCTTTCCTTCTCAAAAGGGAGGGGGGGGTCTCTCAATGACGCGATTAACTCAGAAATGTGTGCAGTATCATACACGCCTTTTCATGCGGCTGTATTTTGGGTTCGCAAGTATGGGCAGGGCGCCCGTATGGCAAAAGCTGACATAGAATCGGCTTTTAGACTTCTCCCGGTACACCCAGACAGTTTTAGGTTGCTAGGTTGCCATTGGCAGGAGGAGTTTTATGTAAACCGCTGCCTGCCTATGGATTGCTCTATTTCTTGTGCGTTGTTTGAGCAGTTTAGTTCATTAGTGGAGTGGGTGATTCGATACATCGCGGGAGTGAATTCGATCATTCACTACCTGGATGATTTTCTGTGTGTGGGCCTGGCCTCGTCGGGGGTTTGTGCAGTCCTGTTGACTATGCTGGAACACGTTGCCGCTCGTTTCGGCATCCCGTTGGCCAGAGGCGGCTCTAGGCTTTGTGGAGCCTTAGGCAAAACTTAGACATGAGGCCCCATAATGGGAAAAATAATTAAAGCGATAAAAAAATAACTGTATATATCACCTATATTAAGAGACCTAAATCCTATGAACTATGAATTCACAGTTTCTAAAATGTTCTCTAACCAATTATTCTTTAACCTCTTGCCGTCTGCGCTATAGCCGAGTGACGGCCACAGCGCGGACCTGAATTTCAAGGAGGCCTTCATATGACTTCCTCCCCTGTGCACGCGCCCTATTGGGCACACGCGGAGCGCACTGTGATCAACGAGTCACTGAGACTCGGGTGATCACCGATCCGAGTAAGGGGCCGGTCCTGGCCCTTTACCATGTGATCAGCTGACAGCGTGAGGAGAAAGAAAAGCCGATCACTGGCTCAGCTACAAGGGACATCGGTCCCGAAGAGGCACATCTGCCTCATCTGTGCCACATTCCATTGCCACCTAACAGTGCCCACAGTGCCACCTATTAATGCCCACAAATCCCACCTATCAATGCCCACAAGTGCCACCTATCAATGCCCACCAGTGGTACCAATCAGTGCCACCTAGCAGTGCTGCCTATCAGTGTAACTGATCAGTGCCCATTATTGCCACCCATCAGTGCCCATCACTGCCACCCGTCAGTGTCCATCAATGAAGGAGAAAAATTACCGGTTTTACATTTTTTATAACAAAATATAAACAAAAAATAAAAAAAAATTTGGTCTTTTTACATTTTAACAAACAATAAAAAATCCCAGATGTGATCAAATACCACCAAAAGAAAGCTCTATTTGTGGGGAAAAAATGATAAAAATTTCATTTGGGTACAGTGTTGTATGACCGCGCAATTGTCATTCAGAGTGGGTCAGCGCTGAAAACTGAAAATTATATATATATATATATATATATATATATATAGAATGAACATCAGGTGGGTTACCCTCTTATCTTGATATCTTTGTTCAATCAAGGCACCGTCAGGGTGGACTCCCAAAACTCCACCATAAATGATAGAAAAAACACATGGAACGATGCTTGATGCCAAAAAGTGTCCTTTTACTGAAAAGTTAATCCATTGAATATTTCAAAATACAAGCAAGCCACTGTACAGTTCCGAGCACAAATCGCTCTTCGTCAGGCTTTTCAGGCTGTGTGTGAAGGGCAAAACCACACTATGTTCTTTTATCCACACCCAGTCTGATACACACCTGTGTCCCTTAACTAATTATCCTATACAAAACACCTAAAACCATTCTAATATTTAACCCTACTGAATAAACCTACCACCCTAAAACCATCCTAAATTCCCCAATAGGGGATAATTTACAAGACAGGTTCATCATATTATATCTCAAATGTCATCATCATATCACTTATGAACCAATTAGATTATCTCATTTCATTAGCTCGGTGTTTTGCAAATATTTCTCATGAATATACATATGTTACTATTCTTGTTCATGTCTCAAAATTCTTCATGGATTCCAGTTGATATTCTGCTATCTAGTATTTCCAACGGGAGCCTTTGTGATCAATCTAAAGAAAATATAACATATTCAAAAATAGTCATACCTTCTAATCAATCTCGCACTGTAAATTTCTAAACAAACAAAAACAAATCATAGTCCCTGTTCATACCATCAGGGTGCAGGGACTGTAATTTGTTAATCCACCAAACTTCACGTTTTTTTAGTTTCAAAATCCTATCACCCCCTCTTTTGTCATGGGGAATCTCTTCTAAAACCATAAACCGTAGATCGGTGTCTTTGTGGCCCATTTCTGAGAAGTGACGCGATACAGGTAAACTTGATTGGGGATGTCTAATTGTACTACGGTGTTGTGCGATACGGTCTTTAATTTTTTGGGTTGTTTCCCCCACGTAAAAGGAGATTGCAAGGGCATGTGAGAATGTAAATCACATATGATGACTGACAGGTATAAAAACCGTTAATTATTATTTTCTTGTTAGTCCTAGGATGAGAAAAGTTATTCCCTTTGATAACTAAATTGCATTGAATGCAATTAAGACAAGGGTAACAGCCTTTTCTTTTACTGCCAAGAAAAGTCATCTTTTTCTCATCCTGCCTCTCTGGTTTAAATTCGGATCGCACTAAGAGATCGCGCAAAGTTTTATTGCGCCGGTATGCCTTCATCGGAGTTAACTGAAACTCCTCTATGTGAGGATAGGATCGTTTCAATATCGGGATGATAGCTGTCATATCTCAATAACTGATTCCTATCTGTGGGTTTCGTGTATATGTCAGTTTCAATCCGTCCCTGCTTTATGTATGCCCATATATCTAAAAAGGGGACCGAATCTCCGCCAATATGGATTTTGAACTGAATATTTGGTGAAATACTATTAATCATCTCATCAAACGTTTTGAGTGATTCAATGTTGCCCCGCCATATGACAAAAATGTCATCTATATAGCGCCACCAGGTGGCGCAATGTTCCCGAAAAAGGTCATTCACAGATAGGAATCAGTTATTGAGATATGACAGCTATCATCCCCCTCATGTCTTTAGCTCTATCATTAGAAGCCAGCTTCTCAGAGTGACGCGAATAGTGAGTGATACTACAGTTAAAGATGAAAGATTAGATGAAATGTGCTGCAAGTTTAAGGAGCGGGGCTATCCAGAAGATATAATCCGACACGAATTAAATAAAATTTTGAACCCTATTGAAATTCCCAATAGGAAGAGATACTCAGCTGATAAACCTAGAATTCCATTTGTCTTCCAGTTTAACAGTTATAGCGATAGGATCTTTAATGTATTGAGAAAACATTGGACGATATTGAAACGATCCTATCCTCACGTAGAGGAGTTTCAGTTAACTCCGATGAAGGCATACCGGCGCAATAAAACTTTGTGCGATCCGAATTTAAACCAGAGAGGCAGGATGAGAAAAAGATGACTTTTCTTGGCAGTAAAAGAAAAGGCTGTTACCCTTGTCTTAATTGCATTCAATGCAATTTAGTTATCAAAGGGAATAACTTTTCTCATCCTAGGACTAACAAGAAAATAATAATTAACGGTTTTTATACCTGTCAGTCATCATATGTGATTTACATTCTCACATGCCCTTGCAATCTCCTTTTACGTGGGGGAAACAACCCAAAAAATTAAAGACCGTATCGCACAACACCGTAGTACAATTAGACATCCCCAATCAAGTTTATCTGTATCGCGTCACTTCTCAGAAATGGGCCACAAAGACACCGATCTACGGTTTATGGTTTTAGAAGAGATTCCCCATGACAAAAGAGGGGGTGATAGGATTTTGAAACTAAAAAAACGTGAAGTTTGGTGGATTAACAAATTACAGTCCCTGCACCCCGATGGTATGAACAGGGACTAGGATTTGTTTTTGTTTGTTTAGAAATTTACAGTGCGAGATTGATTAGAAGGTATGACTATTTTTGAATATGTTATATTTTCTTTAGATTGATCACAAAGGCTCCCATTGGAAATACTAGATAGCAGAATATCAACTGGAATCCATGAAGAATTTTGAGACATGAACAAGAATAGTAACATATGTATATTCATGAGAAATATTTGCAAAACACCGAGCTAATGAAATGAGATAATATAATTGGTTCATAAGTGATATGATGATGACATTTGAGATATAATATGATGAACCTGTCTTGTAAATTATCCCCTATTGGGGAATTTAGGATGGTTTTAGGGTGGTAGGTTTATTCAGTAGGGTTAAATATTAGAATGGTTTTAGGTGTTTTGTATAGGATAATTAGTTAAGGGACACAGGTGTGTATCAGACTGGGTGTGGATAAAAGAACATAGTGTGGTTTTGCCCTTCACACACAGCCTGAAAAGCCTGACGAAGAGCGATTTGTGCTCGGAACTGTACAGTGGCTTGCTTGTATTTTGAAATATTCAATGGATTAACTTTTCAGTAAAAGGACACTTTTTGGCATCAAGCATCGTTCCATGTGTTTATATATATATATATATATATATATATATATATATATATATATATATATATATATATATATATATATATATATATATATATATATATATATAAATAATACAATACATTTTTACATAATTTTTTTATTACACCCAAATATAGATACATAGTTACATAGTAGGTGAGGTTGAAAAAAGACACAAGTCCATCAAGTCCAACCTATGTACAATTTGTGCAGCTGCTACTAACAATGTGTTTAGGTTATAACAAAAGTCAAAAAACAGATTTCTCCATTTACATGAAGGTCAGGGTAATATAATCCAACACAGAGTTCCCCCTTACATCAGAGTCTGCAGGATTCCCCCTTACAGTGCAAGGGGAAATTTTATGTAAAGGGGAATGCTGCAGATCATGATGTAAGAGGGAATGCTGCAGACTGGTGTAAAGGGGAACTCTAAAGTAAGGGGGCTCTGGTGACCAGAGATCACCTTATATCAGAGTGCACAGCATTCCCCTTTACATCAGGGTCCGCAGAGTTCCAACTTGCATCTAAAACAGGAACTCTGATATGGAGGGGATTCTGGTGACCACAGACCACCTTCCACAGAGTGAATGCACTAAGGTAAGGAGGGGGGGTTACTGATATGAGGGGGAACTTTTAAATCAGTGCCCCTTTACCCTACTGTATTCACTCCCCCTTACATCAGTGATCCCCTCAGACTGGCCTTGCAGCACTGTCACTGACCTCCTCTCAGGTGCACCTTGCACGGTTCAGTCAGATGGTACTCTCTAGCCTCCAGCTTGGTGGCTCTGGTTTCATCCTATATTATCCTCTCCACATTCTGCACACATGTGACTCCTCACGTGACCCCTGTCCTGGCAGCGCTCCCGCTCTTGACTCCTCTGTAGACCCCCCCAGAGACTGCAGACATGATACAAGAAATGGTCAGAGACTGTGCAGACATGATACAAGAAATGGTCAGAGACTGTGCAGACATGATACAGGAGATGGTCAGAGACTGTGCAGACATGATACAGGAGATGGTCAGAGACTGTGCAGACATGATACAGGAGATGGTCAGAGACTGTGCAGACATGATACAGGAGATGGTCAGAGACTGTGCAGACATGATACAGGAGATGGTCAGAGACTGTGCAGACATGATACAGGAGATGGTCAGAGACTGTGCAGACATGATACAGGAGATGGTCAGAGACTGTGCAGACATGATACAGGAGATGGTCAGAGACTGTGCAGACATGATACAGGAGATGGTCAGAGACTGTGCAAACATGATACAGGAGATGGTCAGAGACTGTGCAGACATGATACAGGAGATGGTCAGAGACTGTGCAGACATGATACAGGAGATGGTCATAGACTGTGCAGACATGATACAGGAGATGGTCAGAGACTGTGCAGACATGATACAGGAGATGGTCAGAGACTGTGCAGACATGATACAGGAGATGGTCAGAGACTGTGCAGACATGATACAGGAGATGGTCAGAGACTGTGCAGACATGATACAGGAGATGGTCAGAGACTGTGCAGACATGATACAGGAGATGGTCAGAGACTGTGCAGACATGATACAGGAGATGGTCAGAGACTGTGCAGACATGATACAGGAGATGGTCAGAGACTGTGCAGACATGATACAGGAGATGGTCAGAGACTGTGCAGACACGATACAGGAGATGGTCAGAGACTGTGCAGACACGATACAGAAGATGGTCAGAGACTGTGCAGACATGATACAGAAGATGGTCAGAGACTGCAAACATGCTGTAGAAGATGGTCAGAGACTATCCGGTTATGATACAGGAGATGGTCTTAGACTGTGCAGACAGGCACCAAACACTGGAGCCATAGCCACAGATGATACCGCCACAGACAGGGTGCAGAGCAGACAGATGATCCCTCTATACACTCCTTGGTTCCTACTACAAGCAGTGAAGCAGGAGAAGCGGACACGTTCGCTTTGAGCACCATTCTGGTAGATGTAGTCTCTGCAGAGTGCAGGCACTGGTGGGCCAAGTCTAGTGTGAGGTGTGGAGAACTACAACTCCCACCATGTAATGTGGTGCCGTGCAAGGTCATCCAGTGCCCAGGGCAAAGGTGTTAAACTGCACCCCACTCCCCAGGTGGAGTAAGGGCTGGGGTGCAGTTTGTAGCGACATGCACAGTTTAATAGCAGTTCGCATTTTATCCTGCAGTAAAGCTTTGGGCCAACAGTGATGTAGAAAAAATTTATCAGTGTGGGGAAAAATGCCTGTGTGTTGTGTCACTAGAAGGAATAGGTGCCCCTGCTTCTTTGGTGTGAGTCTAAAGCGAAGTAGGCACGGTTAGTTCGTTTTTTTTTTGTGCAACTGGTGTGCGGAAGAAAAAGATAAATGAACGGATTCACCCCAACCACACAAATGAGACAGATGGAGGAATCCTCCCCTTCTGTGCCATTGTATTCTGACAGTGGGACTCCCCCGATGTCAGAATACACCGATCAGTCTGCAACCATTTCGCTTTGGCCGCTGATTGAAAGAAAGTTTTCTAGCATGGCCGTTCGATAGAAGTTGATCTACTGATTGATTTCTGTGGAACAGAAAGGGGGAAGGCCACACACAGACTGAAATTTGTCTGGTCCCTAGTAAACTGGCCGATTTTTGCTCTGTGTGCGCCCAGCTTAAGGGGCTCTGTGCAATTGTGAAGGAGGAGTGGTGCAATAAAAGGGAGAGGGCAACTCTGGTGCTAAATTTTGTGTTCTATCGTCAACCTAAAATTCAGAATCCTTGTTATAGATTAGCAGCTACACACTGATATCCCAAAATGATTGATAAAGAGTCACTGCAGAGAGGTTTTTTTACATTTATAACTGCATAGGTCACTGATCACAGGCTTGGGGCTTAATTCTAGTAGACCCTCACCTCCTTTGCAAGCAAAACACACAGCCTTTAGTAAATGTCCAGTAACGTTTTCTGAGCCTGAGAAGTATTGAAGTTTTCCTGGTCTGTGATCTCATCAGAGTTGCAGAACACTGATAATTTAACAATAGTATGCAAGCACTGATTGCAGACTGACACAGCCAGGACGTTTTACAAATCTGGCATTGCTGACACCAGTAATCCAGCAGAAAATACATTAGCACCTCACTTTACTAGCAGCTTCCATGGATTGAATGAAGATCTTGTGTGCTGGCCCGGGGAGAGCTGTGGTGACTGCTGGGCTGGACAGTGATCGGTGCTGCAGAGTATACAGTGTGATGAACTTTTTTTAGCCTGCTCCGCCCACCTCTACTGCTGCTCAGACTGTGCAAGCTCTGATCCAGCTAGGCAAACCCAGGAGGATTGTCCATCTCCTGTATGGGCACTGGTATGGCTGCATCTACAGAGAGGAGGCACTTAGTGTGCACAGTGTACACAACCTTAGCTCAGGTCATTTCTCCTGCACTGAATGAGTGCAGTGCAGCTCGCAATCCAGCCCCCCTCCCCCCCACCTTCCAGCTCTGGTGTCGTCTTTCTGAGAAGGCTAGGAGGCAGTAGAGGTCATGATCTGTTCTCCGTGTGTGGGGGATGTTACAGCGACACAGCTGGAACCTGCATGGCTTTACCCGCTGACCAGGGACATTCCCCTCTCATTCACGTTCGGCAAAGTAGGCGGGTTTTGCGAGGCCCCTGTGAGTGCGAGGCCTTAGGCCACTGCCTACTTTGCCTAATTAGAGAGCCGCCTCTGCCTTTGGCCCCAGAGAACATGGAGGGACCGACTACAGTACTGACCTTCTTGGGCAATGTCCTGGATTAGTACGCGATGGAGTGCAGACTACCAGAGGATAAGCTGTTGGCGCTACAGGCTGAGATTTGGGGGATAATGGAACTACGCAAGTTACAACTTTGGACATTGCAGTCACTATTGGGTAAGTTGAATTTTGCGTGTCGCATCCTTTCAATGGGGAGAGTGCTCTGCAGATGACCGTCGGCAAGTACGGCAGGCATTACGGCCCTCACTCATTATGTGCGACTGAGACGGGAACATAGGGATGATTTAAGGATTTGGCACGCATTTTTGGACGATTTCAATGAAAGGGCATGTTGGGGCCGGTTAGCAATTTTGATCTGGACCTGTACACAGATGCGGCTGGATCAGTGGGTTTTGGTGCCCTCTTTCAAGGTAAGTGGTGTGCGGAGCCCTGGCCGGATTCGTGGAAAGAGGCAGGTTTGTTGAACAGCATGTTACTGGAGCTGTTTCCAGTAGCAGTGGAGTTATGGGGGCGGGGGGTGTGTGCGTGTGTCATTCCGAAACTTGAAGGTGTGTTTTCATGGGGATAATCTGCAGGTGGTGCAGGTTATCAAAAAAGTGTCGGCGACATCCCCACCGGTTGTACGGCTACTCAGACACCTAGTTTTCCGTTGTCTACAGCTGAATGTTTTTATTTATGCGGTGCACCTCCTGGGAGTAGAAAACGTCATTGCTGACGCTTTGTCTCGCTTTTGGTGGGACAAGTTCCGGGAGTTGGCACCACGGAGAAACGAGGGGTTCCTTGTCCCGAAGGGCTGTGGAGAGTTGCCTTGGAAGAGCATCCAGATGGATAAGGCAATCGGTGACCTCGGCGACATGGGTGGCATATAATAGAGTATGGCGAGAATGGTTGTCCCTGTTGCAGGAGGTCACGAGTGACCGGGAGGAGCAAGACTTGAGATTGAAGAATTGTACTTTGTTTTGCGTAATTTGGAAGATTGGGTGTCAGCATCAGGGTTGGGAAAGAAGTTGGTAGGGCTGGCCTTTTGGTTTAAATTCCAGGGTTCCACAGACTTTACTAAAGATTTTTGGGTAAGGCAGGCGATGAAGGGATACAGGCGATCCATGCCAAGTAAGGATTCATGGCGTCCCATTTCTTTTGAGCTCTTGGGTAGGTTATTGGGGCGTACATGTTCTTCCCAATATGAAGTGGTGGTGTTTAAAGTGGCATTTTCTCTGGCGTTTTTTGGGGCTTTTCGGATTAGTGAGTTGGTTAGCCCTTCCAAGAAGTTAAAGAGGGGTTTGGGGTCGACCGAGGTCATCTGTGGTGATGATTGATTGTCTATATGGGTGAGCAGATCGAAAATGGATCAGCGGGGCAAGGGGAAAAATGTGCAGGTATTTGCAATACCGGATTCGCCCTTGTGCCCAGTGGGGTTGGTGAAGGGATTCCTTGCAGTACGTCCTGACGGGACGGGGTCATTCTTGGTACATAAGGATGGCAGTTCGTTATCAAGATTTTAGTTTATTGCAGCTTTTTTTTTTGTAATAAATTAGATTTTTTTTTCAACATACAGAAAAAGAAAGACAGGTTACAAGGTACTGTTTTTGTAGATAACCAATGAGGAGCTTACTCTGGTAACATACAAGAATTTATGCCAAACATTAAGAACACAAAGGTGGTGTGCCTCGTATCCATGAGAAAATTACAAGAGGGTGCCTGGGTGTAAAGAGGAGTTAATAGGAGGGATAGCTCACTGGCCCCTCAGACATCCCCCCGCTTCGTCCCTATCGGGCAGCGAAGAGGGGGAGGCCGACAGGCAGGGGGGTAACTCCACTGAGGGGGGCGTTGTATTCATATCAAGGGTGCTCTAGAAACAATGAATGTAGAGTAGATAAAGAAGACCTGAAAACTCTAAAGGGGAGACATTGGGTGGATAAGATAGTGAGGAGGTATATAAATCAGAACCTAGAACTGCAATTTTAGCGAATATATATATATTAATATTAAAGTGGGAGTTAGGTAAGGGGGTACCGGGGGGGGGGGGCGCATAAAGAAAGTTGACTATACTGAAACCCAAAGATATAGGTAGTGTATCTGGGGTGAGCTAGTAGTCTTGTGCTCATTTGCTAACAGGATATGAATAGGAACACCCCAAGTTCCCGAAAGTAGGTTATTCTTTGTTGAGGTTAGTAATTATTCAAAAGGAAGACTTCATGGCGGAAGGGAGTTGTTGAAAATGGATGTAGAGAGGTGGCTATTGCAGTCTTTAAGAAATGTTTGGCGACCCTGGGGTTGGGTGATCAAAAATGTTCATCTCATTCGTTTCGTATTGGAGCTACTACGGAGGCTGTCAGATGGGGGTTGGACAAGGCAGCGGTAAAACGCATTGGGAGATGAGAGTCTGGGCGCTTTAAGTCATATGTTAGACCCCACCTGTTGACAGTTTAGCTGGGTAGTGGGGGTGCATGGGGTGTGTGTGGTGTTTGATATATACCTGCTCAGGCGAACAATTACTGTTATATGGGTTGTTGTTTCTCCTCTTTTAGGAGGAACCCAAGGATTGGTCTGGACACTGGGCCATTCATATGTTTTTTGGGGGGCAAGGAGGGCGGATGTGCGGCCACAGGGTAGACAGTTAGCCATTTCAAGAAATGAGGCATGTATTAGGTGGCTGGGGGTTCCTGGGATGCTATGGCATAGGACCAGATTTGCACGTGCACAGATTTGCACGTTAACATGCATTGCATTAAGGTAGCCTCTTCATTTGAATGGCAAGACCAAGATGCACCAAAAAGGTGCTTGTAGCATGACTGCTGAGGTGCAAAGGTCTAGGCATAAAGCCAACCATTAACATCAGCACAACCCCATGCCCCCCATATAGGAAACCATACTTACAACTGTCAAGTTGTAAAAAGGGGTAAGGCCACAGCTTTATTTAATTTTCCAACACAGAACATGTAAACACCTAAACCAGTGCCAGTCACAGTTGTACTGTGAGCACGCTTTAGCCAGTCAAATTCCAAAGGGGGCCTGTTCTGGACAGACAGCCTAATTACAATTACCCCTTAAGGGCATATCCCATTACAGCAACTTTTAATGCTGGCAAGCTAAAAAAAAAAACGCAACTAAAGCTGTGATAGACCATCCAAAAAAGGGGAGGGAGGGTGGGTAGCGCTTCTAGCACGTGTTCTCCAAAAATAAAAAGGCCCAGAATTCCCTGGGGGCAGTCATTTTATTGAGCTCAGGCCCAACCCCATCACCCTGCGCTTCCACCAATCCTCTTTTGCCACTTCTATACCGATACTCCCAGCTCCTAGCCATTCCCCCCCATCAGTCAAGGCTCTCTTTCCCTAAATGGGCTCAAGAGGCCTTCATGACTGCTTTCAATAAGTGCTGGACAGACAGCCTAATTCCAATTACCCCTTAAGGGCAAAGCCCATTACAGAAACTTTTAATGCTGGCAAGGTCAAAAAACGCCACCAGCACGTCAGCATTTAACTGACGAGCGTCCCGCCGCAGCCAGCGCCTGCTCCACACCCTTCTGAAGACCAATGTTGAAAATATCCAGGCCAATATTATTAAGATGAACACCATCCGGTCTCAACAGATCACCATTTGCACCCTCCAAATCCTTCTGCTAGAACACAAACCCCCCGATTTGTCGAACAAACTTGGATACCTGGGAATTAACCTTCTGACGGAAACTTTCCAAACATGGGCCAGGGATGTCCTGGACCCACAGCAAGCAAAGCAAGATCTCGGACCAAACAAGAACTAAGTTGGTGAAGACCACATAACAATGGGCAATATCCTGTTTGATAGCAGATATGAGGTCCACAGAACGTGTATAACCCACGTTGCTCCCCCCAGCATGAAGGATCAAAAGGATGGGGCCAGAAACATGTGAATGAAGGCCGAGGCACTCAGGTAGGACCTGCGTCCCTCATAAACCACAGAGCCCACGCCAATGGACTCTGGCGACATGATATGGAAAGCCCAAGTTCGACCCATAGCTCAGAACATCGGACCGACGAGAGGCCCAGTTAATAAAGGAATCCTCAATGATCCAGATTAAGGCCAGGTGGAAACCTGTAATCAAAATAACAAGTGTGGGCGAACATACAAAAAAACAAAAAAAAAAAAAAACAAACGAGAGGATTCCCACCTACCCAAACGCTGAAGCTCTGTATTGGAAAAACAGATGCCAGAGGCCGCGGTAGCAGCGCTGATGCGGAAAGAGTGCGTTAAAAAATCTTGAGATGGAAGACCTAATTTGTTGAGGCAACAACGGAAAATATGCAAGAACTGAAACCTACTCAGGGAGGAAGAATCAGCGTGAACTAGAAAAGTCGGGAATGGAGGACGAGCAGCTCTAAAGTGCGAGGCCAACGAGACCGGGCAAAAGGGGCCCGTGCAAGAATGCAAAACTACACATCTACCCCTACCGCAAGTGTCTGTTTTCGAGGTATGCAGAAACACAGATACACAGTGCTCAGAAAAAATTATGTCCTGGGTTCTGACACCATTCCACTGAAGATCTGGATCCCAAAACCAGCTCGCTGATATGAAAAGGCACCAAAAAAACGCCCAGGAGAAAGCCACCCAGAACAGTAGGGTCTCACTGATGGCAACAGGGAATGTATAGAGGAGAGAATATGGGGCAAAACCAAGCACAAATCAGGAGAATGAGTCACGCGTCTCCACCCCTGCAACACCCTCTGAACAGGAAATTCCTTTGTGATGTCTGCCCAACCGAGGAGACAAAACCAAAAAGACATAGCAGACATGGACGAACTGACCGTGAAGCCAGAAGAGCCTTTTGGAGTAAAAGCACAAGGTAGGAAAACAAAGCCAGGTGTCTATCATGATGTGACGCAAGTAAAAACTCACCGCACGACACTTGGACCCATTCATCCCAGAGCCAGCTGTACGATGCCCATGTCCTTGGGGATAGTGATGCCCAAGGAAGGTCTATCAAGTGTCGGAAACAGGTTCCACAAAAAGATCAGACAGGAAAGGCCCTCCAGGGACATCAACGGAGCCAGGGAGCGAAAGCGATCGAGCTGGAATGTTTTCATTGATGGGTTACCAGACTAAAATCTCTCAGAATGCCAAGAGAATTTAGGGATGGTAGGTCATAACTTACTGTTGTTGCTCTTGTAGCCTGTTAAACCTGATCAGATAATACCAGAGAAAAAAAGAAACACAGCCATATAGTAGTAGGGTCTATAGCTGCTCAAATCTAATATAATTGACTGATAATGAAAATATGCTAAAGCAAAGGATATTTACCTTCGGTAGATAGTACCCTTTAAACTCAACATCCCTTGTAGTTTTCCGAGCCACACCCATTGGAATTAGGTCAATGAACCGTTGCATTTCATGGATCACAGAATCTGTAAATGGCATGCGATTTCTGTCTTCCATTTTGGGGCTTCGGTCTCGACCAATGATGCGATCAATCTCTTCGCAAACCTTGCCTAATGAAGAGAATTGATAATGACACTTGTGCTACATTTTCAGGACTACAAACACACCATCATTCGTACAATTGTTTAGCTAATTTGTGTACTGTTACCACATCCTTCTTATACTGCAAAAAAAAGCCTGTTATTAGGCGGCCATAATAATCCCCATTCCCAATTACACAGCTTCTCACCCATTGGTATGTGCAGCCTATTGCATTAGGGTGTGCACCCCAGAGCACAAACACACGTGAATATATCAGCAGAGCAGTGGACGGTGTCAGTAGAGCAGAGATTGGTGTCAGCAGGGCAGTGGACGATGTCAGTAGTTTTTTTACTTTTATTATTTTATAAAAAAAAAAAAAAAAAATTCTACTTTTTTTTTTTTTTTTAGAACCCCGTTGGGGGGGGGCTTTGGTGAAATGTCAGAGGTCTAAACCCGATGTCTCCCTTTTGAGACAGAGAAAGAGACTGGAGGACAGAGATTCCCCAGTCCCTTTGTCTGCAGCCACTGCTACACTGGACAGTGATCGAATCTGTGCTAAGCTGCTTCCTGTTCATTCACAAACTGAAAAATGCTAAACATAGTTTACTATGCTTCTTTTGAGAATGAACACAGGAGCGATCTGCACAGATTACTCACTACGTTCATTCAGAAAAGGAAGGTGCCGGTAAATTAAATATTTACTGGCCCCTTTCCCTGCTCTCCATACTGAAACATCCCCCGCAGCAGCCAACGGGAGAGGAGGGAAGCTGGAAGCACTGCAGGGGGAAGCAGAAAGCAGAGGGAATCTGCACCGCACAGGGCGATTAGGGTGTGCCCAGGCACATCCGGCACACGCCTATGTTCTCAGGAAGTTTTAATTGTACACGATGATGCATTATCTCTAAGCTATGGGGCTGTCTTTTGTTCATACTGAGCACAGGAAAGTAAGTTCTTTAACACGTAGTGTTAAAAGATGCTCCTTTACACCCAATGAGATGCAGGGCAAATAAAAGGTCTTAAATAGACAATCCATTCATCTGCGACTGCCATGATGTCATAAGATTTTTCTTATTTTCAGACTTCTTGCCCATTTTTTTTTCTCTCCATTTGGTTTGTAAATTACAAAATTAGATGATCCTGATCCCAATCTTTTTCTTCTATAACTAAACAGTCTGATGCATAATATACAACAGTGCTTCATGTATGGACTCATCTGTCTCCCAATATTTCCTATTACATCCTATTACAAGCTGTCATGGAAGTGAACAGTTAATGCTTCACAAAAAAATTTAGTTTGTTTCATTACTGAGCTATATCCTGGAATGAAGGGGGAATGGTTCTGAAGTCCATAAAGACTTACCAGTTAAAGTGTTACTAAACCCACAACAGTAAAATCAGTCTGTATGTGCAGTAAAGCATGCCTATTATATTCACTATGGAACCTAAGGGGTTAATCCTCTGCATTTTGATCCTGTATGCACAGATTCTCCTCTTCTTGCACTGTCTCCAAATCATGCCCGGATAAGACAGAGTTACTGGAGTCAGGCTGCACATGCTCAGTTTGGTGTGTATTGCTAGTTTTTTTTTTCTTGGAAACATGCATGTTATCAGCACAGGGCCAATCAGCATTGTCCAGACAGAGGGTCAGGGGTCCTTCATCCTGATAGGTCAGCCAGTGCAGTATGAAAATTCCTCCTACAAGCGTTAACCAATCACCGATAGAAGTCACAAGACTGCTATATACTGCTGATGAGAAAAGGTATTTAGCAGTTTATACTAAAATGATTGCATCTGCATGTTCTGTGTACTGTAGGAGACCAGGTATAGTGAATGCAGGGTCCTAGGTTCACACTGCTGCAGGATTGAAATTGTGCGAGTTTAGCTGACACATGTCAGTCCGACTTGGGGGGTGATTTCAGAGACATCTGTGCGGGTTCCTGCACAGCTGTCCATTGAAACTGCACCCGAAGTCACCAAAAGTAGTATAGAAACTACTTTTGGGAATCTATGCGGCGCTGCAAAGTCAGCGCCATACCGATTTGGAAGATGCCATTGCCGGCAATGGCCGTCAATTTGGCATGTCAAATCACATGCCAAATCGCTTCAATGTGAATCTAGGCTAAAGGAAACAAAAACACACCTTGTAGTGTTCATGCAGTATACATCATACAATCACGCATCTTTACAAATTGTCATTAGTTAAAGTGCATGTAAACCCTAACAATGAACTTCTCTTAATTGCTTTGTTTTAGCCTATTAACCACTTGCCGGCCAGCCGCCGCAGTTTTACTGCGTCAGAATGGCACGGCTGGGCGAAACAACGTTATGTTATGTCGCTTCGTCCTGTGGCTGCCAGAGGCGCGTCTGCTGCTCGCCCCCGGAGTCGATGCGAGTGCCCGGCAGGCGCGATGACCGCCGGGCTCCCGCGATCGCTCGTGACACCGAGAACTGAGATCTGTGTATGTAAACACACAGATCCTGATTCTCTGAGGGGAGAAGAGACTGATTGTGTGTTCATACAAAGTATGTCATCTCCCCTAGAAAGTCCCATCCCCCTTCAGTTAGACCACAGAGGGAACACAGTTAACAACTTAATCGCCCCCTAGTGTTAGCCCCTTCCCTGCCAGTGACATTTTTACAGTAATCAGTGCATTTTTATAGCACAGATTGCTGTATAAAATGTCAGTGGTCTCAAAAACAAAAAAAAAAAAAACACACACGCAGATCGCTGCCATTACTAGTAAAAAAAAAAAAAAATAAAATAATTTTAAAATGCTATAAATCTATCCCCTATTTTGTAGACACTATAACTTTTGCGCAAACCAATCAATATACACTTATTGCGATTTGTATTATCAAAAATATGTAGAATATATATCGGCCTAAACTGAGAAAAAAAATTTGCTTTTTAAAAAAAAAAAAAAAAAAAAGGGGATATTTATTATAGCAAAATATTGTGTTTTTTTTTTTTCAAAATTGTCGCTCTTTTTGTGTTTATCGCGCAAAAAATAAAAACCACAGAGATGATCAAATACCACCAAAAGAAACTATTTGTGGGGAAAAAAGAAAAGACGTCATATTTGTTTGGTTTCAGCGCTGCATGACAGTTAAAGCGACACAGTGCCGAATCACAAAAAAATGGCCTGGTCATTCAGCAGCCAAATTTTCCGGGGCTGAAGCGGTTAAATATACCACTAAAGTTTTTTGCTATATCTGTTTGGAGTGCAAAAAATACCCAATAAAATTAATCCCACAAGTGCTTTTTTATACCACTATTATAGCTTTATATTGGCTTTTGACATTTATTCATTTGCAGCCATTCTGAAATTGGATGAAAGATTTAGCACTGGGAAACACTTTTTGAAAGATAAATAGTGCATTTTTTTTTACAACTATATAGATCAGACCAAAATTAGGGACAAATGAGAAGGAAAGAGGGACAGAGGGACATTGTTCCAAATCAGGGACAGTCCCTCGAAATCAGGGACAGTTGGGAGCTATTTACAATCTACTACAGACAATTTGACATTTACAAAGAAAAAAATGCCATTACACCGACATCAAATGACAGCTTCAGCCACTTTACAGTACTTTTGTTTAGAAACAGATGACTGGGGATTCCTTTCATCCATACCAAACCCTTATCCTATATGAGGGTCTGGTGTAGAAGTTAACCACTTTAGCCCCAGAAGGTTTTACCCCCTTAATTACCAGGCCATTTTTGCGATACGGCACTGCGTTACTGCTGTCCTTTTTTTCCCGACAAATAGAGCTTTCTTTTGGTGAACCTCTACTTATGTTCGACTGAAACATCGGGCTCATCCCTAGTGGCCAAGGGGACACTCAGATCCAAGAACAATTCAGTGAGAACTACGAGGGAGACTGAGCCGGGCTTTCTAACAATAAAAAGTCATCCAAGTAATGAATGATCTTGCCACACCCTAACTGAGAAAACAAGACCCAATTGAGAGCTGAGGCAAATGTATTAAAGAGCCAAGGACTGCTCTTGGAGCCAAACGTTAATTTTGTGGCAAAGTAATATTGTTCCCGCCATTTGATTCCCGGCCCCTGCCAGAGATGGTTTGATGGGGAGGAGTTTGATGGCATCTGAATTATCAGCTTTAGACAACCATTTGCCCTTACATGTCTGTAAGATATGCTGAATGGACAGGTCTACAGAAGAATATTATAATGAAAATTCCTCTGATGGAGTGAGAGAATTTAAACTACGTATGGGTGATGAATGAGGAGCAGATAGATCATAGATTAAAACGCAATTTATTGGAAAATTTACCTTTGACTACACCAATGGGGCTAACCCTCCACATGCTAAATGGTGAAGACATAAAAGGCCCAATGACAAAACCCTTGGGTAACTCGTCCTGCAATAATTCATCTACTAACCGGGCATTGCTGGCAGCAGATAACAGATTGGTACACTCAAACGACTCCAAAAGGTAGGGTGATGAGGCCGGTATAAAACCCCTCAGAAAAGCCTTCAACCAGAAACTGCCTAAGAGCCGGGGATGGGTGGTGACTCAACCAGAACTCTAACCTAGGGCTCAATCATGAGGAACTGGATGCCTTGAGACAGGCAGACTTGGGGTGCTTCCAGAAACAATTGGCCCAAATATGGAGGAGTCTGCACTGGTTGTAATTGCAGACCGTGTAGTTAAAATTGTTACACAGCTGAGCCTTGCCTAACAAATGTATAGGTCTGCTTAGTTTATCAAACTGACCAGAAGGCCCTGTGGAAGAACCACTGGACCCTGGCCTGTTGGAAGCCGTGGAAACAAGATGATCCAGGTTAGGGCACCAGTTGGCAGTGTGGGCAGATGATTGACAGTTGGCACAAGTTGGAGATTGACTAGCAAAATGCCTACAGAACAGCTCAATATTGCTCCAACATGTGAACAACTAAAACTGCGCCCATGTAGCAGCAACTTTAGCCGAAAAAGACTGGTGGTAATCATAAAACCACCATATTTGTGGGCCAGATCTACCACCTTGTGGAGATAAAGATTCCTAAGAAACTGACCCCAGGTGCTGGAGTGGCTGCCTGCTACCAGGACTGCCACCAGAACTGGTGTGAATCATCATGTGCGTGGGTGTTGGTGATTTGGCAACCCCTCCAACCCATGGTGCAGCAGACCCTGACCGCCCCCCCGAAAGGTGCTGCTTGCAACACCAGATCTAGTTCCCCAAGATCTGGCACCAGCATCCCCCTTCCCCTACCAGCTAGCCCCGCACCTACCTTGAACAGAATGCTGTACCTGGAACAAACCGCAGAAGGTCCTGTGATGAAAAATACATTCAGACACAGCAAGCACTGATAACCTAAAAACAGTGACTTCCAGTGACTTCCAGTGCACAGTGACAGACGCCCATTGCCGAGTACAAAACAAAAGCCCTCCCTCTGCTGTTTAAGGAGTTTGCTATGGTCAATACACCTACCACATAAAGACAGCATGGTCATGCAAACCCCCTGGAGCTGCATGATGGTCATAGTTAGTATCGTGAAACAATAGGTGACAGGTACACATGAACAAGTGACAGAGTGACATAGTTAGTATTGTGAAACAATAGGTGACAAGTGGCACATGAACAAGTGACAGAATGAAAAGCTGCAAAATCAAATGTTTAACCCCCTGAGCCAGTGAACCACAACACCTGGGGAATGCCAGTGAGAATCCCAGCGCCATGACCTAGAGACAGTGAGAAGCCGCCTGCTGCCCCGAGGACTGAAACCTGCCCTGCCCTTGGGTAACGACTTGGTGATAACCCCCAACCCAGCTGGCACTGCTGTATGGACAAACAATCCCCCCCAGTATGGGGGCAGCTCCTGCCAACTTGAGGTCCATGCAGATGCCCCAGATGGATGCAGCAGCAAAATATCCACCGCTCTCCCTCAACCTCCCCGAGCTTCCGGACCCGCACCTACCTCTTGCCTGAGCCGTGCAAGACCAGAAAAAAACAAAAAACACACTACCAGCCGATGCTGCAATGAAACCTGAGGAGAGCCAGTGGGGTATGGAGCGTCCACACTGCCTGTTACTGCTGCCGTACGGAAACCGGAAGCGAAGCCGCCGACTGTGTCACTGCACGAACCCGGAAATGCTAGCCGGCGAGAAAGCAGAGGAGGGGGGGGGGGATTATAAAGCCCCGACTCCTCCTATAAATACAGGCTAGCCAATGGCCAGCCTTCTAACATATATTTTTTAATTTCTGCTATAAAACATATCCAATAAAAAAAAATAAAAAATCTAATTTCGTTATCAATTTAGGCTAATATGTATTCTGCTACATATTTTTGGTAAAATAAATCCCCAATAAGCGTATATTGATTGGTTTGACCAAAAATTATAGCATCTACAAATTATGGCAGATTTAGGGACTTTTTATTTTTTATACATTTTTTTACTAGTAATGGCGGCGATCAGCAATTTTTAGCGGCACTGCGACATTGAGGCGGACAAATCTGACACTTATGCCGCGTACACACGAGCGGACTTTACGGCGGACTTTGCCCGGCGGACTGGATTTCGTCGGACAATTCGATGTGTGTGGGCTCCAGCGGACTTTGTTTTCTCAAAAGTTGGACGGACTTAGATTTGAAACTTGTTTAAAATGTATCCGTTGAAATCGAGTCCGGTCGAAAAGTCCGCCGTCTGTATGCTAGTTCGACGGACAAAAAGCCACGCTAGGGCAGCTATTGGCTACTGGCTATGAACTTCCTTGTTTTAGTCCGGTCGTACGTCATCACGTACGAATTCGACGGACTTTGGTGGATTGTGTGTAGGCAAGTCCGTTCATTCAGAAAGTCCGTCGGAAAGTACGTCAAAGTCCGCCGGGCAAAGTCCGCCGTAAAGTCCGCTCGTGTGTACGCGGCATAAGTGACACTTTGTGGGGACCAGTGACACCAACAAATTCATCAGTGCTAAAAAAAAAAAAAAAAAAAAAAAAAAATCACTGTCACTGTATAAATGACAGTGACAGGGAAGGGTTTAACATCAGGGGTGATCAAAGGGTTAAGTGTGCTCCTAGGGTGTGATTGCTAACTGTGTGGGGGATGGACTGACTGGAGGAAGAGAGTGATTGTGTTCCTGATTAGCAAGAAGATTCTCTCTCTCTTCATCTGACAGAACAGTGGTCTGCCTTGTTTACATAGGCAAACCGCCGTTCTGCCTCTCCAGCGAACGATCAGCTGGTCCCGGCGGCCATTGCAGCCGCCGGACCCACTGATTGGCTCCCATTGTGTCCAATCACAGTGGAAGCGCAGGCTCCAGCGGCGCACGCGCGCACCCCAGATCCGACAACAGAAATCACGTACAGGTACTGCCACAGTACATGTAAGTAGTTAATGGGGTACGCCCACAAAAAATGGTGTAAGGTTTCCAATAAAAATATAAACCAAATTTCTTGATGACGGTCTGGTATGAATATCAAGAGACCCCAATCAAAAAAAAAAAAAGTTCCCTAGCATGAATTTTAAGGGGGGACCCCATGCAAAAAGACACACTGGGAAAAAAGCCCATCCCGGGACAAAAGGAGAGGTATTCAGGAATATTGGGTTATTCTGCTGCCTTCAGCAGATTGGACACAAACAAATTAAAGCGGGGGTCCACCCACACCGCCAACAAAAAAAATATATTAAAAACCAGCAGCTACAAATACTGCAGCTGCTGACTTTTAATACATGGCCACTTACCTGTCCCAGGGTCCATCCTAGGTGAGGGAATCAGGAAGTGAAGCGTTGCGGCTTCACTTCCCGGTTTGCTACTGCGCATGCGCGAGTCGCGCTGCGCATCCCAAGTGGTCCCCGCTCTCTCCTGGGAGCTGTGTGTTCCTAGCAGACAGCGCGGTGGGGACGGGAAGAGGCATAGACTCCCATGGGAGTCTATGCCGGAAGTGGGTGCAAATACCTGTCTTAGACAGGTATCTGCACCCCCCTCCCCCTGAAAGGTGCCAAATGTGACACCGGAGGGGGGGAGGGTTCTGAAAAGCAGAAGTTCCATTTTTGTGTGGAACTCCGCTTTAACAAGGGCTGTAAGGACAGCCCAATATAACCCCTCCCAAGCCTCGGTTTAGTAGCAAGCAATAATAAGAGTGGAGCATAAGAAACAGAGAAGAGGAACCCATGTCTCAAAGTACTCCCAGAAAAGGATTTTATTGGCAAGACACTTTTTGTAATAGCAATGCAAATAATTATTTTTGACTAAATGCAACCGTACTTAAAACATCTTCTTTCATATTGTGAGTGCTGCCTTTCTGCTGGAAATCTTTTCCACAACACTTTCTGTATTTCCTGCATGTTTTACAGCTTCTCCTCTGCAAAGCATGAGGAGAGCTAACTGGTCACTTATCAGAAAGCCCTTTGCCAGCTCTTAAAGCCGGTATAAAGTTCATAGCTTCTAAAGCAGCTGTGAGCTTGATTCAATTACTTGTCTACCATGAGGTTTATAAATGTACTTTTGCAGACAAAATGGTTAAAGCAGTATTAATCTCAAACTCAAACATTATATTGCAACTTACCAATTTTTAGAAGTGGTGACTGCATTTGTTTTCTATTTTTGCGCGCTTTCCCTTTTTTCGGGGCCAGTAAGTCTGTTTTGCAACAGATCAAGCTACCCTGCAGATATAGCAGTTAAACTGGATGAGACCACCTATTTAGCACTGATAAGGGTGCTTACAATGATCAGCTATTATTCGTTTCTCTATGTAAAACCTTTATCCCAAAAAGGCTCCAAAAATGTTGGTTTAACAGTTTAAAAAGTGTGAGCTGAAGTTTGGCTTCAAATTTGTTGGTGTATCTAAATCTGCATCTAAAGTACATCACTCTCTTCTCCCCAGATTAACAATGCTGCTGTCCTAAGGTATCTCTGTGCTCCTTCATCCAGAGTGTAGGCACTCTAATACAGGAGGTTGCTTAAACACCAGGTGCAAACATAGGGAAAAAAGCCTAAAAAAGGAAAATAATGCAGCCACCTTATCCATAGAAGAGAACCATGGGAATAATATACACCGAGGACATCTGGGTTTTTCATAAAAACAAGAACAGCAGAGGTTAGTGTTGAGCTTGTGGTCTCTACGCCAGCAAAAAAGATCTGCAGAGTGCTGGTCACTAGCTCTTCAATGTTATATACAGTGTTGGGGTTATTCTTGTCCTAGAAAAAGATCAAAGGAAATATATCAATTTATATTTTCAATTCATAAATTTGGAATTCCATTTGGTCCAAACTAATACACTCACTTGTTCCCTACTAGAAACTGAAATATCAGCTGTGGGTTAACTGAACATAAATAGACACCCATGTAGGACATCTCCTTAGCGTTCACTTCTATCTTCTTGCTATTCAGCAGGTGAATAGTAAATCCAAAATGTTATAGTTGCTACCAGAACAGAAAATGAGGAAAAACATCTTTTAACTGGGGCACCAGCATGGATGACAAATATTTGGGTTTGGATTTCCTTTCACTTTGGGATATCCTTGCTTTTTCACACAGGAAGTGGCAGGACATTTCTCCAATAGGCCATAGACAGCATAAAAAAAACACAAAAAAAAAAAAACAAAAAAAAAAAAAAACACAAAAACACATTTTTGAGGGTTTCAAACCATTGCTTATTGCACTAAAAAAAAAAAAAAAAAAAAAAAAAAAAAAGTCAGGGGAAGATTAAATATATATGGGGAAAGAAAGGTCACAGGCTAGCCCAACATATTTTCTTTAGCCCCAAAACAAGGGTAGGATTGGGTCTGCCTGACTTTTTTTTAGGTATTACCAAGCAGCTAGTCTAGCCCAACTCTTGACGGTGTATTTTAGATTTGAGAAACCCGATTGGGTAAATATAGAGAGACAAGCGGTTCCAATGTACACCTTAGACTTCCTCCTGTGGTGTCCCATAAAATCTAGGCCCTCGGTTATGTCTCCTACGTTATCCCATTCCTTCAAATTATGGGACGACATGAAACATCTACCCGCCCTAACCTCAGACATTCGCCCAGTAGATCACCTTTTCCATAATTCTCGCTTCAGCCCGGGCATGGATATCAAGTCCTTCCAATGGTGGCTAGATAAGGGGATGTACCGTATTGGACACTACTTCTCTCTCTCTGGACCTATCACAATGAAACACTGTAGAAAAACTGGAACTCACAGATTCGGAGAAATTTAGATTCTTACAGATCTCTCACTTCCTTTCCACTTTAAAAAAAGTAATTCCACTATGCCAGAATTCACACAATATGAGCGATGGTGTGGCCAAGCATTAGATCAAAAGGGGGGTATATCCATCATATACGCATCACTCTTGGAACCAACCACCAAATTTTCTTACATGGAGGCTTGGGAGAGGGATCTGTGGGAAACCTGGGACCTGGAGGAATGGCACAAGAGGGGAACAAGAGCCTTCAAAAAGGTATTATGAATATTTCTTTGATAGAAGCAAATTTAAAAGTGTTGATGAGGTGGTATCTTGTCCCCTCCAGATTAGTTCTTATGTTTCCTTCCACCTCACCTTTGTGCTTTTAGAAATGGTCAAGCCCAGGGTTCCATGCTTCACATTTGGTGGGAGTGCTCGAGACTCAGAGGATTCTGGAACAAAGTATTTAATTTAATTCGAAGAGTCACAGGCTATCCCGTGATGAAATCCCCACACGTAGCTCTGCTTAATGCCCAAATCCCTAAGGTTCCAAAACACGCTCAAAAGTTGATATCATTTATGCTTCTAGGAGCTAAACCCACCATAGCTAAAGCCTGGAAGCAACCTACAGTATCTCTCCAGGCCACCCAAAGATTTTGTGGATCATGTCCCAAGAAAAAAACTGTTCAGTGCTATGATGGACACCACTAAGTCCTTTGAGGCAACATGGGAACCCTGGGCTAGACACATGGGCATATCCTTTATCCCTGGAGTTAAAGCGTTATAGACAAGCTAATAAAAGCCTCTACCTGGCATCTGTTTCTTGAACCCTTTTCTTCCTTCTATCCTCTATACTCACTTGTAAATATAATATGATATTTACGATTGGAGTAAGAGCCTTCACCGTTAACATAGGCACAGGAGTTCATAAGCAGATGCGATAACACATGGAAGAACTTCTCAATCTAGACGAGCCTCTGATAGAAGAGCATATTTTTCTCCCTGTTGGACTCTCCTGTATCTCTGGAAACTGTCATTATTCCTGAGATGCGAGACCAGTCCTGATCCTCAAGGAGCAACGTCTCTCTCCTTCGAGCTGGTTGGAGCCTGACACAGTGTGTTTCCATAAGGGGTGTCTGGATTGTCGACCAGCTCGTGTGCTCATAATTACTATCCTCCTGCTCACTCGAGTCTCACTTACATGTCGCTATGAATATCCTTTTTGTGTACTTAGTTTGCCAATCCTGGTTATTGTAGGCACTGTCTATATGAGTAACGGTATTTTTAAATTGTATTGTATTGCTCTTTAATAAAGCTTTTTTTTTTTTTTTCAAATTTCAAAAGTCTACAGGTACACTTTATAAGGCTGCTCATTGTTTCTTTTGCCTGGTCATCATATTTCAGGGACTCTTCCCTTCCACTGTATAGCTTTAGACCAATATTGAGGACCCTCTATTTTGCTCTGTTTGTAGGGTACAGGAAGGCTAGAACCACTGTTAGCTTTTTATTTCTGGATCCCTGTTGCTAGCTAATATAACCAATATGTCTGATCAATTAAAAGTTATCCTTAACTATGGATATATATTATTTTGTTTGAGACCATCCCAGTGAAGATTCTGCTGCACCTCAGAAGATAAAACGTGAATTTAGGCTTTACTTTGGAAAATTTAGCCATCTGCTCAATCCAGTGTTTTTCTTTTGTAAAGCACAGGTCTAGGGATGAGCCGAGCACCCCCCCCCCCCACCCCCCCGTTCGGTTCGCACCAGAACATGCGAACAGGCAAAAAATTTGTTCGAACACGTGAACACCGTTAAAGTCTATGGGACACGAACATGAAAAATCAAAAGTGCTAATTTTAAAGGCTTATATGCATGGTATTGTCTTAAAAAGTGTTTGGGACCCGGGTCCTGCCCCAGGGGACATGTATCAATGCAAAAAAAAGTTTTAAAAACGGCCGTTTTTTTCAGGAGCAGTGATTTTAATAATGCTTAAAGTGAAACAATAAAAGTGTAATATTCCTTTAAATTCCATACCTGGGGGGTGTCTATAGTATGCCTGTAAAGGGGCGCATGTTTCCCGTGTTTAGAACAGTCTGATAGCAAAATGACATTTCTAAAAGGGAAAAAAAAAGTCATTTAAAAGTGCTAGAGCTAGTGCCGGCTATAATGAAATGTCGGTCCGGCAATACACCTAAAAGTTCATTGATAAAAAAACGGCATGGAATTTCCCCACAGGGGAACCCTGAACCACAATTAAAATAAAAAAAAAGGCGTGGGGGTCGAATTTGCCGCGAACACCCCAAATTGTTCGCTGTTCGGTGAACGGGCAAACAGCCAACGTTCGAGTCGAACTCATGTTCGACCCGAACATAAAGCCCATCTCTACACAGGTCTATTGTATTCCTGGAATACTGTTTAAAGCTGCAAGAGCTGTAGAGTGGGTAATCACTACTGCTACTACTGCAATCCACTATACACATGGCTGGTTGTTTGTATGACTAATCATTTTGCTGGTAATTTTTTGCTGAAGTTAGTACTCCTTATTCACCCTCTCCATTTTATTTAGAAAAGCATCTACGTAATCTCGGGGGTTATTTGGGTCCAGAGTCTCTTTGTTCTTCTCCACTCTCTTCCTGACATACTGCAGGAGCTTCTGCATGTTGGATAAAATTTGTTGGTGCTTTCCTGGGATGAACGTCATGATTCTGGGGAACATTTCAAACACCTGAAAGAAGCAAATTGGATATCCCATGGTAAGTTACATATAATGAGTAGCCTGCATGATTAAAATGCATATTCAGTGTTTTTGAGGCAGTTTTCCTAGTTATAAAAATATGAAATATTCCATATGAATATTTCAAAATTGACCTTGTTTACCCAGCAGGCAAGATCCAGAATGTTTTGACTGTTTTTTGAAGTATTTTAATTCTGTAAAAAGAGTGTAATTTAATCCTCTGTTAACCACTTATTCGCCCTCTTAATGACCAGAGCACTTACCATTTGGCACTGCGCTGCTTTAACTGGTAATTGCACGGTCATGCAATGCTATACCCAAACAAAATTTGTGTTTCTTTTGGTGGTACTTTATCACCTCTGGGATTTTTATTTTTTGCACTATAAAAACGAAAAAAATATATATTTTTTTCATTTTTGTTATTAAAAAATCCAATAAACTCAATTTTAGTCATACATTTAGGCCAAAATGTATTCAGCCACATGTCTTGGGTAAAAAAAAAAAAAAAATTCAATAAGTGTATATTCATTGGTTTGTGCAAAAGTTATAGCGTCTACAAACTATGGTACATTTTCTGGAATTTACACAGCTTTTTTTTTTGTCTCAAGTGATTAAAAATTTACAAAAAAGCAAAACAAAATATTTTTACAAAAAGTTGTCATTGAAATGATATATTGCTCACACATGCGATGGGTATATATGGAATTACACCCCAAAATACATTCTGCTGCTTAGTAGAACAAGTATACCACATGTGTGAGACTTTTTGGGAGTCAACGGAGTACAGGACCCCGAAAACCAATCACCTCCTTCAGGATTTCCAAGGGCCTAAAATTTTTGATTTCACTCCTCACTGCCTATCAGTTTTGGAGGGCATAAAATGCCAAGATAGTGAGGCCGCTCCCAACATGGCCGCTTGACGCCCCCATTGCCTGAGGCTTCCTGCGGGCGCTATAACCCAGTGATCACGGTGCCAACGGTAGCCAGAGCAAGGGGAGAACCCACCGGTCTCCCCTGTGATAGCGAGGACAGCACGCCCAGAGATTTTGGGACAATTCTCCACAAGTGAGTGCCGGGCTGCCGGTCCCAAGATGGCAGACGGTATTCAGATGCAAGCACAGGCTCTCCTGCAGCCTCCAGAGATGATGTCCCCGGTGACGTGCCCAGCCAATACACAGTATGAGTAATCCTCATGGGCCCTGTGTACCCTGCATCTACAAAGTCCCTCATTGAGCACACCATGGAGGAACGGTTTTGTTCCTCTATGTATCCAAGCCCCTCAAAGCTCCATTTTCTGGCCCAAGCAAAAGGACCTTTACCTGACAATTCAGATCAGGTTTCTGCAATGTTTGGCAAATTTGCAGATCTGCTGGATCACGGTCTTACTAATACCACCTCCAAGATTACAGGCAATATTAACCGCTGACCTTCAGCACTTGGGGTCACGATTGGAAGCTATTGAATAAAAACCTAATCACACTGTAGCCAGAACCAATCAAAATTCTGACTGCGTACAAGATCTTCAAAACCAATTAGAATCTGCCCTCCTGAAAGTCGATGATCTTGAAAACAGGAGCAGGAGATACAATTTCAGAATCAGGGGTATACCTGAATCGATTAAAAAGGTTCCTGATGCTGTTCGCTCTTTCATCAAGGAATTTATCTCAGACATACAACCACACAGGCTGGAACGCGACCATGCTCATTGAGCCCTTAAACCTCCACACACAGACGGTCTACCACTGGATGTGATTGTTAAACCACACTTCTATGCAGTTAAGGAGAAAGTAATGGGGAAAACTCCATCAAGGTCTTAACTATCATTTCAAGGTTAGCCTATCCAGATCTTCACGGACCTGTCCCCTGCCACGATCCAGAGGAGATCCTTCAAACCTTTACTGGCTGCACTTATACAGAAAGAAATAAAATACTGGTGGCTCTTCCCATTCAGCTTGAAATTTGAATTCAAACAGAAGAAGTTCTACACCTTCGCTACATTCAAGGAGGGGAAGAATTTACTGCTAAAATTGATCTACCAGGAACCATCCTCTCCACCTCCAGGATCAGCATCAGGAACCCCCAAACGTCAACTACTTTCCAGCCGGCTCTCTCCTTTATGGCAAACATCCAAGTCCAAGAAATCCAAGGAAGGTCGGCCCCCATGATAGAACTTCTTCTGAACTTAGCTGGCTTGCTCAGTTCTTCCTGTACGGAAGCTTCCTTACCTTTATTGACCCTGTATGGAACTGCCCTACTGTTTTTATAGCTTCTGGCTCCACGGTTACACGTTCATGACACTTAATGATAAAGTTAAAAAAATTTGTCCCCCCCCCCTTTTTTTTTTCTCAATGTTCGATTGCTTCTTAAATGTCATTTTGGCACCAGACGCAGTTCTGGCCCCGTTATTTAAACATTGCCCCCTCTTCCTAAAGAGGGGCTGATTCTTTGATTCTTAGAACCAAGGAACAAGCCTATTTTGACCATACTATGTCTGACTGTACAACTGTGCCATTTAATATCACACGAGATAGCTTTATCTGGGACTTCTTGACACATACTGGACATTGCTCACGCAACTACTGTTGGGTTAATTGATATGTATCCCACAATGTTTTGTTAATCCTTTTCGTCACTGGAGCTCTTATGGATATACATAGACTCATAGCCTTACTGTAGTTAATCTTTACCTAGGGGAGCTCGGTGGTCGGGGTGGTACCCATGCCCCTCCTCCTGATTTGGAAACCTGGACTTTCTGTGTTTCCACTACAGGAATACCCCCTCTCTAGTAGAGGAGGTTTTTGTTTTTCGTTATGGGGTAAGGAGAGGAATTCATCCTCCCCTCGTTCGGTTTCGACATTCGACAAATTGTACATTTCCTTTTTTCTTACTGCTTCTATTCCTTTCCCGCTTTTATTGGGAACAGGTAAAAGGGTATGTACAGCGCTGCGCTAGATCAAAGAAACACTGAAACAGCAGCTAAGACACCTATGGATTCAAGGTAAAAATAACAATAAATACAAGTGTAGCGCTATAACTCAGTAATTGTGTACAAAAAAAAAAAAAAGAAAAATCATACATATATGTGTACAGTGAATACGTATTGTCAAACCACGTACAGCTATAGATGTGAATAACACTGGGAAATCCACAACACTATAGGGTGAAGCAATAAAAAGTACACCTTATAATTAAATAGAATAGTGACCAATATATAAAAAACAGTGACGGTTCCATAAACTCAACAACTCAAATAATATTTAAAAAAAATGAAATGTAATAGTCCATTTCAAAATTGTGAAGACTTCGTTAAAACCACCACCAAGAGACTATGGGGGTAGTGCATATACAAATGATGTAAAAATGATGGAAAGAAGACTCCCAAGTTGCAGATGGATAGTTAAACCGATTCCGGCAGGTGAATGAACAGTGGGAGAACCGTGGGTGCATAAGAGATTTAAATCAGTGCCAGGGCCATCACCAGAAAATGAAGAGGCTTACCAGAACTTAATGACCTGAAATGGCATACGCCATACAAGTCATTACATTTCAGTTTTTTTAAATATTATTTGAGTTGAGTTTATGGAACCGTCACTGTTTTCTATATATTAGTCACTATTATATTTAATTATAAGGTGTACTTTTTATTGCTTCACCCTATAGTGTGGTGGATTTCCCATATAGTGTTATTCACATCTATAGCTGTACGTGGTTTGACAATACGTATTCACTGTACACATATGTATGATTTTTCTTTTTTTGTACACAATTACTGAGTTATAGCGCTACACTTGTATTTATTGTTCTTTCCCGCTTTTATAACTATCTTTTCTAGAGACCAGTTTGGAAGAACACACCTTCTGTAACCTTGATTCTCTACCACCCCCCCAGGTTCCCATCGGGCCCATCATGGATCGGAGGTTGGCGAGTTACCATTTTATCCTGCTTATCTATACCCCATGCTCCATGGCTAACATTAACCCCCTTAAGCCCGCACTGAGGGTAGCGTCCCAGAACATTCAAGACTTAAACTCTCCCACCAAATGGAAGAAAATCTTACAGTACTTTCATACTCAAAAAACGAATGTCATGTTACTCCAAGCGACCCACTTTCCTAAACGTTATTGTCGTTCATTTATTCCCGCTAAATTCCCCACCTTTGTTCTAGCAAATGCAGAAGATAAAACTAAGGGGGTGGCAATTCTAATTTCATGAAATTAGAAATTCTCGCGCTTTGCTGAGCATAAAAACCTGGAGGGAAGGTTTATACTTGCTAAAGGGACCATCGATGACCAAATTTTCTTGTTCATATCCTATTACACTCCAAATCGAGGTCAGGAAATTTTTTTCAAACAATAATTCAAACATTCGTAAATCGCCTCACCCGTCCCTCCAAACAGAGGTCACATATTACCAAGTTACTATAGGGACTGGTAGATATTTGGAGAGAAGTTAATCCCATATTACGCAATTTCACTCACTTTTCTTACCCTCATCAGTCTTTCTCAAGGATCGATCACATCCTAATCTCCGCAGTGCATGTGCCACTGGCCTCTAAATCCTATACAAAAGACTCGGCTTGGTCAGACCACTCCTCAGTATTCCTGCTCCTCCAACGCCCCTTTGGCCAGAGAGGTGACTTTAGATGGAGGTTGAATGAATCCACCCTTAGTGACCCCGATAGTGTATTTGAACGAACAGTACAAGAGTACTTCCTTAATGACAACCAGGTAGTTTCTCCAGAGACGTCGTGGGCAGCCCACAAGGTCACCATTAGGGGTAAACTTATACAAATGGCCTCCCAAATACGCCGAAGGAACATAATTGTGACCCTAAATCAGTCCCCATAGTAAAGCTCGACGCTGCACGGACGGCACTCAACTTAGCACTCACCTCCAGGGCAGAGAAAAGTCTACGCTGGAGTGGGGCACGGTCCTATTTCCAAAAGGGACAAATTGGGGACTATGCTGGCGAGTAGGCTTTCACCAAAAATTCGTTCTTACACTTTACCCTAAATCAAGATAGCAGGAGGCACATTGTCACAAAACCAACAACGAATTTTTGAAGCCTTTAAAGGAATTTTACTAAAAGCTTTTATAACCCAGGCTCAAATCCATCGCAACCTGATTTGGGTCGATTTTTTTGACTCCACTCAGTTTCCCAAACCAGAAGACAGACATCAGAGACTAAAACAGTCAATCTCTGCGGATGAAGCATCACAAGTAATTAAAAACTTAAAAAGCCACTCCACTCCTGGTCCAGATGGGTTCTCTATCCCTTATTATAAAACTTTTTCTAACACACTTTCACCTTACCTTGCTCGTTTTTTTAATGCTCTCTGATGAGGCGCCCCTTTGTACAGATCCCTTAACTCAGCCTACATTTCGGTGATACTGAAACCAGGGAAAGCCACAAGCTCAGTGAGCAACTATCGCCTGGTCTCACTTATAAAAACAACAACAACTTCAAGATCCTGACTAAGATCCTTGCAGAACGTATTGCTTCTTTTATAGGCCTTTAACTCCATAAAGATCAGGTAGCTTTCATTCCAGGGAGACAGGGGCCAGACGAGATCCACAGGGTAGTAGACGTCATCTCCCTGCTGAACTCACGTTGGGATGGTGGCCCAGCTCAAGAAGGCTTTCTACCTTCCTTAGAGCTACAGAAAGCTTTTGATTTTGTCTCATGGCCTTATTTATTTGCCATCCTGAAATGCTGGGGATTTGGAGAGTCATTTCTGAATATCATTAGCGCCCTGTACTCGGGCCCAGAGGCTCAGATACGTATGCAGGGATACTATTCGGGATCCTTCAGCATCGCGAGAGGTACAAGACAAGGCTGCCCCTTCTCTCCATTGATATTCTCCATCACGCTAGAATCCCTAAAGATAACCATCAGGGAGCACCCCGACATACATCGAATTGGATGCAACTCCCAAACCCCTAAGTACGCTCTATTTGCAGACCATATCCTACTATTTATATCTTCCCCTTTAATTTCTTTACCTTATATTTGCCACGTCCTAGAGGAATTTGCCAAAGCTTCAGGTCTCTGCATAAATTACAGTAAATCACAAGCTTTAAATATTAACTTACCACCTCCCCTAGTTACAGCCCTCCAGGGACAATTTGGATTCACTTGAAGTGAAACAATGATCCCATATTTAGGAATTAAATTAACTTCCAGAATAGATCAGCTTTATGATGCTAATTACCCTCCCCTGATGAGAAAATTGGAATCCGAACTGGCTCAGTGGGCCCCTCTGGATCTATCCTGGTTAGGGCAGATTAAAGATGACCCTCCTCCCTCAAATTCTATATTTTTTTTAGATCTCTCCCTAAAAAAAAAAGTGAGTGCTGCCACCCACCCCAGTGGCAGGAGATGAGCTACTTCAGAAGGGAGATGAAAGAGGGGAGTACTGTCCACTACCCAAATCTGCCCTCCAGATGGGAGGAGAGGATCAAAGCTCAGACAGCCCGATGGGAGAAAATGTTCTCCAAGAATGACTTTGATGTGGGATGTGCCAGGAGTGCTCAACATCGAATTTGGCTAACTGAAGATAAGCCTTTTCATGAAAGGACCAGGCGAATTCCTTTGTGTGATCTGGCGGATATTCCAGAACAGCTGGCTGAACTGAAGGGGTCAGTGGTCATTAAGGAGTCCAGGAGCCCTCATGCTTCCCCGATTGTGGTAGTGAGAAAGAAGAATGTGTCCCTTCGGATGTGCATTGACTACCGAACATTGAACCGAAGGACTACCCTAGATAAGTACACAACCCCCCCGCAAAGAAGAGGCCCTGCTAAAGAGGGGCTAAATGGTTCAGTGTGCTGGATCTAAAGAGTGGATACTACCAGATACCCATGCATCCAGATGACTGAGAAAAGACGGCTTTCATCAGCCCTCTAGGGTTTTTTGAGTTTGACCCAATGCCACAAGGATTAACAGGGGCTTCTGCCACTTTCCAGAGATTGATGGAGAACACTGCAGGTAATATGAACTTGATAGAAGCGCTAGTGTATCTTGATATCATCATGTTTGGCAGCACATTGGAGGAGCATGAAGCTCAGTTGGAGAAAGTTTTCCAATGACTACACACCGAGGGACTGAAGCTGTCATTAGAGAAGTGTCAGTTCTACCAGACTTCGGTCACGTACCTGGGGCATGTGGTGTCAGCTGAGGGAATAGCTAAGGACCCTCAGGAGGTTGGAGGCTGTTACTTCCTGGCCTCGCCCGAGCACTGTCACTTTTCATTTTTGGGTTTCTGCTCTTACTATAGAAGATTTGTGAAGAACTTCTCACAGATTGCCCAACAATTGAACGAGCTGTTACAGGAACAAATGGAGGGGGATCAGCAGAAAGCCCAGAAAGGAGGCCCCAGGAAGCCCCATGAGTCTATTCAAGAGCAATGGATGGTGAAGTGTGAAAAGGGCTTTTGAAGAAATGAAGGAGAGCCTGTTTGAAGCACCGGTATTGGCCAACGCTGATCCATCTAAACCAGGGATCCTCAAACTATGGCCCTCCAGCTGTTGCGGAACTACACATCCCATGAGGCATTGTAAAACTATAATTCACAGACATGACTAGGCATGATGGGAATTGTAGATTCTGAACATCCGGAGGGCCATAGTTTGAAGACCCCTGATCTAAACCATATGAACTGCATGTGGATGCCAGCAGAGATGGCCTTGGGGGGGGGGGGTGTTGCATCAAGAGTTGGGGGGAAGACTCCGCCCGATGGCCTATGTGAGCCGCAGTCTCACACCGCCTGAAAAGAACTATCCTGTGCACAAATTGGAGTTCTTGGCCCTCAAGTGGGCTGTGGTAGATGAGCTACATGACTATCTGTACGGAACTACCTTTGTGGTGAAGACTGACAACAACCCCTTGACTTACCTACTGTCCACTGCCAAACTGGATGCCACTAGACATCAATGGCTGGCAGCCCTGTCTGAATTCCAGTTTAGCTTGAAATACCGACCAGGAGTGAGAAACAGATGCTGACGCTCTCTTTCGAAGGCCTCACTTCAGCAGTGCTGGCCAGAAGAGTTGGGTTAAATTTACCCTTGGAAGGAGTACAGGCTGTGTCAAGGAGTAGAGCATAAAACAGAGGGGCCAAAGCTGTGGGAGTCACCCCTGCGGGAGTACCAGGATATTACTGTGATTTGACCCAAGTGCGCAGCCAAGAATTGCCTCAGCTGACAAGAGAGGATATGAGAAGGGACCAACGAGAAGATCCATTGGGGAGTCTGATAAAGGAAATTATTATCCACCCAGGACCTTCAGATACTGTTGAATAGCCCCATTGAGGGGGCCAAAGTAGTCCATAGAGAGTGGAAATGAATGCGGTTGGAAGATGGAGTCATACACCAAAGAGGTCCATCTGAAGAACCAGGAGGTGTTCGTCAACTGTTGCTCCCTGAGAGACACCGACTAATCGTGTTGACCGCTCTTCATGATGATCATGGTCACTTAGGCCCAGATAGAACTTTCAAATTAGTCAGGGATCGATTTTACTGGCCGTCCATGAGAACGGAGGGGGAAAGCTACAATCGCTCTTGCATCAGATGCATTCAGAGGAAGACCTTACCAGGCAGGGCAGCCCCAATGGGCCATCTTTAAAACCAGGGACCAATGGAGTTGGTGTGCATTGATTTCTTGTGTTTGGAACCTGACCTGAGTGGACGAAGTAATGTCCTGATTGTGACAGATCATTTTACCCGATATGCTCAAGCTTTCCCCACTAGGGGGCCAACAAGCCAGTACAGGAGCAAAAAACTCTAGTGGAGAAGTTCTTTGTTCATTACGGGTTTCCTCAGCGCCTACATTCGGATCAAGGTTGGGATTTTGAGAGCAAGCTGATCAGCAGATTATGTGAACTCTTAAGTATAAAGAAATCCAGAACTACTCCCTACCATCCTCAATGGGACCCACAACCTGAGCATTTCAGCAGTACCTTGTTGAACATATTTGGAACTCTTCCTTTGGCGAAGAAACAGCATTGGGGGGACCATATAGCTGCAGTGGTTCATGCTTACAATAGCACCTCGAATGATTCTACTGGGTACTCCCCCTACAGGTTAATGTTAAAAAGAGTAGCTCATTTACCAGTGGATCTGGCCTTTGGAACATAATTTGATCACACCCCTCAGGCCTCCTATTGGGGGGTATGTTGACAGACTTCGAAAGAATCTAAAAGTGGCTTATGAGAAAGCCAAGGAAGCCTCTACCATCAGAGAACAGAGGAACAAGAAAAACTTTGATCTCAGAGTGAGGGTTCAGGATTTACAACCTGGAGATCGAGCGTTGTTGTGCAATCTAGGTATGCCTGGGAAACATAAGCTGGCTGATCGATGGCGTTCTCAACCCTACATTGTCTGTAATCGACTACCTGGGCTCCCCGTGTACCAGATTAGGCCTGAATGGAAGACTGACCCTCTGAAGACTTGGCATCGAAACCATTTGCTGTCCATATCGGAGTACCCCCATCCTCTTGCTTAGAGACCCATCAGTCCCCTAGGCTGAGGCCTAGGACTGGGAAAACTTGCCCACCCATGCTCCCTGAAGAGGAGAGCAATGACAAGGAATTAACGCTTGATTGGTTGTGGGTTTCTCCTTTGGAAGACAATCCCATCACCCCTGGGACTGAGGAAGAAGACAGTCAGGGGACACCCTTTAGGTGGAAGACACGTCTCCCCTTGCAGGAAATTGAAACACCAGATCTTCACTCACTGAGAGGAGACAAAGTCAAGATGTAATTCAATGAAGTACCATATTTATCGGCGTATAACCGGCGCCGGTGTATAACATGCACCCCAAGTTTAGGAGGGAATTTTAAAGGAAAAAAAAAAAAAAACACATTTAAATGCCCATCAATACAACCTTATCAGTGTCCATCTGCAGCCTTGCACAGCATCCATCTGCATGCTTGTTCAGTGTCATTTGCAGCCTTGCAAGTGTCCATCTGCAGCCTTGCCCAGTGTCATTGCAGTTTGAAAATTGCGCCGCCGAGATACACAGAGCCGGTCCTCGGCTCTTCTCGCCCTATGATGGACATAACACAGGTCCAATCACGGGACTGGGCGTGACTGAGCGGAGCCGAGCGCCAGCCATATACATACATATCCGAGTGTACTCAGCTAGGTTCGGCTAGCTCCGCTCACAGTCACGCCCAGTCCCTGTGTTATGTCCATCGGGACTGGGCATGACTGAGCGGAGCTAGCCGAGCCTAGCACACCCGGCTATGTATGTATATCGGTGGCCGGCGCTCGCTCCGCACAATCAGCAGGGGGGGGGGGGGGAGGGGGAAATCGGCAGGGATTGGCGTATAATACGCACCTACGATTTTCCCCTGATTTTAAGGGGAAAAAAGGGTGTGTTATACGCCATTAAATACGGTATCTAGTGAGATGGAGACTCCCACTCCTCCTACTAATACAGCAGAGAGACAGACTGTTCCTGAACCAGAACCTGAATCCGGATGTAGTTTTTGGGCGGGGACTTGGGCCCCTGGAAATAATCTACTCCAGATTGAGACGGAAGATATGCCCTCCAAAAAGACTGACGTCTGATACATTTGGAGAAAATTCTGATGAACCTATACCTACCGATGAACGTTCCAGTCAAGTCTTGCCTCCTTTATTGAACTTTTAGTAAAGGATGACCTTGATCCACCTCCTGACACTACTGGGGAGGGCCACTGACTTGTTATTTACCCGTCACAAAATGAATATGACTTCGCCTGATGTTTATAATTTACTGTTAGATCCTTCTTTGGGTCAGTTGTTGGCTGTTGCAACTTCTAGTTTGTCAGATGATCATTCATTTTCTTATGATACAGTAAGATGATCCCACAGGTTGTGTTCTGTCTTCAGGGACCAAAGTGGGGGGAGGATGTAGCAATGTGGACTACAATTGCAAAGTACAGGGATTCTCTGGTATTTCTATATATCGCATGTCTCTAGTGCCTAGCGCTACTAACTGACAACATATTTGTGAGCCAAACTAAAGGGATTGTGGGGTTAGTAGTTCCTCGGTGTCAGGGCTGGACTCAGCCCTTCCTTCTCTGAGCTGGCCGCTCAGCTGTCGGCTAATTGTCAGCTCCCATCTCTCTCCACAGTTACTCAGCTGTTGTTCATATCCTGCTTGTCAGTCCTGTCTACTTAAGCCGTCCAGTCCAGAGGGTCTCTGCCTTCGCCTTGGTCAACATCACAAGAAACATCTCCTGCGTTCCCATTTAAAGACTGGCTTTGCTGACATCTTTTCTGGCTCCAGATCCTGCTTGCTGTTCCACTACTTTGATCCCTGACTTCTAGCTTGGCTGACTATCCTTCCGGTTACTGCACTTTGGCTATGTTTTGACTACCTTTGCTCTTTTTACTTTTATTATTAAACAAGTGCAATTTAACTGTACTTCTGTCTCAGTCTGATTTCATGGGTTTCTGACAGCAGGCGAAGGCCATGACTTCAGAAGATGCAGTCAATCTACTTGTTGGTAATATTTTTTCCAGATTGAATGAACTGGATCACCGCATGGATCAGTTCGCCAAGGCGTTACAAACGCTCCTGAGTCGCACGACTCACCTGAAATCTCCCACTGTGGCCGCCACAGTACAACCCATGTTGCAGGCCGACCCTGCTGCTGCGCCAGTCTCTATGCAGGCACCCACCTCGAGTGTTACCTCTATAAGAGGTATGTCTGGTTCCGCTTCCCCATCGATTTGGGGGCGGTCCAGTCCAATGCAGAGCGTATCTCAACCAGGTTGAGATATACTTTGAGATGCTGCCCCAGGCATTTCCCGCGGACAGAAGCAAAGTAGGTTTCGTGATATCTTTGCTTTCTGAGAGCGCCTTGGCCTGGGCAAAACCTCTATGGGAGACACAAAAACCTGTTGTCTTGAGCTACCCTGAGTTTATGGCTTTGTTTAAAAGGGTATCTGATGTTCCCGCATGCTCTGCTTCTGCTGCCAAGTGCCTCATGTGCATCAGAGTACGAGAACTGTTACCGACTACGCCATTGAATTCCGTACTTTGGCAGCAGAGGTTGCGTGGAACAATGAGGCCCTCGTGGCTGCTTTTTCTCATGGTGTCTCGGATACCATCAAGGATGAGATAGCAGCCTGGAATATACCCATTGAGCTGAAGTTGATCATGTTTGCCATCCTCACTCCAGACTCAGAGAAAGACTCTTTTAAAGGAGCGCTTGCAGAAGCCTCCTGTACATTTGTCTCAGAGCTTTGCAGTCCCACCCATACCTCCCTCACCTCCCATGCCTCCTGGTACCGAGTCGGTCAGTGAAGGTGAACCCATGCACTTAGGTTTCACGCGTCTCTCTGTGGATTAGAGAACCTTTTAGGAGGAGGGAGAGATTGTGCCTTTATTGTGGCCAGACAGGTCACTTTTTGAAGTCTTTTCCTGAAAAGGATTTTCAAGGATCCTTGAAAAAGTCACGTGACTGTGATGTAACGCGTGGGAGGAGCCAAGGACGCTCTGTGCAGATCAGCAGTTTCACACAGTGTACTGCACTGAATCTGCTCCTGTCTAAGGCGGCTGACTGCTATAGTAAAACCTGCATATGCCTTATCATTATAAGGCACACGTGAGTGGATTGAAGTTTGCCTGTGTACCTTGGTATCCTAACTATTGCACAATGATTGGTTTTTTCTCTTATCTGCCTGTTTATGATTCTCACATTGGTTGTGAATAGAAGCAAAAAACACATTGGTACTATCAATGAGCACCTTAATTAAGCAAGTGTTTTTAAACAGCTTTGCTAGTGATCAAAAGCTCTATACCAATCAGGATTCTACACCTGTATAATTGAACCTTCTGAATACATCCCTATATATTTATTTTTATGTGAATTTTTTACACATTTGGTGTCACTAATATTTTATAATTTTACACTATTTTGATTGCTGGATTTTTTAGGAATTTTTACTCACCGCTGGATTTGACTATTTATATTTATTCTTATATATTCATTTTCATGCACATTGTGAAGCGCTTCAAATATCATTATTTATTAATTAATACCAGAACAGGCCATTATGAGTACCTCGTAATGCCTTTTAGCCTTTGTAACGCCCTGGCAGTTTTCCAGGAATTTATTAAGGATGTCCTCTGAGAAATGTTGCAGTTATGCATGCTGGTTTATCTCGATGATATCCTCATATTTTCCAAGTACCTGGAGAGCCACCACACAGATGTCTGTCGTGTGCTTCAGAAACTAAGAGAACGATCTCTATTGTAAACTGGAGAAGTGAGAGTTCCATCGTGAACAGGTTAAATTCCTGGGCTGTGTCATTTTTTTACTGCTGGTTTTTCGATGGACCCAGAGAAACTTTCGGCAGTCCTACAGTGGCCCCGACCTGTGGGTTACGTCCTCTGCAGCATTTTCTGGGCTTTGCAAACTATTATCGGAAGTTTATTCCTAACTTCTAGTCTCTGGTCAAGCCCCTGACTGATATGACCAGAAAGGACTGTAACCCACAGAGTTGGTCTCCGGAGTCCATTAAGGCCTTTGAGAGCCTTTGTTTCTACTCCTGTGTTGGCACATCCTGATCCTACGTTATCTTTTATCCTTGAGGATGATGCTTCTTGGACTGGTCTTGGCACCCTTCTGTATCAACGTCCTACCTCAGAGCGCTATGCATCCTTGTGGCTACTTTTCCAAGAAATTGTCACCTGCGGAGTGCAATTACGAGATTGGTGACAGAGAGCTGTTGGCGATCATTTTAGCCCTGAAAGTATGGAGACATCTCCTCGAAGGTACCACTGTATCGGTTCTCATTCTTACTGACACTAAAGAATCCCACATTCTCGTCTGAGGCTATATGCCTTTCTCCCAGAAAGGAGCGATGGGCTCTTTTCTTGTCAAGTTTCACGACAATTTTCCTCCACTTCCAAGTTGGAGTCGCTTCTGGTTCCTGCGATTCCTCCTGATCGTATTCTGGCTACGGTGACTCACTTCTCCTTTGGGTGACAAAATTCTTGCTGCTCAGATCCATGCTCTACCTGAGAAACCTAGTGACTGCTGCTTTGTCCCAGAGAGTCTCCGTACTGCCGTGCTCCAGACCTACCATTCTCCCAAGGCTGCTGGCCACCCTGAGAGGAATCAACTCGTTTGGGCCATTTCCTAACAATTCTGGTGGCCTAGTCTATGTGCTGATGTAACTGCCTTTGTAGCTGCCTGTTCCGTGTGTGCTCAGAGTAAGACTCCATGACACCTTCCAGTGGGCCTCCTACAACCCATACCCAATTCCATTTTTGCTTAGGAGATCTTTCGCTTACATGGGCTACCCAAGGTGATTGTCTTGGATAGGAGTAGTCAGTTTGTGTCTCGGTTCTGGCGAGCCTTTTGTGCACAGTTGGGAATTCAGGTTGCTTTTTCCTCTATGCATCACCCGCAGTCTAATGGGGCCGCAGAGCGAGCCAATCAGCCCTTGGAGCAATTCCTACATTGCCATATTTCTGACCATCATATCAACTGGTCAGACCTCTTACCGTGGGCAGAGTTTGCTCACAACAGTGCCTTGAATTCTGCTTCCCGATTGTCCTCATTTATGGCGAATTATGGTCTCCAACCTTCCATGTTGCCCGACTCTTTTGTTCCGCAGAGTATTCCTGAGTTAGAGGAGCATCTCCGTGGTCTTAGTTTCACTTGGGCACAAGTCCAGGAGGCTTTGCGTCATGATATGGATGATAGGTACAGACTCCATGCTGACCGCAGACGCCTGCCTGCGCCTTTCTACCAGGTTGGGGACAGGGTCTGGCTGTCATCTCACAACCTCCGACTTCGTGTTCCCTCACTGAAGTTCACACCTCGGTTTATTGGGCCTTTCCATATTCATCGCAGGATTAACCCAGTGGCTTACGCATTAGACCTGCCTTCTAATATGCATATTTTGAATGTATTTCATGTCTCCTTATTAAAACCTTTGGTCTGAAACCGCTTTACCACCTCAGTGCCACGTCCTCACCCTGTACAGGTTGAGAACCATGAGAAGTATGAAGTACAGTCCATTGTTGACTCCCGTAGGTGCATGCAGTACCTGGTGCATTGGAAGGGGTACGATCCGGAGTAACGCTCTTGGGTCTCATCCTTGGACGTACATGCCCCTGTCCTCCTCTGATTTCCATAGACATTTTCCCGTCAAGCCTGGTGGTCCTCCAAGGGGGGGATTTTTAATTCTAAGGAGTGCGCTATAAGCATCTGATTCCTGTAATTGTAAGTTTTGTATGTAATAGATTTGTGCATTGTAATATTATCTGAATGACATGTATAGGCATTGACTGTTTGTACTTATTTCATAGAGTGTCTATATCCTATCTATCCCTGAGGAAGGAGTATCTCTAGTAGACTTTAAAATGCGTCTGGGGAAGGATCAATTTCATTTACCATCTACCTCAACTATTTGCATTATCAGTAATGGTTGCTATGTACACTCCATGATCTATGTTTTTATCTATGTACTTTCAAGAAAATATATGACTATTTTTCTATTTAATTGATTCGTGACATTTAGCCAAGTGCCGTTAAAGTCCTCTCTTTCTATATCTTTATATTTGGATGTTGGCACCGTGAAACAATCACCGCTACCTTTTCATTTTCTATTAAGCCTGGTCTCTCATTAGGATTAAAGGTTAATAGGCCAGCCTGGATTTCCCCTTTAGAAGTTTGCCAGTATAAATACTTAACCTTTGCTTATCCTTTCAGGTCCAAGTAGTATTCTACTGCACATATGTATATATAATATACTGTTATCTACAAACTATCTTGCCTTGTGTTATTGTATGGGGATTCCTCTACTGAGCTAGGACTGTTACCCAGAGCTCAGTAGAACTATTGCCTCTCTGTGTAACAATATCCTCTTTGAATTGTTCCAGTAAAATGTTAATTGAACATAAAACGCACTGAGTTGTTTGCCTTATTACTTTAAGGTGGTGCAAAGATGTCTGAACCCAGAGTGTCAGGTGGGTTGGAATTTTCACAAGGTCATGGCAGTGCAGATGAGATGATTTTGTAAATATTTCTCACTGCCAAATTGATCGAAATGGGTCATACACATCCGGGAGGCATGAGGATGGTCATAACTCAATCTTAATTACCGTATATACTTGAGTATAAGTCGTTCCGAGTATAAGTCGAGGCCCTAATTTACCACAAAAAAAAAAAAATGGGAAAAACTTATTGACCCAAGTATAAGACGAGGGTGAGAAATGCACAGCTACTGTAAGTGGAAAAGAGGGTCAGCAATGCCCATTTGCAGCATCACTGTTCCCATTTGCATGCCTCACTGTGCCCATTTGCAGCCATAGGTCATATGAACTTCAAACTCGGTAGTTAAGGGTTCCTAGATGCCCCCTAGCTGCAGCAAAATTTGGGGTCTCTGAACCCAAAGGGTCCCGAAATGACATTGCTGAAGATGGACACAGTTGACCAAATTTGGGGCCCCGTATCTCGGGGCCACTTAGTGCTAAGAACCCCAAATTTGGTGTGCAAACCCAGTGGAACTAGCACCATAAAATTTTCAAAGCTGGGGTTTCTAGCACCAAGTGGCCTCGAGATACAGGGCCCCAAAAATCAGTTCAGAAAATGTCAAGCACTTTGACATGTCAAGCACTTTTGAATGACATTTTCCGAACCGGTTTTGGGGCCCCATATCTCAGGGCCACTTGGTGCTAGGAACCCCAGCTTTGGATATGTTATGGAACCAGTTCCACTGGGTTTGCACACCAAAGTTCCTAGCACCAAGTGTCCCTGAGATATGGGGCCCCAAAGTCGGTCCAGAAAATGTCAAGCACTTTTCTGCAGCAGAGAATGACATTTTCTGAACCGGGTTTCGGGCCCTGTATCTCGGGGCCACTTAGTGCTAGGAACTTCCACTTTAGATATGTTGTGGTACCAGTTCCACTGGGTTTGCACACCAAATTTGGAGTTCCTAGCACTAAGTGGCCCTGGGATACGGGGCCCCAAAGTCGGTTCGGAAAATGAAATTTTTTCCTGCAGAAAAGTGCTTGACTCGAGTATAAGTCGAGGGGGGCACTTTCAGCACAAAAAAAAATGTGCTGAAAAATTTGACTTATACTCGAGTATATACGGTATACCAATACCTCACCCTTTTTGATTATTTTGATGTCGGCTTTGATTTACTATACATTTTTTTTACTATTGTTCTATTAAAAAAAAAAAAAAAAAAAAAAAAAAAAAAAAAAAAACACACACACCATCAAGGATTAGATTTTCCTGTACTGCAAGGTTGAAAAAAGGTTTTGATGGAAAATGTCTCGTTTCCCTATGGTTACCAGATGAGTATGTACCATGCCTTAATTAAAGCATGTACATCCATAATCGCAGTTATATGTAAGAGATGCCCCAATGGTTCACAGAGCGGGACATGCTGCTTATGCATAAATCTGAAGTAGCACTAACCCTAAAATACCCAAAGTGTGACTCTCTATACTTATGCCGCGTACACACGAGCGGACTTTACGGCAGACTTTGCTCGGCGGACTTTGACAGACTTTACGACGGACTTTATGAATGAACGGACTTGCCTACACACAATCCACCAAAGTCCATCGAATTCGTACGTGATGACGTACGACCGGACTAAAACAAGGAAGTTCATAGCCAATAGCTGCCCTCGCGTGGCTTTTTGTCCGTCGAACTAGCATACAGACGAGCGGACTTTGACGGTTTGATTTAAAACATGTTTCAAATCTAAGTCCGTCCCACTTTTGAGAAAACAAAGTCCGCTGGAGCCCACACACAATCGAATTGTCTGACGAAATCCCATCCGCCGGGCAAAGTCTGCCGTAAAGTCCGCTCGTGTGTACGCGGCATTAGAGTTGCTCAAGCAGAGTAAGCATCTCATGGAGTTTACCCCAGATCTAGATATACAGTCAGGACTGTACAGGGGCACCAGACTGCATTTCCATGGCTATACAACAAAGTGCAATTCTATATCTTCATTGAGGACTTTCGGGGCAAGGGACCCCAAGGTGAAGATCCAAAAGGCTTCTCTCATACAGAGCCTTTGGTGTCTTTCCACTGTCTAGATGGAAAGCCAAGACACCAGCTGAAATCTATCAGTTATTAGAAAGCATCCCTGCCACTTGTCAGTGCAAATTAATATCAGCTGGTTCAGTCTCAACTGATAAAAAGGTGTCTCATTAGCAAGGTGTCACACAAGAAACATCTCATTATGGGTAAAAGCAAAGAGCTCTCTCAAGACCTTCACAACGTTATTGTTGCAAAACATACTGATGGCATCGGCTACAGAAGGATTTCTAAACTTCTGAATGTTCCAGTGAGCACTGTTGGGGCCATAATCTGGAAGTGGAAAGAACATCATTTCACCATAAACCAGCCACGACCAGGTGCTCCTCACAAGATTTCTGACAGAGGAGTGAAAATAATTATCAGAAGAGTTGTCAAAGAGCCAAGGATCACTTGTGGAGAGCATCAGAAAGACCTGGAATTAGCTGGTACAATTCTTTCCAAGAAAACAATAAGTATTGCACTCAAACGACGTGGCCCCTATGCATGCTCACCACGCAAGACTCCAAAGTTGAAAAAAAAGCATGTTGACGCTTGTTTAAAGCTTGCTGCACAACATTCAGACAAGAGTGTGAAATACTGGGAAATTATAGTCTGGTCAAATGAGACCAAAAATTGAACTCTTTGCATACCATAATACACACCATGTTTGGAGGTCAGATGGCACTGCAAATCACCCCAAAAACACCCCCACACCAACAGTGAAGTTTGGAAGTGGGAACATCATGGTGTGGTGCTGTTTTTCAGCATATGGTACTGGCAAACTTCATATCAGTGAAGGAAGGATGAATAGAAAAATGTTTCAAACATAGATAAAAATCTGCTGCCATCTACCAGGATGATGAAGATGAAACAAGGCTGGACATTTTAGCAAGACAATGATCCCAAACACAAAGCCAAGGAAACTCTCTATTGGTTTCAAAGAAAGAAAATAAAGCTGCTAAAATGGCCCAGCCAATCATCTGACTTGAATCCAATAGAAAATCTATGGAAAGAGCTAAAGATCACAGTTCATAGAAGAGTGTGGAAGAATGGGCCAAAATCACACCTGAGCAATGCATGCAAATAGTTTCTCCGTACAGGAGCCATCTTGAAGTTGTCATTAGCAACAAAGGATTTTGTACAAAGTATTAAATACATTTTAGTTGGTGTGTTCAATATTTTTTCCCTGTATCATTCCATTTTATCACACATAACTTAATTTCTGAACGTATTTGTTTTGGTTTCTTTGTATGTATGGATTGCATGGGTTGTTACCAAAATGTGGTGAAAATTTTGTGTCAATAGCACCTTTAGAATTATATATACCTATAAAAATGGTGACATGTTCAATACTTATTTTACCTACTGTATGTGCACTGAGATGAATTGTTTTTCATTTACTACTTTGGCTCTGATGAAGAGGGTTTGCCCTTGAAACGCGTCAACCACCACAGTCTTCTCACACTATTGGTAGATTACAGCAGACTTGAAGGCGATTGGTCCCACTTGCCATGATATGCATACACATGTTATGCATTTGTGAGTATAACAATTGTTTTTATTTTCAAATAAAATTTATTGTGGTAAATGCACTAGGTTGGTGCGCCCTTCTCTTGTTCTTTTGCAGTCCATAAGATTATCCCATTGTCCTGAGGGGGCAGCAAGGCCACTGACACTGAGGAAGAATCCAGGTAATATATCTAGAGGCTCCTACGGGGGTAGTAAAATCTCAGTACACTTGTCATTGGCTCTTACCTGCCCCCAGCGTGAACTGACGATGTAGAAAGTTTCACTTATGGTGTTTACGACATTAAGAAGCTCAGTGTCCTCATAATCATGGCGATGCCCAAACATGATGGAAAATATTATATTGCAAGCAACTTTGTTGAAGAAGTGTTGAGGATCAATAAATGATCCTAGAATATGAGAGAGAAAAAAAAAATATGAGCAAACACACAAATTACAACACGGCTCTATACACATATTGTTGTGTTGGAAAGGATTTAAAGGGAAAATCTAGAACATAAAGTAAAACCATGGTCAATTTAAGGGCCTGCGTCAATGGGCCTTTATTTTCAAACTGAAGATATCGACACAAGTCCAAAGCCTGTTGACACAGGGCTTATCTGGAGCTTCAATTTGGAGGTGTTGGCCTGTCTCTGTATTCTACATGTCCACGAAGAGCAGGATTCAGCAAGTGTCATTGATTTTTTCCTCTTACAGTATATCATTTAATTGGATTATATAAGTTGCATATGGACAATCCACTGGCTGGTCTTAGCGAAGCTGACACATGTGCAGCTTATACTATTACAACAACTTCGTAATTTCATATACTAAGTGGATTTATATTATGATGGTCCCATGTATATAGGAAAAAACTAAATTCGAGAATTTTTAAAGGTGCAAATCTCAGGAATGAACCACACATTGAATATAAAAGCATCAAATATTTTCAATAAAAATGTTAAAGGTAGTATAAAAGAAACATTGCCGTGTCAATATTAGATACCAATTCACATCCAGTAGTATATCATAGGTATATAACATATCCTACGTACTGTATATACAGTATGTCACAAAAGTGACTACACCCCTCACATTTTTGTAAATATTTTATTCTATCTTTTCATGTGACAACACTGAAGAAATGACACTGTGCTACAATGTAAAGTAGTGAGTGTACATTTGCTGTCCCCTCAAAATAACACAACACACAGCCATTAATGTCTAAACCGCTGGCAACAAAAGTGAGTACACCCCTAAGTGAAAATGTCCAAATTGGGCCCAATTAGCCATTTTCCCTCCCCGGTGTCATGTGACCAGTTAGGGTTACAAGGTCTCAGGTGTGAATTGGAAGCAGGTGTGTTAAATTTGGTGTCATCGCTCTCACTCTCTCATACTGGTCACTGGAAGTTCAACATGGCACCTCATGGCAAAGAACTCTGAGGATCTGAAAAAAGAATTGTTGCTCTACATAAAGATGGCCTAAGCTATAAGAAGATTACCAAGATCCTGAAACTGAGCTGAAGCACAGTGGCCAAGACCATAACAGGACAGGTTCCACTCAGAACAGGCCTAGTCATAGTCGAGCAAAGAAGTTGAGTGCACAAGCTCAGCGTCATATCCAGAGGTTGTCTTTGGGAAATAGACATACAAGTGCTGCCAGCATTGCTGCAGAGGTTAAAGGGGTGGGGGGGGTCAAACTGTCAGTGCTCAGACCAAACGCCGCACACTGCATCAAATTGGTCTGCATGGCTGTCGTCCCAGAAGGAAGCCTCTTCTACAGATGATACACAAGAAAGCCCGCAAACAGTTCGCTGAAGACAAGCAGACAAAGGACATGGATTACTGGAACCATGTCCTGTGGTCTGATGAGACCAAGATAAACTTATTTGGTTTAGATGGTGTCAAGCATGTGTGGCGGCAACCAGGTGAGGAGTGAAGGTAATAGAACAACTCTGGACTGCCGCACTCCAATGAAGAAAGTTTCTTATGCCTTTTATTGTAAAAACAGGATCATACTGTACAGACCACAGAAAAGCAACACAGGCTAACACGTTTCACACTACCAAGAGTGCTTACTCATAGCTGAGGAGGTGAGGTGAGGTGAGGAGCACAAAGACAAGTGTGTCTTGCTTACAGTCAAGCATTGTGGTGGGAGTGTCATGGTCTGGGGCTGCATGAGTGCTGAAGGCACTGGGGAGCAGTTCATTGAGGGAACCATGAATGCCAACGTGTACTGTGACATACTGAAGCAGAGCATGATCCCCTTTCTTTGGAGACTGGGCCACAGGACAGGATTCCAACATAACGACCCCAAACACACCTCCAAGACAACCACTGCCTTGCTAAAGAAGCTGAGGGTAAATGTGATAGACTGGCCAAGCATTTCTCCAGACCTAAACCCTATTGAACATCTGTGCGGCATCCTCAAACGGAAGGTGGAGGAGCGCAAGGTCTCCAACATCCACCAGCTTCGGGATGTCGTCATGGAGGAGTGGAAGAGGACTCCAGTGGCAACCAGTGAAGCTTTGGTGAACTCCATGTCCTAGGGGGCAGTGCTGGAAAATAATGAAATAATGGTGGCCACACAAAATATTGACACTTTGGGCCATATTTTGGACATTTTCACTTAGGGGTGTACTCACTTTTGTTGCCAGCGGTTTAGACATTAAAGGCTGTGTGTTGAGTTATTTTGAGGGGACAGCAAATTTACACTGTTATACAAGCTGTACACTCGCTACTTTACATTGTAGCAAAGTGTCATTTCTTCAGTGTTGCCACATGAAAAGATAATAAAATATTTACAAAAATGTGGGGGGTGTACTCACTTGTGAGATACTGTAAATGGAACCTTGTGCACCTTTGCTTCTGTAGGTGTAAGTCCGGGTACGATATGCTACAGTCCGGCTACAGATACAATACACACTGATATGGATGCCAACTGACTGGTACATTTTAACAGGACAGAATGCCCATGTACAGAACAGTGTTCTTAAAGTGATTGTTACCCCCGCCCACCCCCCCCTCCCCCCAAAAAAAAAAAAAAAAAAAAAATCATGCTCCTGTCCCTTTAAAAAAGGTACAAGGTGCAACATAGTGCTTTTGCCTTTTTCTCTTTTGCTTTTTCTATCGTCTACAGTGCCTGGTTGATCTTACCTGGTCCTGACTTCTTCTCTGTGAGCTGACCACGTTTATCATGGCTGCTGATCCATGAAAGCATGGTCAGTTTACATGCCTCTGTCATAAAAGCTCTCCCCTGTGCGTCTCTGCATCTCCCCCCTCCTCCCCTTCCAAAATAGATGGAGGAATTGATCCATATTTCTCAAGACAGGATCCATAAATTCTCATCCATATGGGCATGTTGGACCCATTTTAAAACTATTGAACGCTACTGCCACTACATGTCGTGAAGGCTGTCGGTAACCGCCAGTACTCGACTTGAGTCACCCTTTGGAGGGTGGGGGACAGCGGGGAGCAGGTCTACTCTTATAAGTCTAAAATCCTGTGGTACCACTTAACTGTCCCTTCCTTGTCTATTATATCCCCTGTCCCCCCCCCCTATTTTTATATGTGCATTCTGCACCCCCCCCCCCCCCACTTTTTTTTTTTTTTTTAATCTCTCTCCTGGCCCTCCCCCTCCTTTCCTCTCCCTCTCATTCTCTCCCCCCCCCCCCCCCTTATTGTCGCTTACACAATTTTTGAGCTAAGATAATGTAACATGTGCCTTCTAATATCTCACACATAAGGATACACTGTTTATCGCCACGACCTGGAACAAATCTTCATGCTACCTCTTCCCTTTGGTAGAATAACTGACACTATGGGGGTATCTTGATTGTTCAATATTTTCATTTGATATCTGTTGCGATTTGCATGTACCTTCCGTGTTACTCCTAATAAAAACTTTTTGTGGGAAAAAAAAAAAAAAAAAAAAAAAAGCAAAGAGCTCTCTCAAGACCTTCACAATCTTATTGTTGCAAAACATACTGATGAATGTTCCATTTAACACTGTTGGGACCAAAATCTGGAAGTGGAAAGAACATAATTTTACCATAAACCGGCCACGACCAGTTGCACCTCACAAGATTTCTGACAGAGGAGTGAAAATTATCATCAAAAGAGTTGTCCAAGAGCCAAGGACCACTTGGGGAGAGCTTTAGAAAGATCTGGAATTAGCAGGTACAATTGTTTCAAAGAAAACAATAAGTAATGCACTCAAACGCCATGGCCTGTATGCACACTCACCACGCAAGACTCCATTGCTGAAGAAAAAGCATGTTGAAGCCTATTTAAAGTTTGCTGCACAACATTTAGACAAGTCTGAAATTCTGGGAGAATATATTCTGGTCAGATGAGACCAAAATTGATCTCTTTGGATGCCATAATACACACCATGTTTGGAGGTCAAATGGCACTGCACATCACCCCAAAAACACCCCCATACCAACAGTGAAGTTTAAAGGTGGGAACATCAAGGTGTGAGGCTGTTATTCAGCATATGGTACTGGCAAGCTTCATATCATTGAAGGAAGGATGAATGGAAAACTGTACCAAGACATTCTTGATAAAAAATCTGCTGCCATCTATCAGGATGAGTGGACGTTTCAGCAAGACAATGCTCCCAAACACAAAGCCAGGGAAACTCTCAATTGGTTTCAAAGAAAGAAAATAAAGCTGCTAGAATGGCCCAGCCCATCACCTGACTTGAATCGAATAGAAAATATATGGAAAGAACTAAAGATCAGAGTTCATAGAAGAGGCCCACGGAACCTTTTAAGATTTGAAGACTGACTGTGTGAAAGAATTGGCCAAAGACTCACCTAAGCAATGCATGTGATTAGTTTCTCCATACAGGAGGTGTCTTGAAGCTGTCGTTACAACAAAGGATTTTGTACCAAGTATTAAATAAATTTCAGTTAGTGTGTTAATACTTTTTCCCTTTTTTGTCATTCCATTTTTTTTACATATAACTTAATTTCTGAACTTATTTGTTTTGGTTTCTTTGTATGCATGGATTGTTACCGACATGTGGTGAAAATTTCATGTCAATAGCACATTTAGAAATTTACCTAGCAAAATCACGTGTTCAATACTTATTAACTCGCTGTAGATACAGACGTTTGGGATCCCAATTTGTACATGCACAGATGGCCACACATTGGGTTCAGATATAATGGCTTACGGTTGGTTAACCAATTTAGGATTAATATTTAGTTATTATTATGGTATGGCCGGCAAGCTGTTACCCGCTGACAGCTGAATGTAAAAAATAAGAATTGCCAAAGAAATTTGTGAAAAAACGGCATGGGGTACCCCCCAATCCATATCAGGCCCTTTCGGGTTTGGTATGTATTTGGAGGGAAACTCCCCGCTAATTTTTTTTAAATTCATACCAGACCCTTATTCAAGCATGCAGCACGGCAGGTCAGGAAAGGGAGGGAACGAGTGAGCACCCCCCCTTTTAAACAATTCCAGGCCGCATGCCCTCAACATGGGTTGGTGCTTTGGGGCAAGGGGGGCTCCGACACCCCACAGCACCTTGTCCCCATGTTGATGAGGACAAAAGCCTCTTCCCCACAACCCTGGGCTGTGGTTGTAGGGGTCTGTGGGCAGGGGGCTTATCGGAATCTGGAAGCTCCAATTAACAAAGGGGCTCCCAGATCCCGTCCCCACCTATGTGAATGAGTATGGGATACATTATACCCCTACCAACTAACCAAAAAAAGTGTAAAAAATTGAAAAAAAAAAAAAAAAAAGACAGGAGACAGCTTGACAATTTCTTTATTAAAAAAAAAAAAAAAAAAAAAAAAAAACAATGTCCCCAGATGTGACATCATTGATCTGTGCATGCTGGGTCACCAACGCCACAGGGGGGCGGTGTCACCAGGTGAAGTTTCCGGCTGGCCCTGCCCCTTAGCTATTTTAGGAACTGTCACATGGCAGGAAGACCGCTGGAGCATTCATCGTGAGCGGAGCTTGTTTTTTCTCTTTTTTTGGGTTCAGCGGTGTGATGGGCGTCGTCACTGGCAAAGGATATACATCAGGGGACATTTTTTTTTTTTTTTTTTTTAAATAAAGGAATTGTCAAAAATTGGTTCCTGCCTTTATTCCCTTTTTACAGTTTTTTGGTGAATGGGTAGGGGTACTATGTATGCCTGGTATGGATCTGGGGGGGGGGGGGGACTTCATTTTTGTGACAAATTTTTTCTTCACAGGCAATTCTTTCTTTTACAATCGCCAGTCAGATGGGAACCCCGCTGACAGCTGATGACTCATCGGTTGTTAAGGACTGGGAGGTCAGCTTTCCAGCCAGCTTCTTAGCAACCAGCTATATACAGTGTTTTTAAAAAGGGAAAAAAAAAAAAAAAAAAACGCAAAACGCCTCACAAACGCATTGAAGTCTATTACATGAAAACGCAATCTGCTGTGGGAAAAAAGTCCAACCCTTTCCTAAAAGAACCGGCTGAAAAACGCATAGATGTGATTGTATACCAAAGGAAGCCATAGTAAATGCACCAAAAAAGGCATATGTGTTAACGTAAGGCAAGTATGTGTGACTAAAGACTCGGTTTCATTCTGGGGGACAGTCAGGTGCCTGGGCAGCGGTAGGCTGTTCCAGGACAAGTATTTAGGTTCCTGTGTTTGTAGTTACACGCCGAAGGTGGCAAGGGTTTATTTTCTCTTTGTTGTTTTATTTTTGCCTTTTTAATAAACCTGCACTTTGTAAACACAGACTTCTGAAATAAATCACAGTTGTGTCTCCCCAATGTCTTGCTGTCTTAATGTGCCTTTTTCACCATGCTGTGACTCATCCATTCGGCCATGCACAACCCGCTACTGAGCTAATTCCTCGCAATATAGACCGGTATTAACAAAATAGATTTTTACAATATTTTGTACAGAGGTTGCTTTTAAGCCTTCTTTGTTTATCCTGTGGTACAGCTTTAAAATCCTGACAAGGGTTCCAACCCCTTACCACTCTATACAAAAAAACTTTGGCTTTAGATTTTTTTTTTGTTTTTTTCTTACCATTGGTGTGTTTTAATTCTGTCACCAAACACTGAGACTCCTCTATAATACAGCTTTCTATACTCTTCTTCCCCATGCCAAAATCCCGCATTGCTGACAGAGAAAATCGGCGAAGCTCTCTCCACTTGTCCGTGTCACTAGTAAAGGCCACTCCTGATCAAGAAAATAAGGACAAGTTATATAATCGACAGATCTATAGTGAAGTTTTATAAATCCATAAAGAAAACAATACAGTAAGGGCTCATTTACACTTGCTTTGGCTTCAACACAAATTAACGGCTAGTTTACACTTGCTTCAAAACAAGGCTTCGGACACGCTTTGTTAAAGCTCTCTGAATGGCAGTTAAAGCTCCTGTAACTAAATAAAATGGTTAGCTTAGTCATGTTTACACCCTGCTTTTGCTTGGTGCTTCGATGAGGCTTCAATGAGGCTTCAGTGGGGCTTCAATGAGGCTTCAGTGGGGCTTCAATGAGGCTTCAGTGGGGCTTCAATGAGGCTTCAGTGGGGCTTCAATGAGGCTTCAGTGGGGCTTCAATGAGGCTTCAGTGGGGCTTCAGTGGGGCTTCAGTGGGGCTTCAATGAGGCTTCAGTGGGGCTTCAATGAGGCTTCAGTGGGGCTTCAATGAGGCTTCAGTGGGGCTTCAATGAGGCTTCAGTGGGGCTTCAATGAGGCTTCAGTGGGGCTTCAATGAGGCTTCAGTGGAGCTTCAATGAGGCTTCAGTGGGGCTTCAGTGGGGCTTCAATGAGGCTTCAGTGGGGCTTCAGTGGGGCTTCAGTGGGGCTTCAGTGGGGCTTCAGTGGGCCTTCGGTGGGCCTTCGGTGGGCCTTCGGTGGGCCTTCGATGAGCCTTCGGTGGAGCTTCGATGAGCCTTCGGTGGAGCTTCGATGAGCCTTCGGTGGAGCTTCGATGAGCCTTCGGTGGAGCTTCGATGAGCCTTCGGTGGAGCTTCGATGAGCCTTCGGTGGAGCTTCGATGAGCCTTCGGTGGAGCTTCGATGAGCCTTCGGTGGAGCTTCGATGAGCCTTCGGTGGAGCTTCGATGAGCCTTCGGTGGAGCTTCGATGAGCCTTCGGTGGGGTTTCAGTGGGGCTTCAAGCGAGCTTTGCCATAAACTTCTATGGAGGCTTTGAAGCACAACTAAAGCGACATGGGGTATAATTTTTGAAGCAAAGCCGAAGGAAAGCAAAAGCAAGGTGTAAACAGACCTGTAAGATAACCATTTTATTTAGTTACAGGAGCTTTGACTAGCGTTCAGAGAGCTTTAACAAAGCCTGTTCAAAGCCTGTTCAAAGCCTTGTTTTGAAGCAAGTGTAAACTAGCCCTTAATGTGTGTTGAAGCCGAAGCAAGTGTAAACGAGCCCTCAGGACTCATTTACACTTGCTTCGACTTCAACACATATTAAAGCACCACCTGCTTTTTTGATGCTTCAGTGATGCCTCTTTGAAACTTTAATGAAGCTTGGCAAATGCCCTGTGTGTGTGTTGATTAAAGTGATCCAGTAGAACCCCAGCTAGTATCCCCGCCCCCACTCAGCAGTTCCCCAGCTCATTAGTACCCCTGTTCAGCAGATCCCCAGCTCATTGATATCCTCTTTTAGTAGATCCCCAGCAAGTTAATACCCTCATTTAGCAGATCCCCTGCTCAGTAGTACTCCCAGCTCTGCTGATGCCCCACTAAGAAGAAAGCCTCAGCTCTGCTGATCTCCCACTCAGGAGTAAACTCCAGCTTTACAGCAATAACCCTGCAGGTGGCAGTCAGGCAGGGAGAGTGCAACTCAGGTAAAATCGGGTTGCTGGAATAAGACCAGCAGCTGCCATGGAACTGGAGCATTACTCATAGCTCCCAACTGTCCCTTATTTCGAGGGACTGTCCCCGATTTGGAGCAATGTCCCTCATTCCTCCTCATTTGTCCCTCATTTTGGTCTGACCTATATAGATGTTTTTAAAATGCACTTTTTATCTATCAAAAAGTGTTTTCCAGCACTAAACCTTTCATATGATTTCTAAATTGCTGCATTTGTAAATTCCAAATGCCAATATAAAAGAATAGTAGTGGTAAAAAAGCACTTGTGGGTTTAACCAATCTTGTATTTTTTGTACAATTCTCCTTTAAGGGGGCTTGGTAGGGGGGGTGTCCTATGCCTGCATGTTTTTTGCTGATAGGTGTCCTTCATTCCCCTCTCAAAAAGTTGGGAGGTATGGCATTACTTGCTTCTGACAGCAATAAGATTGTCCACCCCAAACTGCTGCAATTACAGAGAACTTAAGGGGATAGCCACACAATGCAATCTCACATAGATTAATAATTTATGACTGAACACAAAAACAATGGTAACACAACCCAATAATCTCTCTCTAGGAGTATGAACTCTTACTTTAGTACCAGAGTCCACTTACTAATTTTATTTTTTGAATATCCATAGGCGGGAAGTGCATAGAAATAAAAGTACAAAGAAAAAAAAAAAAAAAAAAAAAAAACCATTACAGAATTATAAAAAAAACAAAAAAGGACAAAAAAGGACAAAAATTTGGCGATTATATATAAAATAAATGTTATTGTTGGGGCAGTAATAGTTCATCCTGTTGGTGGAAAGCGCAAGTTCAGTAACTGCTGTATTCCGAACACGCTTCCAAACTAATTACAATGTTACTTTTCCTGCTACTCAATGAATGTGGGCTGGATGCTAAGCCTTGACCAAACACCACTTGTAGTGGGGTTCTGGCCTTTTAAAGTAGCCATAGGCTATATGGACCAGATGACCGGGTCTGCAATAAAATTTCTAAAATCAACGCATGACGGAACAAGGGTCTTGCCCCAGTTAGCAAGTCACCTTGAGATCTGGTGGCAGCAGTGATATTTGGTTAGTACATTTTACTCTGCTGCCTGTGTACTAAAAGCTGGAAGCTTGTTAGAAGTGAGGCCTGAAGTCTGCTACTGCTTTTGTAAAAGACATACTTGGTTATTTGTTCCCCATCCTCATCTTGTTTTTGTTTGGCAAGATGGTTGAGAGAGCAATCAGTTATAAGGAGCAAAACCGAGATGACCTGCTGAATCTGTATGAGGTCCAATTTAAAGGGGTTGTAAAGGCTCATTTGTTTAAGTAAAATAACAGTAGACGTGCAGAACGGAAAAACTTTTTTTCATTTCAGATAGCTTTGTCATGTTACTAATTTTGTTTTGTTGATTCATTTCGGAGTTAATTTAGTTTAGTTTATTCATTTTCTAATGAATTTCAAATTTTCGGAATGATTCCAATTCGGATCGGATGCATTTTTTTTTTCAGAAATATTCTATTGCCAGCATTCTTTTGTTTACATTTCAGCTCTCAGTGGGGAAGCCCGCTGACAGCTTATGAGTCATCGGTTAAGGATGCAACAGCCGGCTTCCCAGCCCACTCCCTAGCAACCAGCTATTCTTCACACAGAATTTGAATCGGTCGATACTTTTTTGAACAATCCAAATTCGAATCATTCTGAAAATTTGTATTTCCTTAGAAAATGAATAAACAAATTGAGATTAAACAAATTTCAACAAAATTTGTTACTATTGCATTCGGAGATTTGGCTACATCCCAATTTCCGAATAACCAAAAAGTCTATAAAATACTGGAACATTTTTTACCTTAATGCAGGGAATGCATTATGTAAAAAAATACTTTAACCCCTTATTAACCTATATCAAATAATTTCCTCCCCTTTGTCCAATTTTTAGGTGGATTTTTTTTTCACTATTCATAAGTAAACCTATTGTTGCTTGTTAGTTTTTTTTCTTGTTTTTCAGTGTCACATTGAAAAGATTACAATTTTTAAAGAAATAACTTTCTCACGATTCGTACCAGGAGCCCAATTTTAAATAGGACAAATTATAGGATAAATTTGCAATTACCTAAAAATAACACTAGCTGCTTTAAAATTAACTGAGAAATTAAGTAAACTTAAGTTTTTTTTTAGTTTGTAAATTGTTAATACAATTAAATATATTTTCAAGAGCACTGCCAATTATACACAGTAACAGTTTGGAAGATGTTAAATTAGTGGATATTCCAGAAATACCCATTTGTATTGACACATTTGCAAGTTGCAGTTGACTGACTGTTTTATTATACTGATAATAATGGAAAAAATAAATTGTATAAATTATAAGTGATGAAAATACCACATGTAGTAACTAGATGGCACGAAGTATAATTTTCTATGATACTTAATGTCATCTAGTTTTAACTCTGTTTTGTCCATCACAGAAAATTGTCTAATAACATTTGTTGTTTTTTTGTTGCCCCTTTGGCACAGAACAAATTTATATGCTCTTTCATTAGGCAAATTGTTAAGCAATTTTTTTTATAAGTACACCCCTAAATCAACTGTCTTCACTACTCTGAGAATTTCCATCCACAGCGGAATCTCACACTCAAGCTCCTTTCATTTAAAATTTAACTAAAGGCCTAAAATATGATCTTGCTCAAAAGGCCTTCATAAAACACCCCTCCAAGTGTAGCACCCCTGTTGAATGGTAGCTAAATGTATTATATTTATGGCTGAGCTGTAACCATCTGAGCTAGAATCTATTTATCAGGATTCTGCAGGTTCTCCCCTTTAATCTGGTGGTTGATTACTCTTGCTAATTGGTGCAAGAATGTTCCAGCAAACAACCTCTGGAGTTAGGAATATTTATCCAGCCCAGCCAATGCCTGAGGGGCTAGTTCAGAAGGTAGGTCTTAGAAGCAAATAAATATTTGGGGGGAGCTAGTCAGAGTCTCTTACCCCTGTGGATGTCCTCCTGGGAGGGTGCAATATCTGAGAAGCTGCTACGATTTGCTGGGTCACAGCATGTGCTGGGGGCCTTAGGAAGAGACATCTGGTAAAGCTAGTTTGGAGAATGAATCCCTCACTTAAAAGTGTTGCTAGCGAGCGGGGGAGAAGCTACAGCCTGGACATTGTGAGAAGGACCCAATGCCTATAGCTTGAGGGATTGTCTTGATAAAAAGGGACAAATGGCTGGTGGTGCTATAGCTGGACTTTGAATGCTCTTTCAGAGTCACAGGATTTAGAGCCATCACTGACAGTGTTCTTTCTGTACCATGACACTGGTCCCTGGGACAAAAAGTGAGGGTGACTCTCCCCAGCAGAGAAACAAAGAATTATATTTTTGCTATATATGTATAAATTACTCACCTTGGTTATGGTAGGATGTGTCAAATGTTGCTGTATCCCCTCTGGCTAAGAAATCATCAGCTCTATCCACATAGACTTCTTTGACTGCATTGTATCCATTAACCACCACGACTGGACGAGACCCAAGATAGATGGTAAACACGTCCCCGTATTTCTCTCTCATCTATGTGGAAATAGAATATATTAATGTTATATATTGATGGATTCAGTCCAAGTGAGGACTGTCTTTCTAAGGTTGTTTCCATGAACACATCATTTGTATCTGACTTTACACCTCAATGTTTCATTATTTTAAAGTGTGTTTAGCCTTAGATATACATTGTTTTTCATGTTTTCTCAGGTGTATGTATAAAAGAAGTGCATGTAGGCAGTGGCAGGTTTTCCTCCAACCAGTAGGTGCTACTATGCCATTATACAGAGTGGAGTCTTTATTGGGAATTGTTCCCTCCTGGACTCTGGAAGTATCTCAGATGTAGCAGCTGTCTTATTAAACACTGCAACTTCTGGTGACCTCTGGTAGTCATCTTGGTGTGGGAGTGGGACCCATGTCATTCGGGCACACCTAGAGTGAGTTGTAGGCCAGGGATAGAGATCCTGCTCGTTAGGGAGAGTAAATAGTGCAGGAAGGTGTGTCAGATGAGAAGAGTCAGATCATGCACAACTTCTGTGCAGAGGAAACATTCTGGTATCCAGTCTAGTGAAGTGGAGCTCTTCCCAGTAGTATCAGAGTGCTGTCCTAGAATACCGCAAACTGCCATCCCCTTCAACAGAGTCATTCTCCAGCTATACAGATCCAAGCCTGGTGATACTGTACAATTACTAGCTTGTATATTGCGATACTGTAAAAATACCAAATTGCTATACTGCCTCAATACCAGTGCCTATTAAAACTGTCTTTATTCATCATTGCTGACCTAAATACAATATACAAGATAAAAAATACAACAACATTAAAGTGGTTCTAAAGGCTCATGCATTCTATGCATGAAGGTAAAAAACCTTTGTGCAGCAGCTCCCCTATTACTTGCCTGAGCCCCACCTGATCCAGCGATGTGCACGAGTGCCACGACTCTCTGGAGACTCTGCCTCTTCATTGGCCGTTGGCTCCCACTGCTGTCAATTACAGCCATTGAGCCAATCAGGAAAGAGAGAGGGGGCGGGGCCGATTCACCGCTCTGTATGTGAAAGGACACGCAGAGTGGCAGCTTAGAAGAGAGCCTGCTCAGGTGTCCCCATGCAAGCTGCTTGCTCTTGAGGCATTCGGCAGGAGGGAGGGGCCAGGAGCGCTGGCGAAGGACCCGAGAAAATGAGGATCCACGTGGCTCTGTGCAAAACTGCTGCACAGAGCAGGTAAGTTTAGACTTTAATATCACTTTAACCAATTGCCACCCGCCCAGCTGTTAAATGACGGCTGGACGGTGTGGCTCTCATTCTGGGTGGATGTCATATGACTGCATCTCAGAACAACTGCTCTCGCGCGCAGAGTACTGAAAAAAAAAAAACTTTTCTTCTTCAAAATTTTATTTTTTATTTATTTATTTTTATTTTTTGATTTTTTTTTAGGAAAAACTAAAACCCAGGAGTGATTAAATATCACCAAAAGAAAGCTCTATTTGTGTGAAGAAAATGATAATTTCACATGGTTACAGTGTAGCATGACCGCGCAATTGTCATTCAAAGTGCGACAGCGCTGAAAGATGAAAAATGGCTTGGGCAGTAAGGGGGTGTAGGTGCCCTGTATTGAGGTGGTTAAGGATAGTGAGTGTGATCTCTTCCAGACTGGGCAGCCCAGTCCTAGGCCCTGCCTATATGCAGGCATTTATTTTCTCTCAAAGATCACAGTACCCTCCTTGAAAGTGGCTTAGGTGATCACTGCTGTGGAACTTATTCCTTTGCTGCTGCTGTATAATCCTTCTGCAATGTAGACAAGGTTAAACTGAATATTCAACAATGCAGAAGTGCAGCGGGCATTTTTAAGGAGACCAGTTTGCAATGATCGTCTATAGAGTGTCTCTGATGTAGGGTGCAGCCATCTAGGCTGGGTCTGGAAAGACTGGAGAACATAGTTACATAGTTACATAGTAGGTGAGGTTGAAAAAAGACACAAGTCCATCAAGTCCAACCTATGTGTGTGATTATGTGTCAGTATTACATTACATATCCCTGTATATTGCGGTCATTCAGGTGATTATCTAATAGTTTCTTGAAGCTATCAATGCTCCCCGCTGAGACCACCGCCTGTGGAAGGGAATTCCACATCCTTGCCGCTCTTACAGTAAAGAACCCTCTACGTAGTTTAAGGTTAAACCTCTTTTCCTCTAATTGCAATGAGTGGCCACGAGTCTTATTAAACTCTCTTCTGCGAAAAAGTTTTATCCCTATTGTGGGGTCACCAGTACAGTATTTGTAAATTGAAATCATATCCCCTCTCAAGCGTCTCTTCTCCAGAGAGAATAAGTTCAGTGCTCGCAACCTTTCCTCATAACTAAGATCCTCCAGACCCTTTATTAGCTTTGTTGCCCTTCTTTGTACTCGCTCCATTTCCAGTACGTCCCTCCTAAGGACTGGTGCCCAGAACTGGACAGCATACTCCAGGTGCGGGCGGACCAGAGTCTTGTAGAGCGGGAGAATTATCGTTTTATCTCTGCAGTTGATCCCCCTTTTAATGCATGCCAATATTCTGTTTGCTTTATTAGCAGCAGCTTGGCATTGCATGCCGTTGCTGAGCCTATCATCCACTAGGACCCCCAAGTCCTTTTCCATCCTAGATTCCCCCAGAGGTTCTCCCCCCAGTGTATAGATTGCATTCATATTTTTGACACCCAAATGCATTATTTTACATTTTTCTACATTGAACCTCATTTGCCATGTAGTCGCCCACCGCATTAATTTGTTCAGGTCTTTTTGCAAGATTTCCACATCCTGCGGAGAAGTTATTGCCCTGCTTAGCTTAGTATCGTCTGCAAATACAGAGATGGAACTGTTTATCCCATCCTCCAGGTCATTTATGAACAAATTAAATAGGATTGGTCCCAGCAGAGAACCCTGGGGGACCCCACTACCCACCCCTGACCATTCTGAGTACTCCCCATTTATCACCACCCTCTGAACACGCCCTTGTAGCCAGTTTTCAATCCATGTACTCACCCTATGGGCCATGCCAACGCACCTTATTTTGTACAGTAAACGTTTATGGGGAACTGTGTCAAATGCTTTTGCAAAATCCAGATACACCACGTCTACGGGCCTTCCTTTATCTAGATGGCAACTCACCTCCTCATAGAAGGTTAATAGATTGGTTTGGCAAGAACGATTCTTCATGAATCCATGCTGATTACTGCTAATGATATCATTCTTATTACTAAAATCTTGTATATAGTCCCTTATCATCCCCTCCAAGAGTTTACATACTATTGATGTTAGGCTAACTGGTCTGTAATTCCCAGGGATGTTTTTTGGGCCCTTTTTAAATATTGGTGCTACATTGGCTTTTCTCCAATCAGCTGGCAACATTCCAGTCAATAGACTGTCTGTAAAAATTAGGAACAACGGTCTGGCAATCACCTGACTGAGTTCCCTAAGTACCCTCGGATGCAAGCCATCTGGTCCCGGTGATTTATTAATGTTAAGTTTCTCAAGTCTAATTTTAATTCCGTCCTCTGTTAACCATGTAGGTGCTTCCTGTGTTGTGTCATGAGGATAAACACTGCAGTTTTGGTTACTGAAGCCCCCCGATTCACTCGTGAATACTGAGGAGAAGAATAAATTCAATACCTTTGCCATCTCCCCATCCTTTGTAACCAGATGTCCTTCCTCATTCTTTATGGGGCCAATATGGTCTGTCCTCCCTTTTTTACTGTTTACATACTTAAAGAATTTCTTGGGATTTTTTTTGCTCTCCTCCGCTATGTGTCTTTCATGTTCTATCTTAGCCATCCTAATTGCACCCTTACATTTCTTATTGCATTCTTTATAAATTCTGAATGCTGTGGATGATCCCTCAACCTTGTATTTTTTGAAGGCCTTCTCCTTTGCTTTTATATGTATTTTTACATTGGAGTTAAGCCATCCAGGATGTTTGTTCGCTCTTTTAAATTTATTACCCAATGGGATACATTGGCTAATGCCCTTATAGCAAACCCATCTCTCCTCTGTATTCTTTGTTCCTAATATTTTATCCCAATTTATGCCTTTTAGCAAGGTTTGTAGTTTAGGGAAGTTGGCTCTTTTGAAATTCAGTGTCTTTGTGTTCCCTTCATGTCTCCTATTTGTGTGATTTATACTGAAACTAATTGACCTGTGATCGCTGTTACCTAAATTGCCCCGTATTTCCACATCTGTTATCAGGTCTGTATTGTTGGTAATCAGTAGATCTAGTAATGTTTTATTTCTAGTTGGTGCGTCTACCATCTGACCCATAAAATTGTCCTGCAAGACATTAAGGAACTGGCGAGCCTTAAATGAATGCGCGGTTCCCTCCGCCCAGTCTATGTCTGGATAATTAAAATCCCCCATTATGATAACACTTCCCATCCTTGCTGCTAATCCAATTTGTGATAGGAGATCCGTCTCCACTTCCTCCCTCAGGTTAGGGGGCCTATAGCATACTCCCAGTATTATTTTCCCCTTAGCTTCATCCCTTTGGAGCTCTACCCATAAAGATTCCACCTCCTCCCTAGCCCCCTCAGTGATGTCATCTCTCACATTCACTTGTACATTATTCTTGATATATAGGCATACCCCTCCCCCTTTTTTACCCTCTCTATCCTTGCGGTATAGGGTATACCCTTGAATGTTTGCCAGCCAATCATGAGAGCTGTTGAACCAGGTCTCTGAAATTCCCACAAAATCCAAATCCTCCTTGTACAACAGTATCTCTAGTTCACCCATCTTGTCCGCCAGGCTCCTGGCATTGGTGAACATGCCACATAGTTTAGACCGGTCGCATATTGTCCTCGTATTGGGTGTTTCAAGATTGCAACTTGGACTTGCTACTATACTCACCTTGTGTTTTTGTGCTTTGGTTAACCTACCACTAATGCCCCCAATACTACCCTCTGGAATATCTTCCGCGCTGGCTATCACTGTCTCTGGACCCTCCCCCCCATCGCCTAGTTTAAAAACCCCTCTAACTTTTTGGCCATCTTCATTCCCAGCAGATCTGCACCCTCCTCAGTTAGGTGCAGTCCGTCCCTTCTATAGTACCGGTTACCGACTGAGAAGTCGGCCCAGTCCTCCAGGAACCCAAACCCCTCCTTACTACACCAGCTCTTCAGCCACTTGTTTACTTCCCTAATCTCCCTCTGCCTCTCTGGTGTGGCTCGATGTACCGGTAGTATTCCTGAGAACACTACCTTGGAGGTCCTTTTCCTCAATTTAGCTCCTAAGTCCCTAAAATCGTTCTTTAGCACACTCCATCTGCCTCTGACTTTGTCATTGGTGCCAACGTGCACCATGACAGCCGGGTCTTCCCCAGCCCCTCCCAGTAATCTGTCCACAAGATCCGTGATGTGCCGAACCCGAGCGCCCGATAGACAACATACTGTTCGGCGCTTCAGGTCTTGGTTGCAGATTGCCCTCTCTGTCCTTCTAAGAATTGAGTCCCCTACCACCAGAATCTGTCTTTCCTTTCCCTTTGCTGCCCCCCCACTCTCACTGGAGGAGTTCTTCCCCTGGCAGCGATTGGCTGATTCAACATAGCAAGGGGAAGGGTGTCTTCAGGCTGGTAGGGAGAAAGAGGAGAGAAGGGACTGGAAGCAAACAGGTCTGTGGGAAAAAGACTGAGCTGCTGCTTCGGATGGATGAACGATCCCTGCCATAGCTGACCACATTTAGGTGAAGCCTCAGTGAAGCAAAGAAACTTAGAACCTTCTCCCTGTGAGGGTGTGATTTGGATGCCTGGTGAAATAAGTCTGTACTAGAGAGTAGGGATGAGCTGAACACCCCCCCGGTACGGTTCGCACCAAAACTTGAGAACAGACAAAATATTTGTGCGAACACTGTTAAAAAGTCTATGGGACACGAACGTGAAAAATCAAAAGTGCTCATTTTAAAGACTTTTATGCAAGTTATTGCCATAAAAAGTGTTTGGGAACCCGGATACTGCCCCAGAGGACATGTATCAATGCAAAAAAAGGTTTTAAAATGGCCATTTTTTTTCAGGAGCAGTGATTTTAAGAATGCTTAAAGTGAAACAATAAAAATGAAATATTCCTTTAAATATCATGCCTGGGTGGTCCCCTTAGTCTGCCTGTAAAGTTGCATTTTCCCCATGTTTAGAAATGTACCGCAGCAAAATGACACTTTTAAAAAGGAAAAAATGTCATTTAAAATTGCTCACGGCTGTAATGTATTGCCAGATCCAGGCAATATACATAAAAAAAATCATTTAAAAAAACCAGCTTGAGTCCCCCCCCCCCATACCAGACCCTTCGGGTCTGGTATGGATATTAAGGTGAACTCCACGCCAATTTTTTTTTTTCAATTGCGTAAGGGTCCCCCTCCAAAATCCATACCAGACCCAAAAGGCCTGGTATGGATGGGGGAAACCCATGCCGTTTTTTTTTTCTTAATTCTGTCATAGGGCTCCGCTTAACCACTTCAATACACTATATTATATATTGTACACTGCACAAATACCTTGCACTGTATTATATATACTACACTGAGTGCACTATATACTCTGACTTGCAGTATATATACACACACTATATGGACTGCACTATATACTCTGCTGAAAAATTGGGCCTTTGGTGTTGGTGGTGCCAGAACACGGTAACCCCTCACAGTTACTTGTTGGGCGCAGGAACGGTCCCTGCTGTTAAATATTTTTTCAGAGACTGCTTGCCCACTTTTAGTGGCCTGTGAGCGTCTGCCTCTCCTTGGAGGCCTTCCGGACATGATGGGGATTTATTTTTTTCAACACCGCACATAACATAACACATAACATAACATAAAACACAACACATAACATAACATAAAACACAACACATAACATAACATAAAACACAACACATAACATAACATAAAACACAACACATAACATAACATAAAACACAACACATAAAACACAACACATAAAACACACAACACACAAAACACAACACACAACACACAACTATATATATATACATACACACACACACACACACACACACACAGCAGAGATAGATGGACATACACATTATATTTATTCTCAAATACACTGCCACTAACTAACCTGCCTGCCTGATCTAGCTTAACCTCTCTATCTCAGTCCACTATAACACACTAGCAGCCTTATATACTGTGGAGGGTGGACTTAGGCACCCTGCCTTTGGCCAGTTATGGCTCTCGCTAAGGAGCGTGCTGCGATTGGCCAAAGCATGCAGGTGAGGTGTATGCTTTGGTCAATCATCATACAGCAATGCACTGCGGACTTGCAGTGCATTATGGGGAGCTCAAATTTGCTGTGAGTGCCCTATAAAATTCGCTGTTTGGCGAACACCCGAAGTTTGAGTCTAACTCGAAGCCCATTCCTACTCCGTCCTCAGCAGGATTGAAAGAGAAATCACAGCAACTTTTACAGCACATGTCTGGAAATGCAAAAGAGGGTGTCTGTGTCTGGGAAAAAAAAAAAAATAAAAAAAATAAAAAAAAAAAGGGAAGAAGGACTAGAAGACTATAAAATTCAAAAAGCTCCTGCAAATACCCAGTACTCACGGCAAGGATATGCATGCACAACCTGCCTGTACAAAGTAGCACTCAGTGTGTGAGCAGCCAATTGCCAAATCTGATTGCTGTCATTTTAGGAGCAGAGGGACCTCACTCATTAGCCCTGTGCAAGTAGTGACTTTCAGAAACTCAAAAGCTGTAGGGGACTTTCAGAGGGCTCCAGCAGCAAATCCTAGAGAGTCGGGGAGGCGGATAACAGTAAGAACAAGCAATCTATAGCCTTTTTTTTATGGCCTAATTTTATTTCAACTATTTCAATTGACCTGAGTGAAAGTATTTCTGCAGGTGCCAGTAGCTCACTGCAAGGTGGTGTTTAGAGTTACAAGCCTGGGAATTTTAAATTAACCACTTCAATACAGGGCCTTTATACACCCTTCCTGCCCAGACCAAATTTTTAGCTTTCAGTGCTCTCACACTTTGAATGCCAATTAGTCATGCAACACTGTACCCAAACAAAATTTTTATTTTTCATACAAATAGAGCTTTCTTTTGGTGGTATTTAATCACCACTGGGGTTTTTTTTGCGACATAAGTAAAAAAAAGAGCAAAAATTTTGAAAAAAAAAAAAAAAAAAAAAACTTTAGTTTCTATGACAACATTTTGAAAATAAGTCATTTTTGTTCATAAAATTTGGGCCAAAATGTTATACTGCTACATCTTTGGTAAAAATAACCCAAATTAGTGGATATTATTTAGTCTCTGTGAAAGTTATAGAGTCTACAAACTATGGTGCAAATCAATGAAAATTGATCACACCTGATGCACTGATGGCCTATCTCAATTCTTGAGGCCCTGAATTGTCAGGAAAGTAAAACTACCCCCCAAATTACCCTTTTTTGAAAAGTTAAAGTAGACAGTCAGAGGTATTTAGTAAGAGGCATGGTGATTTTTTTGAAGTTGTAATTTTTTTCCCCACAATTCTTGGGAAAAAGAAGAATTTTTTTTTTTCCCCCCTTCACAAAATTGTCAAAATAGCAAGTTATTGCTCACATACAGCATATGCATACTTCCAATTACACCCCAAAATACATTCTGCTACTCCTCCCGTGTATTGTGATACCACATGTGTGTGACTTTTACACAGCCAGGTCACACAGAGAGGTCCAACATGCAGGGAGCACCATCAGGGGTTCTAGGAGCATAAATTACACCTCTAATTTCCTAATGACCCATTACATTTGTGAAGGCCCTGGAGCACCAGGACAAAAGAATTACCCACAAAATGACCCCATTTTGGAAAGCAAACACCCAAAAGGCTATTCTATGAGGCATAATGAGTCTTTTGAATGGTTAATTTTTTTCCACAAGTCTTCGGAAAACGTGGAAAGAAAATTTTTTTTTTTTTTTTTTTTAAATTTATTTACACACAAAGTTGTCAATTTGTAAGATATTTCTAACACAGCATGTATATAGCAAAAATAACACCCCAAAACACATTCTGCTAGTCATCCTGAGTATGGCAATATCACGTGTGAGACTTTTACACAGCCACATACAGAGGCCCAACATTGAAGTAGTACCTTCAGACGTTCTAGGAGCATAAATTACACATCTCATTTCATTACTACCTATAACACTTTTGAAGATCCTTGAGCACCAGGACAGTGGAATTACCCACAAAATGACCCCATTTTGGAAAACAAACAATGTATATTCTATGAGGCATGGGGCTGCCGATAGGTACTCGGGTGCTCGGATGGGCTGGTGACAGGTGCTCGGATGGGCTGGTGACAGGTGCTCGGATGGGCTGGTGACAGGTGCTCAGGTACTCGGTACTCAGTTGAACTGCGACAGGTACTCAGATGGACTGCGAGAGGTATTCGGGTACTCCGATGAACTGTGACAGGTACTTTGATGAGTGGTGACAGGTCCTCTTTATTAGAGAGGGGATATGATTTACAATTTAAAAAAATCCGGACTGGTGACTCCACAATAGGGATTAAACTTTTTTGCAGAAGGGAATTTAACAAGACACGTGGCCACTCATTAAAATGATAAGAAAAGAGCTTTAACCTTAAACTACGTAGAGGGTTCTTTACCACAAGAGTTGCAAGGATGTGGTCTTCCCTTCCAAAGGCGGTGGTCTCAGCGGGGAGCATCGATAGTTAATGACCACTAGGGATGAGCTGAACTCCCCCACGTCGGTTCGCACCAGAACATGCGAACAGGCAAAAAATTTGTTTGAACACGCAAACACCGTTAAAGCCTATGGGACACGAACATGAAAAATCAAAACTGCTAATTTTAAAGGCTTAATAATGCTTAAAGTGAAACTATTAAAAAATGTAATATTCCTTTAAATACCGTACCTGGGGGTGTCTATAGTATGCCTGTAAAGGGGCACATGTTTCCCGTGTTTAGAACAGTCTGCCAGCAAAATGACATTTCTAAAAAGGGAAAAAAAAAAAAAAAAAAGTCATTTAAAAGTGCTAGAGCTAGTGTCGGCTATAATGAATTGTCGGTCCGGCAATACACATAAAAGTTCATTGATAAAAACGGCATGGAATTTCCCCACAGGGGAACCCCGAACCAAAATTTAAAAAAAAAAAAAAAAAAAAAAAAAAAAAAAACACACACACACACACACACACACACACACACTACACGCCTTGGGACAAGTCCTTTATTAAAAAAATAAAATGTCCCACAGAGTCATCTTCTTCTCGCCCTCCAACAGACCGAAAAAAAATAAATAAAAAAGCCGCAAGCCACCTACAAGCTGCCTCCTTGAGATGCACCCGCCGTAATGATGGGCCTCTCAGATGACAGTTCTTTTATAAGTGAGGGCGTAGCCACACAGTGTCATTGCCGGGTGACCTCTCTGATGCAAGGGGATATCCCTATGGCTTTCCGGTAGTGTCAGAGGGGGGCAGGGTCACTCGGTTTTCTTTTTTTTCGAGAAGAAAAAAAGAAAGAAAAAAGAAAAAAAGAAAAGAAAAAGAAAAAGAAAAAAGAAAAAAGAAGGAAAGAAGACTCCTCTGTGGGACAGTTTTATTTTTTTTTAATAAAAAAGGACTTGTCCCAAGGCGTGTAGTGTCTTTTTTTTACCATTTTCACACATTTTTGTGAAATGGTAGGGGTACATTTGACCCCGTTACCATTTCACACAGGGGGGGCAGGATCTGGGGTCCCCTTGTTAAAGATTCTGACATAAAAAAAGGCAAATCACCGCGCTATACCTTAGCTGAGTTGGTGCATAGAAACAAATTGAAAAACAGAAATTGAAAACAATCTAATGTGACAAATCAGTGATCAAAAAATCAATATAAATAGCAGCCGCTAAAACGTGAGATACACACATACAAAATGGCAAAATAGATACAAGAGGAGCAGCGCTGTGATAAAAAAGTTCTATATGATAAAACCAGAACAAAAATTGTGAAAATATTAAGCCCAAAAAAATTTGGGATAGGCTCCAAGTTCATAAATTACATAAACAGCTGGACCGTCCTATTCAAAAACCAATCTTGGATGGTAAATAGAAGAAGCGTGAATAATTGAAAATCAATGAGTCCTTCACCACACCACTGTGATAGTAAAAATGCGCGCTTACCAAATGGCAAGCTTGGAAGAGCTTGCGACCTTAACCCGGTCGGGGCCTTTCAGGGTGAAACCATCAGGGAGAGGCACGCCACTTTGGCTTGGATTAAGCACGCTGTTCTTCCAATTACCACTCTATGTGGAGATGTGACCCCTGGCTAGGGCTAAACCTCCGGGGAGGTATACCTAGGCGCAGGGTTCTACAAATTCTGTCTCCACTCCTGTAAGTGTGTCATTTCCTTTAATTTTTGTGTGTTTTAAAGTTCTGCTGGGCTCTATAGTTCCACAGGCAAGGGGAATCTCCAAGATGGCTGCAGTGTCCTCCTGGACACTGCAGCCATCTTGGAGATTCCCCTTGCCTGTGGAACTATAGAGCCCAGCAGAACTTTAAAACACACAAAAATTAAAGGAAATGACACACTTACAGGAGTGGAGACAGAATTTGTAGAACCCTGCGCCTAGGTATACCTCCCCGGAGGTTTAGCCCTAGCCAGGGGTCACATCTCCACATAGAGTGGTAATTGGAAGAACAGCGTGCTTAATCCAAGCCAAAGTGGCGTGCCTCTCCCTGATGGTTTCACCCTGAAAGGCCCCGACCGGGTTAAGGTCGCAAGCTCTTCCAAGCTTGCCATTTGGTAAGCGCGCATTTTTACTATCACAGTGGTGTGGTGAAGGACTCATTGATTTTCAATTATTCACGCTTCTTCTATTTACCATCCAAGATTGGTTTTTGAATAGGACGGTCCAGCTGTTTATGTAATTTATGAACTTGGAGCCTATCCCAAATTTTTTTGGGCTTAATATTTTCACAATTTTTGTTCTGGTTTTATCATATAGAACTTTTTTATCACAGCGCTGCTCCTCTTGTATCTATTTTGCCAAAGATTCTGACATGCCCCCCGCTCGCAGACCCCCACAACCACCGGGCAAGGGTTATGAGGGTGAGGCCCTTCTCCCAATCAACATGGGGACAAGGTGCTTTGGTGGGCCACTACCCCAAAGCACCCTCCCAATGTTGAGGGCATGTGGCCTGGTATGGTTCAGGAGGGGGGCATTCTCTCGCCCCCCCCTCTTTTCCTGCAGCCTGCCAGGTTGCGTGCTTGGATAAGGGTCTGGTATGGATTTTTGGGGGGACCCCACGCCATTTTTTTAAGTTTTGGCACGGGGTTCCCCTTAAAATCCATACCAGACCTGAAGGGTCTGATATGGATTTTGAGAGGGACCCCCACGCCATTTAAAAAAAAAAAATTGGCACAGGGTTCCCCTTAATATCCATACCAGACCTTAAGGGCCTGGTGTGGAATTTAGGGGGATCCCCACACATTTTTTTTTTTAAATTTTGTCTCGGGGTTCCCCTGTGGGGAAATTCCATACTGTTTTTATCAATGAACTTTTATGTGTATTGCCGGACCGACAATTCATTATAGCTGGCACTAGCTCTAGCACTTTTAAATTACTTTTTTCCCCCCCTTTAGAAATGTCTTTTTGCTGGCAGACTGTTCTGAACACGGGAAACATGCGCCCCTTCACAGGCATACTATAGACACCCCCCAGGTACGAAATTTAAAAGGAATATTTCACGTTTATTTTTTCACTTAAAGCATTATTAAAATTACTGCTCCCGAAAAAAACTTCCGTTTTTTAAACTTTTTTGCATCAATACATGTCCCCTGGGGCAGGACCAAGGTCCCAAAACACTTTATGACAATAACTTGCATATTAACCTTTAAAATTAGCACTTTTGATTTCTCCCATAGACTTTTACAGGGTGTTCCGCGGCTTTCGAATTTGCCGCGAACATCCCAAATTGTTCGCTATTCGGCGAACAGGCAAACCCCAGATGTTCGAGTCAAACATGCATTTGACTCAAACATCAGGACCATCCCTAATGACCACAACATACAGGGATATACAATGTAATACTGACATGTAATCGCACACGCATAGGTTGGACTTTATGGACTTGTGACTTTTTTCAACCTCACCTACTATGTAACATGAAACAGGTCAGGCTGCATTTCATGGGCACTGGTAAATATTTTAGTACACCATTTGGTTCAGAATATTGTTTCTTGTTTTCCTCCTCTAAAACCTAGATGTGTCCTATGGTCAGGTGTGTCTTTTGGAGTAAAAGATACAGCATTTTCTTTATTTAACTTTATTCTCCAAGGACATCATTCTCCAGATAAAATGTTATTGGCAAATAGGTCATTACTTCCTAAATCCAATAAGGATCATTTATACTCACAAAAATTATAGACGAATTTTGATAATTAATAATGATCAAAAAATATTTAGTAGAATCCTTGCAGATAGATTAGCATTGCATCACTTTTATCACCTGACCAAGCAGGGTTTATTCCAAATTGTTTATTCATTGACCACATTCATCTTGCCTCTAATGTCATACAAGATGCAAATCTACATTCTAAAGAAGTTATCATGTTAAGTTTAGACATACATAAAGCTTCTGACAGCATAACATGGCCTTATCTTAATATTCCCCTTTCAAACCCGTATTGATGGAGAATTTCCATGGTTTTCAAGCCCTTTACCATTCACCCAAAACAAGAATTCATATTCCTGGCAGTTTCTTTTTCAATTAGTAGACGTACCTGTCAAGGGTGCCCTCCCTCATCTCAAAATTTTTGCATTGGCTATGGAACCACTAGCTAAGGTAATTAACATACATCCCGCTATTGCTGGGTATTCTAATGGGTTTCAAGAATTAAAACTATGCATTTATGTGGACAATGTCCTATTATTTATTATCAAACCACTGGTTTCTTTAGCAAATCTGCTTTCTATTCTAAATACATTTTCCTCTCTCAGGTCTACAAGTCAACCGCTCCATACCTAATGCATTACTGATTATTATTGTACTTCCATTCTTACGAGAAAGACCCTTCCCTTTCATATGTTCTGAGGGTTCTATTCCTTATCTTGTGATTAAGCTTACTCATTCTATTCATGACCTTTTCCAACATAATTATACTATTATCCACACTAAAATTCGTAATACGATTATATTATGGAAGACATTCCCTATCTCATTTTTAGGAAGAGTGACAGCAATTTAAATGAGTATACTTTTTAAATTATATTTATTTAGGGCCCTACAAATCAGTCACTAAATTCTTTCTGGATAAAATTCAATGAGAAATTGATCATTTTATCTGGTTAGACAAACACCCCAGGCTCTCTCTCTAAAAGGGATCTCTACAACACTCAACTCTTTAGGGGTGTAGGGGTACCATATTTCTGGTCATATTATTTAGCTTCCAGAGTTGCACAATCCCTACAGTTGTGGAATCTTTACAAGCATAAACACCATCTAGTCCCATATGTTTCTCCTTTGACTTCTTTCTTAGGTGATCCAAAGTTCACTGCCGCATTTTCTTCACCTGGTAGTTTACTTGGAAAACAATAAATTGACTACACTTTCCTCCCTTCAAGAGAACTCAAGTTTCATTTCATTCTCTAGTCTTCAAACTCTTAAAAATGTTCCCTATAGTAAAACGCAGAGATACTTTCAAGTTAGATTGTTTTTTGCATCATTTTACTCCTTACCCGTACCAAAGAAACACACTCTTTTTGAAGAAATTTGCAAGTCCTCTCCTAGAGGTAAGGGACTTAATTTCCTCAATCTACAATTTAACTCAAACTGCCCCTAACTTTGTCAAAATTAACTATATGTTAAAACTAGATGGTAGGAGGGCGTGACCGGAAGCCAACCTACATGGACTTGTAGAGCTTTGCTCTCTCCTTGCCCGCAGCTAATTGGAAATTTGGGGGACTTTACCTGCTCAATATGGGCAGATCCAGGAACACCCTCTCCACTAAAGCCCTTGGGAACCTCCCAACCTTCGCCAGGAACTTCCACCAGCCTAAACTATGTGAAAAGTGCGCTTACAGTCTGTATACACAAGTGATAAATGAAAAAAAAAAAAATATATATATATATATATATATATATATATATATATATATATATATATATATATATATACACACTTGCATGAAACAAGGTTAAATAAAGTGAAAAATACACATGTATGAAACAAAATCCAAATAAATTACATAAAGGTGAAATGAAAAATATATCTAATCATAAATCTCATGATATGTGAAATGGGCATGGCTACGTATTGTAAGCCATCACATTGTTCGCCCCATGAATTGCACGGGTGTTCGTTTATTTTAATGCCGGCATAATTTTACTATTTTTATTAGTGCTTTCACGGAGTGTGTCTTCTCCGTTTTTGTTATACACATTTTAAATAAACCCCAAACTTATTTACACTATTGGAGCTTTTTTGCCTCTCCTTTTACCACCTTGGAAGCAAGAGAGCACTTCTCCCCCCTCCAGGTTCAAGACTTGGATCAGTCCGGACAGGAGACGCTGGATGTATCAGCTGTTGCGGACGCTATCTCTACATGGTCCCTGCAGAGGGCGAAATCTGCGTGCTCAATAGACCTCGCTAATAGGGGGTCCACCATCGAGGGTAAGGGTCCACCTTTTGTATTTCCTTTTTTCGATTCACTGCAAGTGGAGTCACATCTATTTATCCCTCTCTCCTTTCTTCAATCATACGGATGATGGTCTGATGGAAGGTGGATGGTGTTTCCTCATGCTGATGAACTTTTTTTCTTATTGTTTCACTTTATGGACTTCAGTCACAATTTTTATATATATATTTTTTATATATTTATTATCCACTCTTTTCAGATATTTTTTAGTGTCACACTTATTTCTGATTGATTCGTATTGGTTGACATTTCTCCTTTGTGCCTCTCATATGAGTGCTTGGTATATCAGTATACATTTCACATATCATGAGATTTATGATTAGATATATATTTTTCATTTCACCTTTATGTAATTTATTTGGATTTAGTTTCATACATGTGTATTTTTCACTTTATTTAACCTTGTTTCATGCAAGTATATTTATTTTTTCATTTATCACTTGTGTATACAGACTAAGCGCACTTTTCACATAGTTTTGGATTTTTTACACGGATATTGGTGTTTTATTAGTGCAGCTATCATTCTGTTTTCCATTCAGGCTCCGTAGCGCAGTTTTTCCAACTAGTTTTAATTACTTCCACCAGCCTACATGACTATTTCACCCAGGCCGACATGCCGCCGGGGAGGAATGGATAAGATGGTGCTGGATGCTTCTCCCTCTTGCACCTCTCAGCAGTTCTCCATCTCACACCGCGAGTCACGCCGGGGCCCCGCTGATCTCTTCCTAGCAGCCCCGAAAGGCGGAAATCCACTGACTTCGGCGGGAGCGGTGAGTCTATCACCCCTGGCCAATTTCCTGATGACTGCGCCACAAGGCACACAGGCCGCACCACCTGCCCAGGCCCCCCCCCCCCCCCTATACGCAGTGCACGGATGCCTTCCCATGCCTGCTGCGGACTGCCACTGATCCCTGCATACACATTCCTCACACCCTCGGATTGCTCCTTGGACTCTCCCATCCCTTCTGGAGCACATTCCCAGGCCTCTTACATGCCGATACTCAGGCCTACCCAGAGTGAGGCCTCCCACCAAGCCTGCACCTGCTTCCCCCAAATCACAGAGTCTGCCCCAATCCCAGGACCCCAGCTCCTCCAGGAGGCACTACAGGGACTCCTATGTCCTACACTCAAGCTGGCTCTTCACCAGCTACGTCTCGAAAAAAAAAAGGGGGACCCCACCAGGGGTGGACTGACAACTCATGGGGCCCCCGGGCAATAGAAGATCATGGGGCCTCCTATGTCCCCGCCCACAATCAAGCCACGCCTGCACAAAGCCCACCTACATATTGCACATCAAGGGGTACACTGCAGGGCACATCACAGGGCATGGGGAACATAGGAATCACAATGCGGGGCACACAAGGCACATCACAGGGCCCAGCGCAGGGCACATTACAAGGCACATCAGGCGGTACACAGCAGGGCATGGGGCACACCATAGGGCATGTGACACACAGTAGGGCACATCAGGTGGTACACAGCAGAGCATGGGGCACACAGTAGGGCACAAAGCAGAACACAGGGCACACAGTACAGAGTACATTGCTGCTGTAGTGTCCCAGCACCGAGATCTTCCAGACGCAACATTTGGGGCCCCTTACACAGCTTTAGGCCTGGGCACCGCCCCACCCCACCCCCCCGGGTCTGACCACCAACATTACCCAGGGCCCACCCAGGGGTGTACACATGTTGCAGCGCAGCAGGAATTACACACTGTCACACTTACCAGGTGTAGCCTGCCATGCATGACCCATTCAAGTAAATGGGGCTGCTCTGCAAACACCCTGCAACTGTGTGCAATGCATGTAGTTGCAGCATGCTAGTGTGGGATCCAAGGGGTTAAAGCAGTTGGTGAAAAGGTGATAAAATGCCTCCTCACGTCCTGCTTTAGCCCTTGGTTGCTGTGCTCCACAAGGTTGCACGGTGCTTGCAGAGTGGCCCCACTTACTTGACTGGGTCATGCTTGGCAGGCGATATACTTGTTAAGTGTGAGGGTGCATAATTCCTGTTGCAACATGTGTAGACAGGGGGACGCCGTGGTGGTGGGGGGAGAGGACACAGGGCAATGCTGTGGGGGTAGGACACAGGAGATGCCATGTGGGGGGGGGGGGGGGGAGAGAGGACACAGGGGACGCCATGGGGGGGGGGGGGAGGAAGAACACAGGGGGATGCTGTGGGGAAAGGGGGGGAAAGGACACAGGGACATGCTGCTGTAATTTAGGAGCCTGGCATCCTATAAGGGGCCAGACGCCTGAATAGTGGGTGGCCGCATGCTATGCATGAATCTATCCACTAAAGCATATAGGGGGTGGATTGGACAAGGGGGCGGTGCCTAGGTGCCGCTAATAGTCAGGCCGCCCCTGCTCTCTGTGCAGGGAAATGCAGAGCGGGGTCTCTCTCTCTGTGTGGCATAACTTTACGTACAGAGTGACTCGGTCATCCAAGACGCATTTGTTCCACTGCTGGCCTCTATCATCTGCACTGGTTGCTAGGATCACCTGGAGTCTAGCAACCAGTGATGTCACAGTCCCGAGGAGGAAAGTGTGGCTGAGGCCCCAAGAAATCAGAGCGGAGGAGGACCTTCCACCTCCTCCACGCCTATTACTGTTTGGCTCCACCCACCTCCTCCCTCCATCTTCTCCTGTGCGGCGGCATGCACCTCAGAGCCTGCCTGAGGGAAGGGAACTGTCACTGACTGACTGTGCCAGAAGCACCTCTCCAGAGTCAAGCTGCCTGAGGTGAGGTTGGGAGCAGTGAATGAATTAGAACATATGTGTAATGTGGAGCATGTGTGTCATGGGAGCATGAGTCAGCAGCAGAGGAGGAGATCACACACTTAAATCTCAGCCAGGGTTCATGCTGGGACTTTTAGTCCTTTACTTTTGGGGATATGACACAGCATGAACCCCTCAGAGCTCAGGATGTGTCACACCCCCGCCCCTCCCCCCAACTAGTGAAGGACTACAGGTCCCACAGTCCCAGCTTAAACCCCTCAGAGCTGAGGATGTGTCCCCCCGGCCCTTAACTAGTGAAGGACTACAAGTCACAGCATGAACCCCTCAGAGCTGAGTATGTGTCACCCCCCTCAACAAGTGAAGGACTACAGGGCACAGCATGAACCCGTGGGATCTAAGGGGACACATCCTTAGATCTCCAGGGTTCATGCTGGGACTTGTAGTCTGTCACTAGTTGGGGGTAAAAAGAACACCCCTCGGTTCGGTTCGCACCAGAACATCCGAACTGGCCAAAAAATTCGGCAAGAACACATGAACACCGTTGAAGTATATGGGACACGAACATGAAAAATCAAAAAGGGCTCATTTAAAAGGCTTATATGCAAGATATTGTCATAAAAAGTGTTTGGGGAGCCGGGAGCCCAGAGGACATGCATCATGCAAAAATAAGTTTTAAAAAAGGCAGTTTTTTTCCAAGAGCAGTGATTTTTTTAATGCTTAAAGTGAAACAATAAAAATGAAATATTCCTTTAAATATCGTGCCTAGGGGGTGTCTATAGTATGCCTGTTAAGTGACGCCGTTTTCCCGTGTTTAGAACAGTACCGCAGCAAAATGACATTTCTAAAAGGAAAAAAGTCATTTAAAACTGATCACGGCTGTAATGAATTGTCGGGTCTCGGCAATATAGATAAAACTCATTGAAAAAAAAAACGACATGGGGTCCCCCCCAGTCCATTACCAGGCCCTTTGGGTCTGGAATGAATATTAAGGGGAACCCCGAACCAAACTTTTTAAAAAAAAATTGCGTGGGGGTCCCCCCAAAATCCCCACCAGGCCCTTCAGGTCTGGTATGGAAATTAAGGGAAACCCTGCACAAAAAAAAAAAAAAAAAAAAAAAAAAAAAAAAAAAAAAAAAAAAAAGGTGTAGGGGTCCCCCCAAAATCCATACCACACCCTTATCCGAGCACGCAACCTGGCAGGCCACAGGAAAAGAGAGGGGGACAAGAGAGCGCACCCCCCCTGAACACTACCAGGCCACATGCCCTCAACATGGGGAGGGTGCTTTGGGGTCTGACCCCAAAGCACCTTGTCCCCATGTTGATGGGGATAAGGGCCTCATCCCCACAACCCTTGCCCGGTGGTTGTGGGGGTATGGGGGCTTATCAGAATCTGGAAGCCCCCTTTAACAAGGGGACCCCCAGATCCCGGCCCCCCATTTCACAAAAAGTGTCAAAAATGGTAAAAAAAAAAAAAAAAAAAAAAGGGAAAAAAAGGAGTGCGCATGCGCGAGAGCTCCGTGCCACCCAGACCGACGAGCCGCACAAGCAGCGCTATTCCCCCCCCCCGGGACATGCACCACCTACCCGCCCGGGCCCGGGAACCCTTGCACACAGGGATGTCCGGTCCTCCCGCACGACGGGACCTCGGGCCGCAATTCAACTCTGCAGTGGAGGACGGGTGTACCAAGATAGCCACCGCCACTGATTCATCACAGCCTCATGCGCCTACCCGGCCAGGGCACCAGAAAATAGGCAAGTCCTTGCCCCAGCGACTCTGACCTGCTCACAAGTGTCCCAAAGCAGTCCCAACCTCCCCCAAGTAGCCCCTCACGGCCACCACATACCCCAGGCATCCACAGAGTCTTTACTAGGCCTTCACATTGAGGTTTAGGCCTTGTCCCCATCCGGGCCTTCTCTACCCCATCTACCAGCTATCCCTTCCCCAGGCTATTCAGTCAAGGACTTCACCACACTACAAGAAGACCTTTTCGCTAAATTCTCTGCTCTTTTGTAGATAGGACTGGCCAACACAGCAGCCCAAATCACTAACACCATCAAATCGGATTTTGCCAGCCTGGGATCCAGAATGGAGGCCATGGAGGAAAAAATAGACAGTGCAGTGACCAGAACCAATCAGAATGCAGCGCATATTCAGACCCTGCAGGAACAACTGGATACGGCCCTCTCCAGAATCGATGACCTCGAAAATAGGTCCAGGAGATATAACTTTCTAATTTGTGGCCTACCAGAAACCTTCACAGATATCCCCCCTCACCATACAAGACATCATATAGTTACATAGTAGGTGAGGTTGAAAAAAGACACAAGTCCATCAAGTCCAACCTATGTGTGTGATTATGTGTCAGTATTACATTACATATCCCTGTATATTGCGGTCATTCAGGTGATTATCTAATAGTTTCTTGAAGCCAACAATGCTCCCCTCTGAGACCACCACCCTGTGGAAGGGAATTGCACATCCTTGCCGCTCTTACAGTAAAGAACCCTCTACGTAGTTTAAGGTTAAACCTCTTTTCTTCTAATTGTAATGAGTGGCCACGAGTCTTATTAAACTCTCTTCTGCGAAAAAGTTTTATCCTATTGTGGGGTCACCAGTAGGGATGAGCCGAACACCCCCCTGTTCGGTTCGCACCAGAACATGCGAACAGGAAAAAAATTCGTTCGAACACGCGAACACCGTTAAAGTCTATGGGACACGAACATGAATAATCAAAAGTGCTAATTTTAAAGGCTAATATGCAAGTTATTGTCAATAAAAGTGTTTGGGGACCCGGGTCCTGCCCCAGGGGACATGGATCAATGCAAAAAAAGTTTTAAAAACGGCCGTTTTTTCAGGAGCAGTGATTTTAATAATGCTTAAAGTCAAACAATAAAAGTGTAATATCCCTTTAAATTTCGTACCTGGGGGGTGTCTATAGTATGCCTGTAAAGGGGCGCATGTTTCCCGTGTTTAGAACAGTCTGACAGCAAAATGACATTTTGAAGGAAAAAACTCATTTAAAACTACCGCGGCTATTGCATTGCCGACAATACACATAGAAGTTCATTGATAAAAACGGCATGGGAATTCCCCACAGGGCAACCCCGAACCAAAATTAAAAAAAAAAAAATGATGTGGGAGTCCCCCTAAATTCCATACAAGGCCCTTCAGGTCTGGTATGGATTTTAAGGGGAACCCCGCGCCCAAAAAAAAAAAAAAAAAAACGGCGTGGGGTCCCCCTAAAAATCCATACCAGACCCTTATCCGAGCACGCAACCTGGCAGGCCGCAGGAAAAGAGGGGGGGACGAGAGTGCGGCCCCCCCCCCCTCCTGAACCATACCAGGCCACATGCCCTCAACATTGGGAGGGTGCTTTGGGGTAGCCCCCCAAAGCACCTTGTCCCCATGTTGATGAAGACAAGGGCCTCATCCCCACAACCGTGGCCGGTGGTTGTGGGGGTCTGCGGGCGGGGGGCTTATCGGAATCTGGAAGCCCCCTTTAACAAGGGGACCCCCAGATCCCGGCCCCCCCCCTGTGTGAAATGGTAAGGGGGTACTTACCCCTACCATTTCACTAAAAAACTGTCAAAAATGTTAAAAATGACAAGAGACAGTTTTTGACAATTCCTTTATTTAAATGCTTCTTCTTTCTTCCTTCATCTTCTTCTTCTTCTGGTTCTTCTGGCTCTTCTGGTTCTTCCTCCGGCGTTCTCGTCCAGCATCTCCTCCGCGGCGTCTTCTATCTTCTTCTCCTCGGGCCGCTCCGCACCCATGGCATGAGGGGGGAGGCTCCCGCTCTTCTCTTCATCTTCTTCTTCATCTTCATCATCTTCTTCTTCTTCTCTTCTTCATCTCCTCTTCCTTCTTCATTTCTTCTGCGGGCCGCTCCGCATCCATGCATGCATGGAGGGAGGCTCCCGCTGTGTGACGGCGTCTCTTCGTCTGACGGTTCTTAAATGACGCATGGGACATGACGGGACTTCCCTGTGGCATTCCCCGTGACGTCACAGGGAAGTCCCGTCAATTCACCGTGCGTCAGAGGGGGGCGGGGTCACCGGATGGCCCCGCCCCCCGTTATTTAAGAACCGTCAGACGAAGAGACGCCGTCACACAGCGGGAGCCTCCCTCCATGCATGCATGGATGCGGAGCGGCCCGCACAAGAAATGAAGAAGGAAGAAGAGAGAGAAAGAAGGAAGAAGAGAGAGAAAGAAGGAAGAAGAGAGAGAAAGAAGGAAGAAGAGAGAGAAAGAAGGAAGAAGAGAGAGAAAGAAGGAAGAAGAAGAAGAAGAGAGAAGAAGAGAGAAGAAGAGAGAAGAAGAGAGAAGAAGAAGAAGAGAGAAGAAGAGAGAAGAAGAAGAGAGAAGAAGAAGAAGAAGAGAGAAGAAGAAGAAGAAGAGAGAGAAGAAGAAGAAGAGAGAAGAAGAAGAGAGAGAGAAGAAGAAGAGAGAAGAAGAAGA
>JBBDGP010002636.1:0-212806 GCA_037952835.1 Lithobates septentrionalis | reverse complement strand
TTTTATTTTTTGTTTTTTCATTTATTTTATTTTTTTTTTTTTCGTTAGAGTAAGGGGTTAGAGTTAAGGTTAGGTTAGGGTTAAGATTAGGAGTTGGTGTTAGGGTTATTTATTATTTAATTTTGTTATTTTGTTAGGGTGTTATTACTACTACTACTACTACTAATAATAATAATAATAACAATAATAATAGTAAAAAATAAATAAAAACATGTAAAATACACAAATAATAATCATAAGTAAATAATAAATACATTCAATAAATGAATACTAGGTAATAATAAATAATTAACCCCTAACCCTTAAAAAAATAAAATAAAATAATAATAAATAACTAAACACCCTAACCCTAATGCAAAATAATTAAATGAATACATCTCTTGCATCATTTATTTCTAGGCATTTCAGCTTTTTTTAGCTTTTCCATTAGCTTTTATTTCTTTTTTTATTTTTATTACTCATTTATTTTTTTTTCGTCAGAGTAAGGGGTTAGAGTTAAGGTTAGGTTAGGGTTAAAATTAGGAGTTGGTGTTAGGGTTATTTATTTTTGTTAGGGTGTTAGTAGTACTACTACTAATAATAAATAAATACATGTAAAATAAATACACACATAAATAACAATAATTATAAATAAATAATAAATTCAATAAATGAATACTAGGTAATAAATAAATAATTAACCCCTAACCCATAAAAAATAATAAATAACTAAACACAAAATAAATAAATGAATACATCTGTTGCATCATTTGTTGCTAGGTATTTCAGCTTTTTTAGCTTTTCCATTAGCTTTTATTTTTTTATTTTTTTATTTTTTTTCTATATTTCTTTTTATTATTCATCCGAATTAACGAATTTGTCCAAAATTCGTAAAAAAACGAATTCGGAATGAAAGGAATTGCACATGTCTACTCATCGTACAATCTCTGTACCATCAACTTTAGGCTAGGTTCGCACCAGTAAGGTGCGACCTAGCGCACGCGCGTGATTGCACGCGATTTTTGTGCACTTCCCCCATGTGACGAGTAGGGCAGTCTATTCATTTCAATGTGAGAAATGCAGGGGGAAAAAGTCCCCGACCCGGAAAAGGAGCCATGCTGAACAACAAGGTACTGCGGCACCCTGTGGTTTGGCTCTCACATCTGCTGATGCGTTGGGGTGCTATTAGGAATTAGCCCCGGTTCAAACTATATCTCGCATTTGAATTGCAAGACCCGCACCGCATTCCTGTGCAATTCCCATGCGATTCAGTGCGATTTGATCCCATTCATTTTGAATGGGCTCAGATTACACCGTATCATACCAAAAAAGTGCAGCCACTTTTTTTGGAGCTGCACCGCAACCGCATTACATCGCATCGCTTTGTACCACGCAATCCGGTGCGGGCAACCTGCACTGCATTTGCGATCCTTTTGGGGTGTTGGTTAACTTTGTATTGACACCCACAGCGGATCGCGAACACAGTGCGATTGCAATGCAGTGCAGGAAACGCATAATGCACTGCAAATATGTGAATCTAGGCTTTAATGCTAAAGAGCGACGCGTTTCTGCACATCGGCAAAGGACATAATTTTGCACGCGTTCCCGACAAGCATCTTTAGGAGATTGTACAATGAGATTGTAACGTGTGGTGAGTTTCAGTTCAGTAATGTCTCCAAAACAAATCCGTTAATGGGATGAACATACCCGCCCCAGGACAGAAACGCTCTTCAGCTGGATTTCGGATGCCGTCTCCTGAACTTGGACCCGGAAGGATGTATCGGAGGAAAAAATCACATCGTCGTGCTGGCACGGGACGCGCTCAGAGTCCACATTAAAGAGCAGATTTCCATTTTCCAGAGCATCGATGGAGACGGCGGACTGCCAGAGGGTTGGATCGAACCAATGATAGCGATCAACATCACCGAAGTTTACAAGGGAGCCTGGACAGGAAGAGAGACAGAGTGAGATTAGTGACATTACCACCTGTGTCCACCAGGGGGAGAGAGAGTATCTCAAATGGAAAAAACAGCAATGGCACCAAATTTGAGACAGAAAAAAAAAAAAAAATCCCAAGAAATTCTTTAAGTATGTAAACAGTAAAAAAGGGAGGACAGACCATATTGGCCCCATAAAGAATGAGGAAGGACATCTGGTTACAAAGGATGGGGAGATGGCAAAGGTATTGAATTTATTCTTCTCCTCAGTCTTCACGAGTGAATCGGGGGGCTTCAGTAACCAAAACTGCAGTGTTTATCCTCATGACACAACACAGGAAGCACCTCCATGGTTAACAGAGGACAGAATTAAAATTAGACTTGAGAAACTTAACATTAATAAATCACCGGGACCAGATGGCTTGCATCCGAGGGTACTTAGGGAACTCAGTCAGGTGATTGCCAGACCGTTGTTCCTAATTTTTACAGACAGTCTACTGACTGGAATGGTACCAGCTGATTGGAGAAAAGTCAATGTAGCACCAATATTTAAAAAAGGGCCCAAAATACATCCCTGGGAATAACAGACCAGTTAGCCTAACATCAATAGTATGTAAACTCTTGGAGGGGATGATAAGGGACTATATAAAAGATTTTAGTAATAAGAACGATATCATTAGCAGTAATCAGCATGGATTCATGAAGAATCGTTCTTGCCAAACCAATCTATTAACCTTCTATGAGGAGGTGAGTTGCCATCTAGATAAAGGAAGGCCCGTAGACGTGGTGTATCTGGATTTTGCAAAAGCATTTTGACACAGTTCCCCATAAACATTTACTGTACAAAGTAAGGTGCGTTGGCATGGACCATAGGGTGAGTACATGGATTGAAAACTGGCTACAAGGGCGAGTTCAGAGGGTGGTGATAAATGGGGAGTACTCGGAATGGTCAGGGGTGGGTAGTGGGGTTCCCCAGGGTTCTGTGCTGGGACCAATCCTATTTAATTTGTTCATAAACGACCTGGAGGATGGGATAAACAGTTCAATCTCTGTATTTGTGGACGATACTAAGCTAAGCAGGGCAATAACTTCTCCGCAGGATGTGGAAATCTTGCAAAAAGACCTGAACAAATTAATGGGGTGGGCAACTACATGGCAAATGAGGTTCAATGTAGAAAAATTTAAAATAATGCATTTGGGTGGCAAAAATATGAATGCAATCTATAGACTGGGGGGAGAACCTCTGGGGGAATCTAGGATGGAAAAGGACCTGGGGGTCCTAGTAGATGATAGGCTCAGCAATGGCATGCAATGCCAAGCTGCTGCTAACAAAGCAAACAGAATATTGGCATTAAAAGGGGGATCAACTCAAGAGATAAAACGATAATTCTCCCGCTCTACAAGACTCTGGTCCGGCCGCACCTGGAGTATGCTGTCCAGTTCTGGGCACCAGTGCTCAGGAAGGATGTACTGGAAATGGAGCGAGTACAAAGAAGGGCAACAAAGCTAATAAAGGGTCTGGAGGATATTAGTTATGAGGAAAGGTTGCGAGCGCTAAACTTATTCTCTCTGTAGAAGAGACGCTTGAGAGGGGATATGATTTCCATATACAAATACCGTACTGGTGACCCCACAATAGGGATAAAACTTTTTCGCAGAAGATAGTTTAATAAGACTCATGGCCACTCATTACAATTAGAAGAAAAGAGGTTTAACCTTAAACTACGTAGAGGGTTCTTTACTGTAAGAGCGGCAAGGATGTGGAATTCCCTTCCACAGGCGGTGGTCTCAGCGGGGAGCATTGATAGCTTCAAGAAACTATTAGATAAGCAACTGAATGACCGCAACATACAGGGATATACAGTGTAATACTGACATATAATCACACACATAGGTTGGACTTGATGGACTTGTGTCTTTTTTCAACCTCACCTACTATGTAACTATGTAACTGGATTTTTTTGTTACAGTAAAATCCTTTTCTCTGAGTCTATTGATGTACACAGTGGGGGTTATTTAGTAAAACTGGGGAGTGCAAAATCTGGTGCAATTCTGCATAGAAACCAATCAGCTTCTAGGTTTTATTGCCAAAGTTTAATTGAACAAGCTGAAGTTAGTGTCAGGGTTGGGCCCAGCCCTTCCTTCTCAAAGCTGGCCGCTCAGCTGTCGGCTAATTACCAGCTCCTATCTCTCCACAGTGACTCACCTGTTGATGATATCTTGCTCGTCAAGTCCTGCCTACTTAAGCCGTCCAGTCCAGATGATCTCTGCCTTCGCCTTGGTCACATCTCTAGAGAAGCTCTCCTGTGTTCCTGTTAAAGACTTGCTTTGCTGACATTCCTTCTGGCTCCAGATCCTGCTTGCTGTTCTACTACGCTGTTCTCTGGCTCCCTGACATTTTGGCTTGTCTGACTATCCGTTCCGGTTCCTGAACTCTGGCTATGTTTTGACTATGTTTTACCTTTTTTTATTATTATTAAACAAGTGTGATTTAACTGTACGTCTGTCTCAGTCTGATTCATGGTTTCTGACAGAAGCTGAATGGCTACCATGCACAGCTGCACAAGATTCTGAGTGCTCTAGTTTTAGTAAATCAGCCCCAGTGTCTTCTAATCTCCGACCATAGGGTTATAGCGCCACCGACAGGAGTAGAACACTAGGCAGAAAAAAATAAACTTGGCACCGCCTATGGACAGTCCTGGCTGATATAAACCCCCTCTCTGCATACTGGTACTCCAGTTAGTGTCAAAGAATTAAAAAAAACAGAATGGTGGGCGCTGTGTCCATCAATGAAATCAGAGAAAAGGATTTTGCGGTGAGTAACAGAAAAAAATCCAGTTTCCTCTTTAATTCATTGACGGCACAGCGTCTTCTATTCTCGACCATTGGGACAGTGGTGTATTAAAATTGCCGCCCCCCATCTAAATTTGTCCCACCCCAGCCGCAGTATACCGTTCTCGTCTCAGGGTTTGATGGGGAAGCTGCAGCCGTTCACAGTGAGCAGCTGCGGCTTCCTTATCAGACCCTGAGACACTATTCGATTCCAAGTGCCATATATAGAATTACTGCCCATGATCTGACGTTCGCAGTAATACCTCACGTGTGGGATGATCGCTGTTTGTGTGCGTGCGAGACCGACACGTGCGTGGGAGGACGGGGGCACTTTACTTTTTTTTTATTATTATTATTACTTTATTTTATTTTGACACTGTTGCTTGAATTTTTTTTTTCCATCTCCTTTATTGCTGTCACAAGGAATGTAAACATCCCGTGTAAAAGTAATAGGCGGTGACAGGTCCTCTTTATGGAGAGATCGGGGGTCTATAACACCCCAAATCCCTCCTCTGCACTTAAAAGCACTCAAGACACCAAGATCAAGGCTTTTGAATGCTTTAGATTTTTTAAAACTGTCGCCGATGGTTTCTGATTAAACCGGAAGTGATGTCATGTCATTGCTTCCGGTTTACTGTTACAAACAGCTGATCCCGGTGTTACGTCACATATGGCGACCTATCACATATGGCTACCTGCTGGACTGCGCATGCGCGACGCCGTCACATGCATTCCAACACTGTGGCGATCTGCGCTTGTGCAGAATTTTGTGGCCACACCCCTGAGTCCAGGTTCAAGCCCCACCATCCAAGTGGACATAGAGTTAGATTATAATTATGCCGAGCGAAACGAGGACGTGCCCAAAGTGTGGCAAGCGAAGCGAGCCCCCGAGGGGCCCTGTGGCAAAGTGGTTTCTTACAACAGTGTTGGAGCACATATGGCGGCGTTGCGCATGTGCACTCCAGCGGGTAGCCAAATGCGATGGGTCGCCATATCTGACGAAACACCGGCTTTGCTTGGCTGTCCAGGTACAAACACCAAAAGGACAGAAAGAGGTTAGAGAGCCGCCTCTGCCCTTCTGCCTGCGGACGGTGCCACCCATACCCCCAGAAAAATGCCGGCCAAAGGCAAACTCCTTGCTGGCTTCGCGGTAGATACACCCCTGCATAGGGGATGTCCCAAAAGCAGTGCTCAACAAATGGGAGGTGGGAGAAGAAAAAACAAAAAGGCCAAAACATGGAAAGACAAAAACAAGGAGCTCAATGGGAACAGGATGAGCCCAAACAGAATAGACAACCCCCCAAAGAAAACAGAAACCTCAAACAGCCTCCTGCAAATCTTTGCGGTAAAAACACATGGCTGAAGACCCCAGGACATCCACCTTTGGTGTGCACAGACCACCAGGTAGACACCTTGCAAATTTGAGACACAGACGCCTGATGACGGAAAGCCCAGGGGGCACCAAACACCCGAGTAGAGCCCGCCTTTACAGGAAAGGGAGGAACCTGAACCTTAATGGTATAGACTTGAATTACCATCTGTCTAATCCATCTAGAAATGGTGGCAGAAGAAGCCGCCAACCCCTTCCTCGGCCCTGGCACTCGGCAGAAAGAACTGGAGTGCCTATGCAGACAGAGGGTTTATATCAGCCAGGATTGCCCATAGGTAGTGCCGAGTTTATTTTTTCTGCCCAGTGTCCTTCTCCTGTAGGTGGTGCAATTATTCTATGGTCGAGATTAGAAGATGCTGTGTCCGTCAATGAACGAAAGAGAAGACGCGGTACCCAACATTTCCATCACTTCATATACAATGCTGTGAAAAAGTATTTGCCCCCTTTCTGATTTTTTTTTTGCATATTTGTCACACTTAAATGACACGTTTTATTATTACACAAAGATAACCTGAGTAAATACAAAATGCTGTTTTTAAATGATGGTTTAAAAGTTAAAAAAGCTGTCCAAACCTGCCTGGCTTTATGTGAAAAAGTAATTGCCCCCTAAACCTAAAAACTGGTTGTGCCCCCATTGGAGCCAACAACTGCAATCAAGCGTTTGTGATAACTGGCAATGAGTGTTTCACATCGCTGTGGAGCAATTTTGGCCCACTCTTCTTTGCAGAATTGTTTTAATTCAGCCACATTGGAGGGTTTTCCAGCATGAACGGCCTGTGTAAGGTCATGATACAGCATCTCAATTAGATTTAAGTCAGGGCTTTATCTAGGCCACTCCAAAAAACCTAAATTTTGCTTTGTTTCAACAATTTGGAGGTGGACTTGCTGTTGTGTTTTGGATCATTGTCCTGCTGCATAACCCAAGTGCACTTGAGCTTGAGGTCACGAACTGATGGCCGGACATTCTTCTTTAGGATTTTCTGGTAGAGCTCAGAATTTATGGTTCCATCAATTATGGAAAGTCGTCAAGGTCCTGAAGTTGCAAAGCAGACCCAGACCATCACGCTACCACCACCGTGTCTGACTGTTGGTATGATGTTCTTGTTATGAAATGCTGTATTCGTTTTATGCCAGATGTAGCGGGACGCACACCTTCCAAAAAGTTACATTTTTGTCTCATCAGTCCACGGAATATTTGCCTAAAAGTCTTGGGGATAATCAAGATGTTTTTTGGTAAATGTGAGATGAGCCTTTGTGTTCTTTTTGGTCAGCAGTGTCTTTGGCCTTGGAACTGGGAGAGTTCCAAGGCCAGTTTCTTTGCCCAGTCTCTTTCTTATTGTTGAATCATGAACACTGATCTTACCTGAGGCAAGTGAGGCCTTCAGTTCTTTAGATGTTGTTTTGGGTTCTTTTATGACCTCCTGAATGAGTCGTTGTTGTGATCTTGGGAGTAATTTTGGTTGGCCGGCCACTCCTGGGAAGGTTCACCATTGTTCCAAGTTCTCTCCATTTGTGGATAATGACTCTCGCTGTGGTTTACTGGAGTTCCAAAGCTTTAGAAATGGCTTTGATACCCTACATGTACATTACTTTGTTTCTAATCTGTTCTTGATTTTTTTTTTAGATTGTGGCATGATTTGTGGCCTTTTGTGATATGTTAGCGTGCTTCACATTGTCAGACAGCTTCTATTTATCTGATTTCTTGATTCAACAGAACCATGCATTAACCAGCTTCCAGATACTGAACTATAATAGCACACAAATCAACACGTTATCATAATATATACTTATACATGCGATTCTGTGTGATGCAATTTAAGCCCATTCATTTTAAATCCACTCTTGTATTAGAGTCAGCATCATTTAGCCCTGGCTCACACTGCACACCGCATGTGATGTGATTGGCGCAAAACTCGCACCGCATTTCTGTGCGAATCCGTGCAGTGCGATTTGAGCCTATTCATTTTGAATGGCTGACATCGTACTGCACCTGCATGAAAAGGGTGCAGGCAAAACTTTTTTTTTTGTGTGTGTGACCGGATTTCACAGGTGTTTAGACCCATTCGATCCAGATCAGACAAACACAATGCATTTTGCAACCTGCTTTCGTCATTAACTTTTGACTGACACCTGCAGCAGATCGCACTAAAGCAACGCAATTGCTGTGCGGTGCGAAAAACGTACAGGAATCGCTGCGTTTCCCGCACCACATCAGTGTGAACTGGTGCTCAAAGTGGACATTGCTTATACTGTCCTGGTGTAGCTCAGCTCATCGTTTGCTGCTGCAAATGATGCTCAGGTTCTTTAGGAAGAAGATAGGTGTCCTTGAGTTACTACCTAACGTCGCTGGAGTATCCCACAGTTATCCTCAACCATCCAAGTTTAAGTTTTGCAATGAAAAGTCAAAAGAGAGGAATGAATGGGAAGTGCTCTGTGCCAAGTAGCTTCCTATTTATTCACAATCTGAAGCATAGTAAACACAGTTTACTATGTTTCAGTGTTCATTTAAAAGAAGGGGGCAGCGGTGAACGACATATTTAATAGCTCCTTACCCTGCTCTTCCTCCTGAAACATCCCCCTCAGCAGCCAGGGGAGAAGAGAGAAGGGAAGCCAGCAGCACTGCAGGATGGGGGGCCAACATGGGGGGGGGGAAGCCCGAGCAGTAGGGGGAATCAGCACCGCACATAGTGATTAGACCGATGCTGCATCCAGGGGCGGACTGACAACTCATGGGGCCCCCGGGCAATAGGAGATTATGGGGCCCCCGGGCAGTAGGAGAAGATTATGGGGCCCCCGGGCAATAGGAGATTATGGGGCCCCCCCAGGCAATCGGACATTATGGGGCCCCCCCAGGCAATCGGAGATTATGGGGCCCCCAGGCAATAGATTATGGGGCCACACAGTTTACACACAAAGACACACAATATACACACACAGTATACACACACAGAATACACATACACACATTGAAAAGGTACTGGAGAGGTGGGGCAGCTATAATCTTGGGATTTTTAAAAAAACACAGATTTTTACATACTGTCCCTGGTTTTATTGAGGCTGGCAACCCTGATGGGGCCCCTTAGTGGCATAGGGCCCTCGGGCAGTGCCCGAGTGCCCGAATGGTCAGTCCGCCCCTGGCTGCATCCACCTAGGTAAGTATGATTTGAAAAAAACAAAAACCCTAGCTTCTCTTCTAATGTACTGTTGACCACATTGGAAGAGAAGCTAGGGGTTTTTTTTTTCAAATCATACATACCTAGGTTTGTGCCATCCCAAACCAATCGCTTTAAAGCACAGACACAGCCAACAATACCCGAGCCTTTCATCCTACATTCATACAGCCGTTCAAAGCTTGTTAGCCCTTAGCAGTGCAAGATAAGGAAACCACTGTGCGCCAGCAGTGCTCTGGTAATTCACCTCTACAGGAGCAAAGGTGTCCAGATTTCTGGAGGATCACAATGCATGGATTCTCAGGGGTGGGGATTTATTATCATATCTGTGCTCTCATATTATTATCCTTACAAGTATGGATGAATTTTAGGATCACCACAACCATGGGCTCATGCCAAATCCCACTGGTTTGCTGGGTTTGTGTCGAATTGCAGGTTCCCCACCAGAATCCTCAGGGTTTGGTGGGCTCTTGAAGATTTTGGCCAAAAACTTTGAAGGATCTCCGCTAGAAATAAGGAATGCTTGGCCCTTGGAGTAAGAATAGTCTGAAAGAATTGATATGCCAGCACCCTCATTATAAAGGGTAGGGCTTTAGACCAGGGTTCCATGGAATCCTAGGGTTCCTCCAGAGGTTGCTAGGGGTTCCTTGAGCAATTTCTGCTTCACAGATAAGTTCCCACTGACTCCATTGATCTTTTTGGCTAGCTGTAAGGGGGGCATTCTTCCCATTGACCACAAATGTAAGGAGCATTCTTCCCAATGACCACAAGTGTAAGGAGCATTCTTCCCATTGACCACAAGTGTAAGCAGCATTCTTCCCACTGATCACCAATGTAAGGAGCATTCTTCCCAATGACCACAAGTGTAAGGAGCATTCTTCCCATTGACCACCAATGTAAGGAGCATTCTTCCCAATGACCACAAGTGTAAGGAGCATTCTTCCCATTGACCACCAATGTAAGGAGCATTCTTCCCATTGACCACAGGTGTAAGGAGCATTCTTCCCATTGACCACCAATGTAAGGAGCATTCTTCCCACTGATCACCAATGTAAGGAGCATTCTTCCCAATGACCACCAATGTAAGGAGCATTCTTCCCAATGACCACCAATGTAAGGAGCATTCTTCCCAATGACCACCAATGTAAGGAGCATTCTTCCCATTGACCACAAGTGTAAGGAGCATTCTTCCCATTGACCACCAATGTAAGGAGCATTCTTCCCAATGACCACCAATGTAAGGAGCATTCTTCCCAATGACCACCAATGTAAGGAGCATTCTTCCCATTGACCACAAGTGTAAGGAGCATTCTTCCCATTGACCACCAATGTAAGGAGCATTCTTCCCATTGACCACAAGTGTAAGGAGCATTCTTCCCACTGACCATCACACTAATGTATCACGTGTTGTAGATATAGTCATTTTAGTAGGGTTCCCTCAGCCCAGAAAGTTATTTTAAGGGTTCCTCCGTGTTGAAAAGGTAGAGAAAGGCTGGTCTAGACACTCATAGTACATATCATGCATCATCCTCACCTTCACCACATGTTGGATCTTCAGCAGGAGCCGCCACAAACCCGGCACCGGGTGACAGGATGAACTCTCCATCCAGAGGCAAATACTGTAGAGAGAAAACATGGCGACAAGGTCAGAATGATGGAGATCACATCACACACCACTGCTAACCCCTGCACCACCGGACATATAATCCAAATACAAGGAGTCTGAGGGTTTAGGGCCCGTTCACACCTAGCCAGTGTGTTAAAATGTAGACATTAACATGCATTGCATTATGGCAGCCCATTGATTTTAATAGGGCGTCAACGCATCACAATGGACTGAAAATGGTATGTGGTATGTGCATTATTTCGTTTTTTTTCAATGTAATGAACAGAAGTGCTTTAGGCCCCTTTCACACTGGGGCGGTAGGGGGCGTCGGCGGTAAAACAGCGCTATTTTTAGCGCTGTTTTACCGCGGTATTCGGCCGCTAGCGGTGCGGTTTTAACCCCCCGCTGGCGGCCGAAAAAGGGTTAAAACCCCTCGTACAGCGCGGCTGTATTACCGCGGTGTAGCCGCGCTGTCCCATTGATTTCAAGCAGGAGCCGCTCCTTCCCCGCTCCAAAGATGCGGCTTGCAGGAGATTTTTTCTTCTCCTGCCAGCGCACCGCTTCAGTGTGAAAGCCCTCAGGCTTTCACAATGAACAAACAGCGGAGGCTGTTTAGGGGCGGTTTGCAGGCAGTATTTTTAGCGCAATAACGCCTGCAAACCGCCCCAGTGTGAAAGGGGTCTTGGTGTGGGTTGCAGTATACGCAGGCGTGTTCCCTTAGGTTTCTCTCACACAAGTGGCAGTTTCTACTGCCCACTGAGGATCGCTTTTCAGAGGGTGTCAGAGCAGCAGTGTCTACAGTGCCTTGAAAAAAGTATTCATACCCCTTGAAATTTTCCACATTTTGTCATGTCACAACCAAAAATGTAAATGTATTTTATTGGGATTTTATGTGACAGACCAACACAAAGTGGCACATAATTGTGACGTGGAAGGAAAATGATAAATGGTTTTCAATTTTTTTTTACAAATATCTGAAAAGTGTGGCGTGCATTTGTATTCAGCCCCCTTTACTCTGATACCCCTAAGATCTAGTGGAACCAATTGCCTTCAGAAGTCACCTACGTAGTAAATAGAGTCCACCTGTGTGTAATTTAATCTCAGTATAAATACAGCTGTTCTGTGAAGCCCTCAGAGGTTTGTTAGAGAACCTTAGTAAACAAACAGCATCAGGAAGGCCAAGGAACACACCAGACAGGTCAGGGATAAAGTTGTGGAGAAGTTTAAAGCAGGGTTAGATTATAAAGAAAATTTCTCAAGCTTTGAACATCTCACGGAGCACTGTTCAATCCATCATCCGAAAATGGGAAGAGTATGGCACAACTGGCAACCTACCAAGACATGGCCGTCCACCTAAACTGACCGGCCGGGCAAGGAGAGCATTCATCAGAGAAGAAGCCAAGAGGTCCATGGTAACTCTGGAGGAGCTGCAGAGATCCACAGCTCAGGTGGGAGAATCTGTCCACAGGACAACTATTAGTCGTGTTCTCCACAAATCTGACCTTTATGGAAGAGTGACAAGAAGAAAGTCATTGCAGAAAGAAAGACATAAGAAGTCCTGTTTGCAGTTTGTGAGAAGCCATGTGGGGGACACAACAAACATGTGGAAGAAGGTGTTCTGGTCAGATGAGACCAAAATTGAAATTTTTGGCCTAAAGCAAAACGCTATGTGTGGCAGAAAACTATCACTACACATCACCCTGAATACACCATCCCCACTGTGAAACATGGTGGTGGCAGCATCATGTCGTGGGGATGCTTTTCTTCAGCAGAGACAGGGAAGCTGGTCAGAGTTGATGGGAAGATGGATGGAGCCAAATACAGGGCAATCCTAGAAGAAAACCTGTTAGAGACTACAAAAGACTTGAGACTGGGGAGGAGGTTCACCTTCTAGCAGGACAACGACCCTAAACATACAGCCAGAGCTACAATGGAATGGTTTAGATCAAAGCATATTCATGTGTTAGAATGACCCAGTCAAAGTCCAGACTTGAATCCAATTGAAAATCTGTGGCAAGACTTGAAAATTGCTGTTCACAGACGCTCTCCATCCAATCTGACAGAACTTGAGCTATTTTGCAAAGAAGAATGGGCAACAATGTCCCTCTCTAGATGTGCAAAGCTGGTAGAGACATCCCCAAAAAGACTTGCAGCTGTAATTGCAGAGAAAGGGGGTTCTACAAAGTATTGACTCAGGGGGTCTGAATACAAATGTACCCCCCACACTTTTCACATATTTATTTGTAGAAAAAAACTGAAAAACCATTTATCATTTTCCTTCCACTTCACAATTATGTGCCACTTTGTGTTGGTCTATCACATAAAATCCCAATATAATACATTTACAATTTTGGTTGTAACATGACAAAAGGTGAAGAATTTCAAGGGGTATGAATACTTTTTCAAGGCACTGTATGTATTCAGGAGGTGATACTGCTGTCTCCTGAATGCATGTTTTTTCCCTTTTTAGACAAAAGAATATTTCTAATAGAAACACTGTGCCAAATGTTTGGCATGCGCTTGCGGTGCGATCCCATCAACTTCAATAGGCAAGTCTGGCAGGAGGCACTGCCTGTCAAACTCAGCAAGCTAAGGTAAAAAGGTTGTAAACCTCAGACATGAAATATGAACAAAGCCTATCCCTCTATAGCACAGGTGGAAACTTGTGGTCCTCCAGCTGTTGCCAAACTAGTCCCATGAGGCATTGCAAAGCTGACAGTTACAAGCATGACTCCCAAAGGCAGAGGCTTGATGAGACTTTTGGTTCTGCAACAGCTGGAGGGCCGCAGTTTGACACCCCTACAAGTGTGTACGTGTCTCAATCCAGAGCACTACATGTCATTTCTGTCTGCTGTCTCCTTCCTCTGCTATCAGCATGAATCACTTCTGACAGGCTTTTCTGACACCAAGAGGAAAAATGGTGACAGGTGAGGGAGCTCCTGCACACAGCCTGTGATTGACAGCCTCAGCTCTGTTCCCGTGTGCTGTGTGAATGGAGGTGTGTCCCTACCTTCCAATCATCACTCTCTGAGCTCTGCAGAGTGTTACCTCAGCTCTCTACCCTCTGAAAGCTCAGAAACGCTGTATATATTCTGGACTTTCAACGGCTGTAGAAAAGAGAAGACTACAGATAAACAGGTACAACTTCTGTAGGAGGATTTGTTTCATCTCTTTGTATCACCTTGAGGCCAGTCACTTCACTGGGTACATGTAAGAGTTTACAACCACCTTAAATTTGCTGTGACGCATATATAGTCCCCTCTGGGTGCCACGCTACGTTTTAAGTGAGTGGTTGGGGGTGGCAAAACTGTGGCTCAACCACCTGTGTGAAAGAAGTCGGACCCCTTTCACACTGAGGCGTTTGAAAAAAGCCTCAGCTGCGATCCCAGTGTGAAAGCCGGAGTGCTTTCACACTGGGGCGCTGCGCTGGCTGGGCATCACTAAAAGTCCTGCCAGCAGCTTCTTTGCAGCGGTGGAGGAGCGGTGAATACACCAATCCTCCACCGCTCCTCCGCCGCTCCTGCCCATTGAAATCAATGGGCAGCGCTGCCGAACTGCCGCTGCAGATTTAACCCCTTTTTTCGGCCACTAGCGGGTGTTAAAACCGCCCCGCTAGCGGCAGAATAGCGCCGCTAAAACGACGGTAATAGCGCTGCTTTACCGCCGACGCCCCCGGCGCTTTCAGTGTGAAAGGACTCTCAGAGGGCAGTAAGCACGGGAGGCTCCAGGAAAGGTTTGGCTCACAGTTGCAGTGCAGCCACATTGACTTCAATAGGCAAGTCAGGCGGTGCCACCTGTCAGACTGGGCATGCAGAGTTAAATTTGCTGTGACCGCGCCATGTGGCCAGTCTCCTGCCGTGTTATGTTGTAGGTGGGAGGTCCAGTAAAACAGTGGCCCAGCCACCAGTTTTTACCAACCCCTAGCCTCCCCAAGATGCCTTTGTGCATTGGGCTGACACTTAAAGTGGATGGTAGTGGGACGCACTAATGTATTTATGATACGTTGTGGTAATGTGCTCCTATGTAAATGGGCCCATAAGTGCTGGTCCTGGTATGATCCGTTTCCCATCTGTCATACTTATCCATCAGCTTTATTATTCTCAGACGTTGGGACCAAGAACAAGTCACCCGCTCTGATTTTCCTTTCCAGGTAAGTAACAGAGAACGCCAGGCAGCCAGGCAGCCAGCATGTTCAGGAGGTATCTCTGAGTACAGCTTTTCTGGAAGGGATTGGACTTCCCTTTCCTAGAAGAGGCACAAAACTTCCCATTCCTCTAAACAGACGCCCTCCGCTGACTTCATATACAGTCATGTTTGTTTTTGGAAATTCCTTTTTGTATTTAAAGAAGTTTCACTTCTGTCCTCCCCACGCCTTCCATTCACCGCCAACCTTACCGCCAACTACATCCAATTCTCACCAGGAATCCCCTATGTGTCCCGGCCCTTTTATATTTACATTTCACTTCCATTCACAGATAACAATGTTACAGTTTAAAGCAATAAAAACAAACATTGATTATATTGCAGCAGTGATCGGGATTGCGTAGCAACGTGAAAAACATTTCAAATCCTTTTATTTGCTAAACCTTCATCCCCATTGGCTATAATAGGTTCCCCATCTCCCTTCCCTATCTTTCAGCACTTTGCACATCCTTTAAATACATTTCTCAGAAGAGAACAATAGCGGCTGGTGGTTCCTTTTTTGGTGGGGCGACAAACAACCAGCCCCCTTGGCGGCCGGCAGGACCTCAATCAGGTGCTTAAAAAAAAACTCCTCCCCCTTTGGAATCCATGCATCCGGCGTCCCAAAAGGGGCCGGACACATGGATAAGGGGGGCGGTTCCCGTGCGCCCTTAATAAACAGGCCGCCCCTGGAAGAGAACTATGGGTCATTTTTTTCCCAGGATCAAACTTACCTAGGTGGATGCAGCATCTGTCCCCTGGCTCCTCTAACATTGAGAAGCGAGCGATCAAACATCACCGATCGCTTGGTTCTCAAAGCTCCCCGAGCACTGTTAGTCATCGCTGTCTGCTTCCCCCCCCCCCCCCCCCCCGTCCCTCACTGAAGCGCTGGGCTGTGGAAGGGCTGGAAGTGGCCGGGTCAGGCTCTCAGCGACTTGCTGAGGGGCTGAACTGGGTGCCAGTCCAGGCATGTGGGCGGTTCCCGACTCCTGAGACAAGGCAACCAGCCAAGTAGGTGACAGGGCAACTGGCCAGGTAGGAGCAGTGGCGTCACTAGGGTTGGTGTCATCTGGTGCGGTCACCAACCCCCCCCCCCCCACCAAAAAAAAATGTTTTTTTGCCGTTTTCTGAAAGTGTGCCAAAAATGCAGCAAGCGGGACTTTTGGTGGCCTTTCAGAATATTCAGAATAAAAAACATGCAGCTTAAAAGGCTATAACTGTGGGTAAAGTGCAGGACAACCCCCTTTACATTACACAGCCCCTGCACCTCTGGCCCCCTTTACATTACACAGACCCTGCACCTCTGACCCCCCTTACATTACACAGCCCCTGCACCTCTGACCCCCTCTTACAGTACACAGCCCCCTGCACCTCTGACCCTCCCCCTATACATTACACAGACCCTGCACCTCTGACCCCCCTTACATTACACAGCCCCTGCACCTCTGGCCCCCTTTACATTACACAGACCCTGCACCTCTGACCCCCCTTACATTACACAGCCCCTGCACCTCTGACCCCCCCTTACATTACACAGCCCCTGCACCTCTGGCCCCCTTTACATTACACAGCCCCTGCACCTCTGACCCCCCTTACATTACACAGCCCCTGCACCTCTGGCCCCCTTTACATTACACAGACCCTGCACCTCTGACCCCCCTTACATTACACAGCCCCTGCACCTCTGACCCCTCCTTACAGTACACAGCCCCCTGCACCTCTGACCCTCCCCCTATACATTACACAGCCCCTGCACCTCTGGCCCACTTTACATTACAATACATTACACAGCCCCCTTTACATTACACAGCCCCTTGCAGCTATTCACCCTTCTTCACATTACTCGGGCACGCAGAGCAGGAGACACAGCAGTGCTGACCAGGGGGTGGGAGCTGCCTTGTCCGGCCCAATCAGCTGTTAGCTTGGGTATGCCCTGCCCTGCAGCTGAATGTACATAAAGAGGCGGAAATGCAACAATGCATGTGAGACAGCGCATGAGTATTTGCGCGTCTAGGCGCATCATGTGTAGGGCAGCCCATTTATTTCAATTGTCTGCCATAGGGATATTTTTTTTTCTTTTTGCCATTGCATCACAATGGTATTACGTTGCATTCTGGTGTGATTTAGCACAGACACATTTGGGGTACCATTAAGAATGAATGACACCACAGCGCACATGCCAGAAAGTAGTAGGTTTTTCACTCATTGCAGGAACAAGTGTGATATCCTGCAATGCATAGATGCAAATTTTGTAAGCTCAATCATAAATTGCTTTTTAAAAAGTTAGAAGCATAAACTGTTCCTGTGATTGTTGAAAGGCGGCACAAGGGACAGGGAGGGGGGAGAGAGAGGGTGGTTGGGGGGGGGGGGATTTTGGTACATGTTGTACTGTATTGCCCCATACACACGGTTTGATTTTCCGACGGAAAATGTGTAATAGGACCTTGTTGTCGGAAATTCCGACCGTGTGTGGGCTCCATCACACATTTTCCATCGGATTTTCCGACACACAAAGTTTGAGAGCAGGCTATAAAATTTTCCGACAACAAAATCGGAATTTCCGATCGTGCGTACACAAATCCGACGCAAAAAGTGCCACGCATGCTCAGAATAAATAAAGAGACGAAAGCTATTGGCCACTGCCCCATTTATAGTCCCGACGTACGTGTTTTACGTCACCGCGTTCAGAACGATCGGATTTTCCGACAACTTTGTTCGACCGCGTGTATGCAAGACAAGTGTGAGCCAACATCTGTCGGAAAAAATCCTAGGATTTTGTTGTCGGAATGTCCGATCAATGTCCGACCGTGTGTACGGGGCATTAGTGTTGTAAAAAATTGTTAATAAACAAAAATTTTCAAAAAAAAAAGCAATCCAGAATATATTGTATTGTTGTATACAAATTAAAATGTGCACATACCCTTCAATCAGCATTGAACGCATTTGCTCCATTCACCACTAGATGGCTCTCTTGAAGTGCAGGCAGATTTTCTTTTTTTTTTTTATTAACAAGGAAGCTTATCGCTAACCTTTCATGACCTGAGCGGAAACTACCCAGACTTTTCAATATAGAAAATTCCTTGACTGTAACCAAATCAGATCTCGCCAGGTCTCCGCGAAGATCATCTGTCTGTGTCAAAAATTACCCTTCCTCCCCATCTATTCTGCTTTTTCCATCTCATTTCCAGGTTCTTTTAAATGTCCAATAATGCAACCGAGAAACTTTGTAAAAGGAAATTATTATTTATTTTTTTTTGTACAGGGTTGTGAAAGACCGAAAAAAAAAAAAAAAAAAAAAAGCTGTTAAAATTCCAGCACAGATCAGCTCACCGAGTGCCTGATCAACAATTCTTATTATTACAGATATTTATTTGAAGCCGAGAATTTACATTCAATCTGTACATTCTGTACATTCATGTCAGTCTCTGCCCTCAAGGAGCTCACAATCTAAGGTCCCTATCAGGGCAGCCAACCGTCAGTAAACTTACAGACATTTTGTAAAAATCAATTACCTGTTTTTTAATATCAGAGGCTGATCATTTATCGTGCTGTTGACTTTTTAAGCGTAAACCAGGCAAATTACTTGTTATGGGTGTTGTCAGTGTTTCCATATTGTGTTTATACTGTATAAATATCAATTATCTTAGTTTTTATTAGGAGTTCTGAAAATTTTCAGGTCTCTCTCCTTTGCTGCCACTTCCAGCAATGTCTCCTCTCTACTTCCTCCTGACCACATTTAAGCAGGAACCAAATAAGCTACTCTGGGGCGTAGATAAGGAGGGAGATGGGGGGGGTCCATAAATACATACATCAAAAACAACATGAAAAAGGAAGAATTAAGAGTCCAAAAGACTGAGTGTTTCAAAAATAGAAATAAAGTGTCCACTCCACAGCACACAGGAGATCCATATGGATCTCTCATATCCCCTCGATTCTTCCAGCAATGTCTCCTCTCTACTTCCTCTTGACCAAATTTAAGCAGGAACCAAATAAGCTACTCTGGGGCGTAGATAAGGAGGGGGATAGGGGGGGGGGTCCATAAATACATACTTCAAAAACAACATGAAAAAGGAAGAATTAAGAGTCCAAAAGACTTATGCCCTGTACACACGGTTGGACATTGATCGGACATTCCGAAAAACAAAATCCATGGATTTTTTCCGACGGATGTTGGCTCAAACTTGTCTTGCATACACACGGTCACACAAAGTTGTCGTAAAATCTGATCGTTCTGAACGCGGTGACGTAAAACACGTAAGTCGGGACTATAAACGGGGCAGTAGCCAATAGCTTTCGTCTCTTAATTTATTCTGAGCACGCGTGGCACTTTGTGCGTCGGAATTGTCCACAACGCGGTCGGAATTTACGCGAACAGATTTTGTTGTCGAAAAATTTTATAGCCAGCTCTCAAACTTTGTGTGTCGGAAATTCCGATGGAAAAAGTCCAATGGAGCCCACACACGGTCGGAATTTCCGACAACAAGATCGCATATTAAGTTGGAAAGTCTGACCGTGTGTACGGGGCATAAGTGTTTCAAAAATAGAAATAAAGTGTCCACAGGGCACAGGAGATCCATATGGATCTCTCATATCCCCTCGATTCTGGTATGAATGGACACCACTTGGACTAGCCGTCTATCTCTCCTTTGCTGCCACTTCCAGCAATGTCTCCTCTCTACTTCCTCCTGACCAAATTTAAGCAGGAACCAAATAAGCTACTCTGGGGCGTAGATAAGGAGGGGGATAGGGGGGTCCGAACCACCCCCAAGAGCATCTGCAGCACTGCAGCTACTGCTGACAGTCACTGCACAGGGGGGAGCACTGCAGCTGCCGTTCCTGCCACTTGTTAGAACTTAGAGTCAGGCAGCGGCAGTTCAAAGAGAGAGTTTCTTGATCCTTGGCTCTTGTTTTTATGACACAGCCGAGGGGGGGTACTCCCTTCACTGAGCTCACACTGAACTTAATGTGTTGGTGACTGGATTTCATGGAGGGAGGAGATCTGCATTGGGGGAAGCTGAACTGGAGTGGACCTGTACTGGGGAGGGAGGGGGGGGGGGGGGTGAGGGGGGTTGGGGTGGTTGTCATCTGTACTGGGAAGAACTGTACTGGGGAGGGGGAGTAGGGGGGGTTGGGGTGGGCTGCATCTGTACTGGGGGGAATGTACTGGGGGGGGGGGTGGCTGGCATCTGTACTGGGGGCTGTGTACAAGGGGGAAGTGCACTGGGGGGGGGTGACATCTATATGGGTTCGCTACACTGGGGGAGTAGAGGTTTGGGGAGGGAGAAAATATTTTGCTGTACTGTGTTTACAGACTTGAAAGTTAAAGTGTGACTAAATCCAGGAGCCTGCATTCACTATATCTGGTCTCCCTAGGGTTGCCACCTGTCCGGGATTCATCCGGACAGTCCAGGTTTTGAATCGTGTGTCCGGGTTTCAGTCCACCTGAATCCCAGACACATTATTCAGACAGGAATGTGGCTTGGAACAGGGTGAGGGGGCCACTATGCGCCCAGCATTACTATTCTCTTTGGAGTGCCCAAAGGTGTCCCCGGTCTGTTCCAATACTATAGTGTATACAAAAACGAAAATTTTTTACTGTGCAACCCTAGGTCTCCCACTGTACACAGAACATGGAAATGCAATAGTTTTAGTAAATATAAACTGTTAAATATCTTTTTTCATCAGCAGTATATAGCAGTCTTGTGACTTCTATCAGTGTCTGGTTAAAGCTTGTAGGAAGAGTTTTCATTCTACTCTGACTGTCCTATGAAGATGCAGGACCCCTGACCCTCTGTCTGGACAGTGCTGATTGGCCCTGTGCCGATCACATGCACCCTCCCAAGAAAAATAAACTCTCTAGCAATACACACCAAACTGAGCATGTGCAGAGTGCCCCCAAGGCTCGGGAGGATCAGAGAAGACAGATGGCCTTTTTTACACAATGTGGAGGATTAACCCCTTGGGTTCCACAGCGAGTATAACAAGCATGCTTTACTGCATATATACAGACTGATTTTACTGTTGTGGGTTTAGTAACACTTTAAGCCCTCCTGACCCCTGAACTCTGCATTACATACTGATCTCTATTAGGGCCAGTTCACACCATATAAAACGCAGTCCAGATGCGTTCCGGATGCTTTTCTGTGTGCACGTTTTTGACGCGCATTTTATGCATTCCAGTGCGTTTTTGATGCAGTATAGTGCTTTCTTCCCCTTCTTTTTTTCTTAACCTTAAATAAGGACATGTATATTCCAGTGCATTTTGATGCGTTTTACAACATTCCAGTAGAGAGTAGTGCAGAAAAAAAATGCAGCATGTTCTACTTTTTTTTCCTGGAACTGACTGGAACGCACTAGAACTGACCGCTCTGGTGTGACCTATACCATTGTAAACCATATAAGCTACTTTCCATGAGTTTTTGATGTAGAAAAAAACAAAAAAACACACTGGACTGCATGTGGTGTGAACTGGCGCTTTTTCTGCATCAAAAACGCAAGGAAAGTAGGGTATATAGTTTTCAATGGCATAGTTTATATATATATATATATATATATATATATATATATATATATATATATATATATAGACAGACAGAGAAAGAGAGAGAGAGAGATCTCTATCTAGATATCTATATATACAATGTATATATATATATATATATATATATATATATATATATATATATATATATATATATATATATATATATATATATATATATATATATATATATATATATATATATATATATATATATATATATACACACACACATACATACACTGTATATATAGATATCTATATATAGAGAGAGATCTCTCTCTCTCTCTATATATATATGTTACAATGTACACGGCGAGCAGTCTAAAGATTTAAGCCCCTCCCATTGTTAGCACGATTTTGCCACACCCACAATTCCGCCCATACTCATTGACGCTTTATTCGCTCAGCACTCGGTTCGGCTATTGAAGCAAACAGCAGCCCTATGTAAGTTCACTCCCCTTCCTAAAATGACAGCTCTGGTGTCGGTCCGTCACATGGGGGAGGGGAGAGAGTCTTGAACCCTGCATAAGACCCAAGGGCCCATTCCCACCTTTCCCGTGTGGTGCATTCATGCATTCATTTTGAACGTCCCCCCCCCAAAACACACAAAAGCAATGCTGCTCCAATCAGGACCGTTTTTAATGCAGGGCAAAAGGAGCAGCTGCTTTGGGCCCCGCAACGATGACTGGGCCCAGGGCAGCTGCCCCTTTTGCCCCGTGTTGAAGACGGTCCTGATTAGAGCCCGCACTGCCCTCAAATAGTGGATATGTGGATTCGGGAGGGCCTAAGAAAAAGGTTTGCCCAGGGTCCAATCAATATTAAAGACGGCCCTGGCTCTAATGCACGTGTCGCAGTGCGTCCATCACTCGCTACCATGCATTTTGGAGTGCTGCATTGCCAAAAAACGGTGCAAGCTTGTTTGTTGGACATCTGGGTGCATTGCCTGCTCATTCATTTAATGCTACACACGTTAGCGCGTGAAATAAATAAATAAAAACGCGCGTTAATGCGTTCCAGGATGCCACGGTCTTAATGGACCCCAAGTCGTGAATCGGAGCTTCTCTACACTGCCGTGGCTGAACAAAGCGGTGGAAATGGAAGGGGAGTACGCAGGCTGCCGCCATTAAAGTGAACCTGTTGCGATTCCCTCCATGAGTTCCTTTGAGGACACCTTTGTTTTTTATCCCGAAGTTGCCCGCGCAGGCCTATCTATTAATTTTATTTTCCCCCAATTATTTCCCAGCTCCTGCTGCTGCCTGAATAAATCATTCTGCAGCCAGGCGGAGGCCGCCACGGAGGCGGCGAGTGAAGTTTGCGCCCTTCTGTACAGGAGCTGTTTAAAAGGCTGATACCGATCTAAAGGAAGATGGAATTTCAAGGTGACGGTTGCCACGGAAACGCAGCGCTTGTGTCAGCAGACAGCCGTGATTTGCAGATGCGTCTGCAGCCGGTACAAGTTAATGAGACGTTTTCGCTTTTCCACGTCTCGGCGAGCGCGGCTCTTCCGAGCGAGGACGTCGGGGTGATACATGGCGGATCCGCGCAGCGATCACAAACGCTCAATGTATCGGCGGCGGGATGAGGGATCAGTCTTCTGCCAACGATTCGCTGATCAAGCGGTTGTTCGTTCGCGTGGCGGCGCCATCATCATACCAGACTATATCTGCAAGTCCCATTTTATAGGAACGCTCTTGTCACATATATTGCTTACCAGGACAAAAACAAAAACACTTCTCCCAAACATCCATCAGGTGACTTAAAGTGTTACTAAATCCGCAACAGTAAAATCAGTCTGTATATGCAGTAAAGCATGCTTGTTATACTCACTGTGGGACCTCAGGGGTTAATCCTCTGCATTGTGTAAAAAGGCTGTTTGATCCTGTCTTCTCTGATCCTCCCCTTCTTGCACTGTCCCCTAACATTTCCTGATAACACAGTCTATGGAGTCAGGCTGCACATGCTCAGTTTGGTGTGTATTGCTAGAGAGAGTTTTTTTGTTTTTTGGGAGAGTGCATGTGATCAGCACAGGGCCAATCAGCACTGTCCAGACAGAGGGTCAGGGATCTTGCAGCCTCATAGGACCGTCAGAGTAGAATGAAAACTCCTCCTAAAAGCTTCAACCTGTAGTGGTCAGTGGGAAGAATGCTCCTTACATTGGTGATCAGTGAGAAGAATGTCCCTTACATTGGTGGTCAGTGAGAAGAATGTCCCTTACATTGGTGATCAGTGAGAAGAATGTCCCTTACATTGGTGATCAGTGAGAAGAATGTCCCTTACATTGGTGATCAGTGGGAAGAATGTTCCTTACATTGGTGGTCAGTGAGAAGAATGTTCCTTACATTGGTGATCAGTGAGAAGAATGTTCCTTACATTGGTGATCAGTGGGAAGAATGTTCCTTACATTGGTGGTCAGTGGGAAGAATGTCCCTTACATTGGTGATCAGTGGGAAGAATGCTCCTTACATTGGTGATCAGTGAGAAGAATGTCCCTTACATTGGTGATCAGTGGGAAGAATGCTCCTTACATTGGTGGTCAGTGGGAAGAATTCTCCTTACATTGGTGATCAGTGGGAAGAATGTTCCTTACATTGGTGATCAGTGGGAAGAATGTTCCTTACATTGGTGGTCAGTGGGAAGAATGCTCCTTACATTGGTGGTCAGTGGGAAGAATTCTCCTTACATTGGTGATCAGTGGGAAGAATGTTCCTTACATTGGTGGTCAGTGAGAAGAATATTCCTTACATTGGTGGTCAGTGGGAAGAATGTCCCTTACATTGGTGATCAGTGGGAAGAATGTTCCTTACATTGGTGATCAGTGGGAAGAATGTTCCTTACATTGGTGGTCAGTGAGAAGAATGTCCCTTACATTGGTGATCAGTGGGAAGAATGCTCCTTACATTGGTGATCAGTGAGAAGAATGTCCCTTACATTGGTGGTCAGTGAGAAGAATGTTCCTTACATTGGTGATCAGTGGGAAGAATGTTCCTTACATTGGTGATCAGTGGGAAGAATGTTCCTTACATTGGTGATCAGTGGGAAGAATTCTCCTTACATTGGTGATCAGTGGGAAGAATGTTCCTTACATTGGTGATCAGTGGGAAGAATGTTCCTTACATTGGTGGTCAGTGGGAAGAATGCTCCTTACATTGGTGGTCAGTGGGAAGAATTCTCCTTACATTGGTGATCAGTGGGAAGAATGCTCCTTACATTGGTGGTCAGTGAGAAGAATATTCCTTACATTGGTGATCAGTGGGAAGAATACCCCTTACATTGGTGGTCAGTGGGAAGAATGTTCCTTACATTGGTGGTCAGTGGGAAGAATGCTCCTTACATTGGTGGTCAGTGGGAAGAATGCTCCTTACATTGGTGGTCAGTGAGAAGAATATTCCTTACATTGGTGATCAGTGGGAAGAATACCCCTTACATTGGTGGTCAGTGGGAAGAATGTTCCTTACATTGGTGGTCAGTGGGAAGGAGGAGGAGGACACACCCAAGGAGCTCTCTGAGAACCAGCCTTTTTTCAAGCCTGGGCCTTGCCTGTTAGCTTGGCCCAGGAACAATGCCTGATCCTGGGGGAGGCCCAGGGAGGGATGCCCCTGATGACATGGGGCCTAGTGAGGAGGAGGTGGAGGATCTGACTGTGGGTCCAGGCCCTGGTATGGATGCGAGTATCTTCAGTCAGAAGATTGTTGATCGCTTTAGGGAAATTGGAAGGGCTGAAGAGAAACTTCAAGTTTTGAAAACTAACCATAAGAACTTCAAAGCCAAATACTTCCAGGCCTGGAGTAGAAATCGCACAGCCATGAAGCCTGAGTTACAGGAATATGAGGAAAAAGTAAAGCAGCAAACTTTATTGTTGGAAAAATTAAAAGCCAGAAGTGGAGCTTTTAAAGAAAAATTTGAGAATGAGAAGAGATTTGCCAGCCAGTCGTCAGTAAGTCGCATGGATCAGCAGCCTCAGGTTATGGATGACCCGGGTCCATCTGCCTCTGCACCTCTCCCCCCATGTAAGGCCTTGGAATCGCCAGCGGCAACCAGCCAGGGGGTTGAGAGTGAGCATGGCACCCTGACCTTCATCCGGCAGATGGAGTCACCCCTGAGAGCAGACAAGTTTGCCATTTCTGGTGATCCATCAGAAATCCCTGAGGATGAGAGGAAAGATAAACCAGGGAATGAAGATGGACCTGCACCAAACACCCTGAACATGGATGTTTCTACTCCTGCATTTGCTGAGACCAGTAGTTCCTCTACCAAGTTTGCTGCATGTGTTTCACACAGTAAGGCTGACACCAGCAAAGAGATTGCCTCACCTGAGCCTCTCTGTGTTCCAGCAGAGCTGATTGATGCTGATGGGGGAGGGGATCAGCACATTGCACCATGTGTAGTGGAAGCCATGGAAGTGTCAGACCAGCCTGCTGAAAGTCCTGTCCTGATGGAAGAGAACAGGCCAGCTGAAGATTCCACCAGCACAGCAGTGGGAACTGACACTGTTGGGAAGACTACAGGAACTGTGAATATACCAGCAAGTATTAAGAATGACAGTAATGATAAAACAATGAATGTGGTGGGTGGTGGTGAAGGGGTTAATACTGCTGGGAAAAATAAAAATGACATTGCTCTCCCTGCTCAGCAGAGGAAAGACTCAGCGATTGTGCAGACCAAATCTGTACAATCGATATCTGCCAGAAATGTGACAGACGGTTCAAAGCACACAAATGTTTCTTCTGCTGGGAGAAATGTGGGCAGTTATGCGTCCGTTCTGGGGAGTCGCACCAAAGAGGGTGGAGGGAATTTTAGTGGTCACAATTTGGGGAGGCTTGGTGGTGGGATGGTTGGTGGGTACAGGAGAAGGAATGTGGTTCAATTGAAGTGGGAGGGGGAGGGGACCCCACCAGTAAGGGGGAGGGTGGCTGAGTTGGTTCTGGAAATGGGGTTTAAAGCCTTGGATATATTTGCTTTGATTTGCCCAGTGGGGAGTTATGAATTTGATTTGTCCTTTGTAAAACCTGAGGGTTTGGATTTATTTTGGGAGCGATATAGGAGGTGCAAGGGCCTTCCGCAGTGGAGTGGTTTGGTGCCAAAGGTGATTTCCAGGCAGCCTCTGATAAAGTCGGTGACGATCCTGGTGCGTAACGAATCCATACCAGAGGCTGATTTGATAGTATGGCTACGCCGATATGGTGAGGTCCTCGCTCCACTGCGGAAGGTCCTTGATGAGCATGGGATATGGACAGGGGCCTGGACAGTCTCACTAAAATTGGGCATGCTGGGCAATGTAGTTCAACACCTTCCCTGTTCAGCTTTTCTGGGGAGAGATAGGCTGACTATTTTTTACCAGGGTCAGCCTAAAGTTTGTAATAAATGTGGAGACAAAGGCCATTTTGCATCTACCTGTACCCGTAAGAAATGCTCACTGTGCCAGGATCTGGACCATTTGGCTAAGGATTGTACTGAAATTCGGTGCAATTTGTGCCAAAAGCTCGGTCATCCTTATAGCCAGTGCCCGGAGGCATTACATAACTTGCCAGGATTGGAGGCTGAGTTGCAGAGACTTGATAAGGAGGATGAGGCCGCTAAAACTGTTATTGCCCCTCCTGTTTCTGTTATATCTGTTCCAGATTCTGTTTCCCCCAGTAATGTGGTCCCTGAGTCTGTCCCTCCTGTGTCTGTTACATCTGTTGTTTCGGATTCTGTTTCACCTAGTAATGTGGTCCCTAATCCTACTGTACGTAGATCCTCCAGACTGGCAGAAGCTGCTGGGGGGGCAGGTTTGGCGGATCTTCCCACTCGGCCTCCAGTCCCTGTCCCTCAGCGGCACAAACGTGGTCAGGGGAATGTGGGGGTGCAGGATGGGGGTGGGGCTGATAGAAGGGTGTCCATATCCTATGTCTCACCCTCTGTTGAGGGGGATTCGGATGATGAGGGGTGGGAGAAGTTCAGGAGGAAGAAAAAGAAGAAGAAGAGGAAGACAAGTAAAGTGGTCATTTCTTCCTCAGGGTCGGACCCAGGAGGGGTTTCTCTTGGTAATACCTTTTCAGTTTTGTCAGGTGATGATATGTCTGATATATCTTTCTCTTTATCATCCATGGATGAGGGGGAGTCACGTAGTCTGAAGAGAGCTGTTTCTGGTGATGAGAGTGTGGCAAAGGTTAAGAAACGACTACCCCAATCATCCTGATGGCAGTTCCCACTCCGATAAAGGTGGCGACCATTAATGTCGCCAGCATTAAATCTGCAAGAGCTCGTGATATTGCCTTATTTTTGCTCAGCGAGTTTGATGCCGAGATTTTATTTTTGCAAGAGACCTGGCTCAATACTTTGGCCGATGTCCATCTAGCAAAACGGGAGTGGAGATGCGGTCCCTCCTTTTGGTCTCTTGCGGCTGAGCCCTGCAGCGGAGTTGCGGTCCTTTTTAAAACCGATATGGTAACATGCCGGCGGGTAATTGAGGTAGAAATGGGGAGATGCATGGTCTTGGACGTCTCTGTTAGGGGGCAGGACCTGCGCCTGATCAATATCTATGGACCGCAGTCAAAATGGGGCAGGAAATGCCTCCTCACAGAGATCAAGCCCTTCCTTTTTACGTCCCAGCAGGTTGTCTTTGGAGGTGATTTTAACACCATAATTAGGCCTGAAGACAGGAGAGGCCCCATAGACAGGCTGGGTTACGATAGCGTTTTTCTTAGAGATATGGTAAGACAAGCAGGCCTGGTAGATGTGCATATTAAGCACTGCCCTGGCAGCACGGGATTCACATTTCAGAGAGGGAATAGTCAGAGTAGGATAGATAGGTTTTTTTTAAAGGAGAACTCTGCTTTCTCGGCTCCTGAGTTGAGGGCGGTGGAGTTCTCTGACCACTGTATGCTGTCTGTGACTCTGAATGCCTCGGACACTCCACCCAGGGGAAGGGGTACCTGGAAACTGAATTCGGCTCTCCTGGAAGATGTAGAGGTAAGACAATCCTTTGAGGATTTTTTTCAGGCACAGGTTTCTATTCTGGACTTTTGCAGCAGTAAGTCAGAGTGGTGGGAGCTTGTGAAACAAAGGACAATTGGACTTTTCAAGGCCATAAGTAAGAAGAAGCAGCTTGGTATGTACATTGCCTACCAGCATTTGCGGAGGAAGCTTGATCGTCTTGTCTCGTATAGAGGAGATCCAGGGGAGATCTCTGAGGTGAAGTTTCTTCTTAGGAAGTGTCAATACGACCGGCATGCCTCCTTGGTTCTGGAGAGGGATTATGGAAAATATCACTCGCCTGATCCTTACCAGAACTGTAAGCAAGGCATAGCAGTTAAGACGGTCATAGGCCTGAGGGATAGTACGGGTTCCCTGGTGAAGTCCAGATCAGGGATCCTGGAGATCTTCAGGTCATATTACGCAGACCTTCTGGGTAGAAAGGACCTTTGTCGGGACAGGATGGAAAGCTTTCTGGATTCTACTCCAGGATTGGGAAATGGTACATTGCCTTTGATGGATTTGACAGAACCAATTTCAGTGGATGAGGTAGTTCATGCTATAGAGAAGCTGGCTACCAAAAAATCGCCTGGGCCAGATGGGTTGACAGCTGAATTCTACAAGTGTTTTAAGTCCATTCTGGCTCCCTTTTTAGCAGAGGTTTATAACAGCTGTCTAGAAGAGGGTTCGCTCCCTCCCTCCATGAGGCAATCCGCTGTGATTCTTCTGTCAAAAGGTAAAGACCCCTCAATGATTGAGAACTGGCGCCCCATCAGTCTTCTTAATGTTGATAGAAAGATCCTGGCGAAGATTCTTTTTTTGGCGCTTGTCGTCAGTAGCAGGCGATTTGTTGTCCAGTCATCAGCACTGCTCGGTCCAAGGTAGAAGTACCTTTTCAGCGGTTTTAGCTGTCCGGGAGGCTTTGGAACGATGCAGGGCTGCTGGATGGAGAAAGTACTTGCTGGCATTGGATCAGGCGAAGGCTTTTGATAGAGTCAATCACGAGTACCTGTATTTGCTACTTGGTAGATACGGCCTGCAGGGGAGGTTTATAGATTGGCTGAAGACATTATATAGAGGGGCTGAGAGCTTCCCACTGGTTAATGGTTGGGTTGGACGGCCTTTTGAGGTTGGCTCTGGTGTGCGCCAGGGATGTCCTCTGAGCCCCCTGTTATATGTATTCGCAATCGACCCCTTCATAAGAAGGCTAGAGAGTGGATCTTTGTGCGGGGTGCCTTTGGGCATTGCTGGTGTGCCGCCTCTGAAGGTCGTGGCCTATGCCGATGATGTGTCTGTTATTGTCTCTGGGACAGAGGAGGCGCAGGAGGTGGTCTCTATGATAGAGCAGTACACGGAGGCTTCTGGTTCTAAAGTCAACCATGAAAAGAGTGACGTTTTCTGGATGGGTGAGGAGGGTGAAAGCTTCGAACTTCCGGATGCCTTCCCAGAGCCCCAGCAGGAAATTAAAGTGTTGGGCATCAAATTTGGTCCTGGTGACTATGGTCATCGAAATTGGGAAAGCAGGTTGGTGTGTGCCAATGCCAAAGTAGCAAGCTGGAAGAAATGGAAGCTTTCCTTGAGGGAGAGGGTTGACTTGATCAAAACGTACCTGGTCCCAATCTTTTTGTATGTCAGCTTCGTCTGTATCTTGCCAGCATCTCTCTATGCAAGGGTGTACAGCTGTTTTTTCCAACTGTTATGGGGAAGTAGGCTGAACCTGATCAAACGCAATGTAACTTACCTGTCTAGGCGGGAGGGTGGCCTAGGAATGGTCAACCCAATAGTTTTCTTTTCTCTGCTCTTTTTAAAGTACAATCTTGGTAACATGCTAGCAGAGAACCCGCCAGGATGGGTGGGCATTTTTCAGTCTTGTTTTAGGCCTTTTCTGCGATGCTGGGAAGATGGCGGGCCAGTGAAAAGTCTGAGAGTCCGACATGGCAAGCTCCCGGCTTATGTTGCCCCGTGTCTGAGAATACTTCGGCAGTGGCAGGTGACAGTGGAGGATATCAAGTCCCTCCCCAGGAAGCTTCTGGAGAAGAGGATTTTGAGCTCTGCTTTCGGTGTGTCACTGGCCTTAAGGGATTGCCCAGGCTCTGTAATGAGGGAGGGGTTGCGTTTAATCAATTTAGAAAGAATCCCCTTGAAATTTAGGGATCAAGCCTGGCTCGCTTTCCATGGAAGGCTCTATGTCAGAGGGAACTTGAAGCATCGCCCTGTGGATGATCGGGATTGTCCTAGAGCGGAGTGTGTTGGTAAAGTGGAGTCTATGGACCACTTTTTGCTGCAGTGTCCCTTTAACATAGAGGTGTATAAAAGGGTGGGGAGGGCTCTAGGCATCCCCTTTTTCTATCGCATGAGTTATGCGGAGTGGGTGTACGGGGCATTCCCGACTTGCTGGGATTTTGATTTGGATACACTGTTTTTAGTTAGTATAGTTGTCCGTTACTTCACATGGAATGCACGGTGCCAGATTACCCTGCGGAAAAAAGTCCTCTCTGTTGAGGTGGTGGTGCACGATATTCTGGGTGAGGTTGGGAAAATTCGGGGTCTTGAGAGGGGCAGGGAGCCTCGGGCGGTCTGGAAAAAGGCGTGGAGGAATATCAGACCTGCCTTTGGTGAACTGCCCATCTCTGGGTGAGGTGCTCCTTTTCTTTTTCTGTTTCTTTCACTCCCTTAGCTTTTGTTGGTTAGTATCTTCTTTTTGAAGAAGGGCTGCATGCATAATGGGTGCGGGTTTGTTTCTTGACCTCACAGTTTGGATGTCTGGTGTATTGGTGTGAGTTGTAGTGAGATTATCCCCAATAATGACATGTTCATGATGAGTTTTGTTTTTGCTGTAAAGTCATTTTTTGTTTGAGAGCAGATTTGCTATATTTATTTTCATTTATGTAAATATGTATATATTTATGTATATTATATATAGTGATTTTATGCTTATTGATTGCAAGACTTTTAATAAAGAAAAATTGGGAAGAATGTCCCTTACATTGGTGATCAGTGGGAAGAATGTTCCTTACATTGGTGATCAGTGGGAAGAATGCCCCTTACATTGGTGGTCAGTGGGAAGAATGTTCCTTACATTGGTGGTCAGTGGGAAGAATGTTCCTTACATTGGGGGTCAGTGGGAAGAATGTCCCTTACATTGGTGATCAGTGGGAAGAATGTTCCTTACATTGGTGATCAGTGAGAAGAATGTTCCTTACATTGGTGATCAGTGGGAAGAATGTTCCTTACATTGGTGGTCAGTGGGAAGAATGTTCCTTACATTGGTGGTCAGTGGGAAGAATGTTCCTTACATTGGTGATCAGTGGGAAGAATGCCCCTTACATTGGTGGTCAGTGGGAAGAATGTTCCTTACATTGGTGATCAGTGAGAAGAATGTCCCTACATTGGTGATCAGTGAGAAGAATTCTCCTTACATTGGTGGTCAGTGGGAAGAATGTTCCTTACATTGGTGATCAGTGAGAAGAATGTTCCTTACATTGGTGATCAGTGGGAAGAATGTTCCTTACATTGGTGATCAGTGAGAAGAATGTTCCTTACATTGGTGATCAGTGGGAAGAATGTTCCTTACATTGGTGGTCAGTGAGAAGAATGTTCCTTACATTGGTGGTCAGTGAGAAGAATGCTCCTTACATTGGTGATCAGTGGGAAGAATGTTCCTTACATTGGTGGTCAGTGGGAAGAATGTTCCTTACATTGGTGGTCAGTGGGAAGAATGTTCCTTACATTGGTGGTCAGTGAGAAGAATGCTCCTTACATTGGTGGTCAGTGGGAAGAATGTTCCTTACATTGGTGATCAGTGGGAAGAATGTTCCTTACATTGGTGGTCAGTGAGAAGAATGTCCCTTACATTGGTGATCAGTGAGAAGAATGTTCCTTACATTGGTGATCAGTGGGAAGAATGTTCCTTACATTGGTGATCAGTGGGAAGAATGTTCCTTACATTGGTGATCAGTGGGAAGAATGGTCCTTACATTGGTGGTCGGTGGGAAGAATGTTCCTTACATTGGTGGTCAGTGGGAAGAATGCCCTTTACATTGGTGGTATTTATTTGTAACTCATTTGCTGGGTGGATTTTCCTATCTATAGATATAATGTTATAGGTGAAGATTCTCCAGCTTTTTTAGAAGTGTATAAGAATCCTATTCAGAGAAGGTGAAGGAAGGGAAAGGGAAATTCTAGAGAGTGGGATTTATTCCTCGGACATGGAACACACTGTTGTTGTCTGTCGGTTGTATTTCTAATGATATGATTGGCAGACGGCCCGGAGTGTTGCACAATTCTCTTGCCTCAGGCGAAGCTCTTTTTTCACCAGATTGGAAATTTGGGAGACGTGCGCGGCCTGTCATCGTTGGCGGCACACAGGCTGAGACAGGTACCTACCACTCATCTCCACCTCGTGCGGTCTCGTGTTTCAGTTTTCTGGGTCAGGGAATTCCTGCCATGTGCCTGTCACTATCTTCCCCGATGGCACAGAATGTTTCTGTACTTCTCATCGTGAGAAAAGGGAACAGAAATACAGGTGAATCTGTAATATTTCATAATCTGTCACTCACAGGCCACACACCATACAATGCCAGCAGGGTGATGATTTATCTGACTGCAGATCTGAAGCTTCTTGTGTCACCTGCCTCCTCATTGGCTGTGAAAGGAACTTGCCGTGCTTTTGGGGGGTCCTCTTTTCCATTCTTTGGGAGGACAAAGATGTCTGACACCGATCAGCCCCTCGCCATGTGACTTGCTACAATGTTGCAGTCTGATCACTGAGGGGGGAGGAGACTAAGGAAATACGTCTTCCTGCCGACTGATGACATCATCTGAGCCTAGGCAAGACTCCCTGGACTGAAGCTAAAGGATGACTTTTCAATGAAAATTCTGAAACTGAGGCTGTATATTGTGACCTGTCAGGAATTTATTTGTGCAGACACTGTGGGTGGTCACAACCAGGGCTCATTCAGACTTTGGCGTCCTGATACGATGCGTTTAAGGTGCGTTTTTTTCCCCAATGTATTGACATGTGTGGCATCAAATGAATTGGCGAGCAATGCATCGAAATGTCCAATAAATAAATATGCACCATTTTTGGCAATGCAGTACTCCATAACGCACAATGGTGCACGACGGACAACACAAGTGCTTTGCAGCAGCATTGTTTGTGTGTGTTCAGGGGCCACTGAAAATGAATGTATTAATGCAACACACTGGAAAGGTGTGACTGTGCCCTTAGGGCTTACGCAGGGTTTAAAGCGTTTGTTACCCCAACACTTCATATTCCTGATATGCGCCTGCTGTGCCATGTACTTGTATGAGAAAGTCTCCTGTTCTCTTTGTATTGCTTCCTTTGTGTGAAATCCCTGGTGTTCTTGCCAGTCCCCTTGCATTCCTATTAAAAACTGACCACGCTAAGCAGGAGAGCACACTGTGGTCAGTTCTCTAGCTGTGCTGGGAACTCAGCCGGCTCTCCTCCAATGATCAGACTTGTCCTGACACCGCACTCCCCCCCTGCACAGCCATTTACTGGGAAGCTCAGTGTGCTGCTGCTTTTCCTCCCCCTGCTCTTATGCAACTGAGAACAGAGGGAATTATTATTATTATACGAGACTTATATAGCGCCAACAGTTTACGCAGCGCTTTACAATGTATAAGGGGGACAACACAATTACAGTACAGTTCAATACAGAAGGTACAGGAGGGCCCGGCTCGTAGAGCTTACATTCTAAAGGGAGGGGGTGGTGGTACAAAATGTAATAGCTGCAAAGAATGATTTGATGGGGGGTGGCTCAGGGACAGTTATGTGGGTATGGGATAGGCTTCCCTGAATAAATGAGTTTTCAGGGATCTCCTAAAGGTGGACAGTATAGGAGCTGATCGGATATACTGGGGCAGGGAATTCCAGAGGATGGGAGAGGCTCTGGAGAAGTCCTGAAGGCGAGCATGGGAGGAGGTAACAAGGGAGGTAGAGAGCAGGAGGTCCTGGGAGGAGTGGAGGGGACGATTTGGGCGATATCAAGGGAATGTGATTACTTATAAAAAAAAGAGGAAAAAAGGGATTTATAATGTTTTTTTTTAATATCTATACCAACATGTTTTGCCTTTCAATTCTATTTTAAACAAAATGGGGTGATCATTTACAATCACTTTAAGAACTTCTCCCCTCCCCCACGTGACAGTGCTGCTTTTCTGAGCGGCACCAGGGCTGTTACATGGTAGCAAGTCGAGTGAAATTACTTTGGGGTTCTGTTTGCTTTAATAGCCAAACAAAGTATCTAACTAAAGGAAAAAAGGCAAGACTCTTTACAGTCTCTAATAAGGTGCAAAGCCTATAGTAGTAATGAGAGACCATGTGATCTAAGCTGCCTAGGCTTAAAGTGTTACTAAACCCAGGAGCCTGCAGTCACTATATCTGGTCTCCCACAGTACACAGAACATGGAAATGACATTATTTTAGGACCAGCCTGCAGTGCCCATCCATGGGACTATCGAATAGGAAGTCAGATGTGTGAAGGATAACCCAAAAAGGGAGATGTTGGGCTTTCATCAATTATTCACTCTGAAGGATGGAAGAACCGAATTGATGCAAAAACTACATTGTGTAATAGAGATCTATACAGTATATCAGAAAAGGACACGTTTGCATCGCAGACAGTTGAAAGTCCTGCAAAGCCTCCTGGCAGATACATTCTTGGAAACCATGAAATGTGTTACAGGTATTCTTTTCTTGTCAACACATAAGAGGAAATAGCTTAAATATTTCTAACCCTTCCACAGAACATTTTACTTTCCCATGCTAGGAAATCCCCAAGTTGAAGAGTAGAATACATCCTCAAAGCCCAACTCAAGAGTCTGCTGCTTCATGCCATCAGCCAGTTTAGGATAAGAGGGGTCAACCAGCCTGCAGTGCCCATCTATGGGATTACTGAATGGGACTCTGAAAAAATTTGGATCCTCCATCCTTCAAAGACTACATTGGTTAATGCAGATCTATATCAGAAAAGGACACGTTTGCATTGCGGACAGTTGAAAGTCCTGCAAAGGCTCCTGGCAGATACGTTCTTGGAAGCCATGATGTGGCTCCAGGTATTCTTTTCCTTTCAGTAAACACGTATGAGGAAATGGCTTCAATATTTCGAAACCTTCCACAGACAATTCTGCTTTCCTATGCTAGGAAATCCCCAAATTAAAGAGTAGAATACATCCTCAAAGCCCAACTCAAGTCTGCTGCTTCATGCCATCAGCCAGTTTAGGATAAGAGGGGTCAACCAGCCTGCAGTGCCCATCCATGGGATTACTGAATGGGAAGTCAGATGTGTGAAGGATAACCCAAAAGTGGAGATTGTCAAGAGATGTTGGGCTTTCATCAGTTATTTACTCTGAAGGATGGAGGATCCAAATTTTTTCAAAGACTACATTGGTTAATGCAGATCTATATCAGAAAAGGACACGTTTGCATTGCGGACAGTTGAAAGTCCTGCAAAGGCTCCTGGCAGATACGTTCTTGGAAGCCATGATGTGGGCTCCAGGTATTCTTTTCCTTTCAGTAAACACGTATGAGGAAATGGCTTCAATATTTCTAACCCTTCCACAGACAATTCTGCTTTCCTATGCTAGGAAAACCCCAAATTAAAGAGTAGAATACATCCTCAAAGCCCAACTCAAGAGTCTGCTGCTTCATGCCATCAGCCAGTTTAGGATAAGAGGGGTCAACCAGCCTGCAGTGCCCATCCATGGGATTACTGGATGGGAAGTCAGATGTGCGAAGGATAACCCAAAAAGAGGGATCATCACGAGTTGTTAGGATTTCATCAGTTATTTGCTCTGAAGGATGGAGGAACCACATTTATTCGAAGACTTGACTTGCTCTGGAAAGGCTGCTCGCGTTAAACATGGTTCCCCCTTGAGAATATCAACCATAAAACATACAACAGGAAGGCCAAACCAAATGGCAAAGGAGTTTAAAGTGCTTTATTTGTTCATCATATGACCACATAAAACGACAAATGCATTTCAGGAGCTCACAAAACTCTTTAATAAGGGCTCAGTGAACTTTAATAAGGCCTGCCGATTCATCGACTCGCTGATCCTGGTCAGATCTGACTTTTCACACAGTAAGCAATCAAACCCTGGTGATTGTACCACTTATGAGCCCCCAAATCATGAGAAAAGGGAAGATCTATGAGCCCCTGAAATACATTGGCTGTCCTTTCCATTTTCAGAACCAATAAATCATCGTTGGACTCTTGGCCTGTTTTGCACTTTTTCTGGTGTAACTTATTGTATTTTTGAGGGGCCCTCACTTTGTGGAGAGCCGCTGAACCCAAGCCATTTGGCTCCACCAAGGACTATATTTCTATTGCTAGAGGGTCCATATCCAGGGCCCCACCATCTTGAATGATCCAAAAAAGACATCAAGAGATGCTGGGGTTTCAACAGTTATTCATTCTAAAGCATGAAGGAACAAATCTATTCAATGAGGAGAATTATTCCAAAAGGGCCCCGGAAAGGTTGGTCCCGTGGAACAAGGTTCCACTCAGGTGTGAACCCAAAGCATGAAACATACAACAGGAGCGCCAAACCAAATGGTATTGGGACTCCAACTCACTTTAATTGTTCATCATATTACAAAGACAGCCAACACATTTCGGGGGAGGGAGGGGGCCCCAACGCCCTCCTTCATCAGGGCTCAGGAAATTTTAACAAGGCTTGGATGGATCAAGTAAAATGGATATTTGGACATATCTTTAGTTTGCTGGTAAATGACGAAAAACAATTATGTAGGGTAAATCAGTATAAGCTATAACTCATCTTCCATTTTACTGATCTAATTTACATAACTAACATAACATAAGAACTTATTTACATAAGTATTTGCATACATACTGGAAATCTTAACCCGTTCTTGCCCACGTCACACATACACTAGATTACTAAAAGTATTGTGACACCTGCCAGTTTGGGGATGGCCCCTTCCTGTTACAACATGACTGCATACCAGTGCACAAAGCAAGGTCCATAAAGACACGGATGAGCGAGTTTGGGGTGGAGGAACTTGACTGGCCCGCACAGAGTCCTGACCTCAACCTGATAGAACACCTTTGGAATGAATTAGAGCGGAAACTGCGAGCCAGGCCTTCTCATCCAACATCAGTGCCTGACCTCACAAATGCAGTTCTGGAAGAATAGTCAAACATTCCCATAGACACACTCCTAAACCTTGTGGACGGCCTTCCCAGAAAAGCTGAAGCTGTTATAGCTGCAAAGGGAGGGCCAACTCAATATTGAACCCTACGGACTAAGACTGGGATACCATTAAAGCTCATGTGCGTGTAAAGGCAGGCGTCCCAATACTTTTGGTAACATAGTGAATATGCAGTGTCATAGAGGGGGCCCATGGGGCTACATATGTGTGCGCCTGTGTATTTCCCCCGGAAAGTGTGCTCCATGGAGGGCTACCAACATGGAGACCAAGCTGTCACTGACAGCTCTGGGTTTCATGGCTTCCGATCATGTGATCGCTGTGATAGCCTGTGATTGGCTGTCACAGTGATCACTCTCTGTAAAACCTGCCCCTGTACTCTATTTCACCTCCTGTATGGAGAAAGGGGATCTTTCTCCTAGCTGGAGAAAAACATAAAAGTCTGCATGTACGAAAGAAAAAATAAATTACAGCCTGTTTCGTTTCCTGGCTGGAGGACATCCAGTATCATCCAGCTCATGGGTACTCAACATGCGGCGCTCAAGCTGGTTGCGGAACTACAAGTCCCATGAGCCATTGCAAGGCTGACAATTACAAGCATGACACCTTGTGTGATGGGAATTGTAGTTCTGCAACAGCTGGAGGGACACAAGTTGAGCACCCATATTTTCTAGCCCTTTCCTCCTCCAGCCTGTCTGTCCCTAGCCCACCCATTTCATTCATTCAACAGATTTCATTTTTTTCAATCATAGAGGCTCCTCCAGACTGACCTCCACCCATCAAGGCATTTTTATATTTGCATACCCCCCCCCCCCCTCCCCCAACAAGAGCCAGCCCACTGCTTGTATGAGGACTGAGGGCTCTTGGGAGGAGTATTGAGGCAGGGTGCTGTAATGTGCCGCCGGTGTTCTGCAGATAGTCGAATAATGCCTCTGATGATCTGCGCATGCGCGGTAGCGACGTCGCGCTAGCTGATCTGCCAATGCACAGATCGTCAGAGGCATTATCCGATCTGCAGTAATCGACAGCCAGGCTGCAGCACTGAGGTGCAATGAAAAACCCCCGCCCCGGTGAGGAGAAGGTGCTTGCTGCTGCTCCCCCCGGGGACTTGCCGAAGTTGTGTGCCAGGCTTCCTCTCTCCCCCCCACCTTTCCTTTCCAACCTTCCACTGCTCCGGTCACCACTTCCTCCTCCTCCTCCTCCTCCTGAGTCTCCCTCGCAGCCACCACCACACACATACCTCCCAACTTTTTGGGATGGGAATGAGGGACACCAATCAGCAAAAGTATGCAGGAATAGGACACGCCCCCTGCCACGCCCCCTTAACCACTTCAATACCCGCCTATAGTAAAATGACGTCCTCCTCTTTGTGGGGTGATATCTGAATGATGCTTGCAGCTAGATGCATCATTCAGATATCATTCTTTTCAGCTGCCGATTCTGTGCACGATAAGAACGATCATAGCGGCAGTTCCGCCGCTTGATCGTTCTTATAGGCGACGGGAGGGGACGTCCCCCCCCTCCCGCCGCCATCCGGTGCTTCTCCGGGCTCTCCCGTGCCATCGGGGACCCGGAGAATGAATCGGCCGGCGCCGGATGTTGACGATAGAGATGACTGGTGACCAGATGGTCACCAGTCATCTCTATGACCGTGGGAGGCCCGGGCGCGTCGTTATGACGTCACGCCCGGGTACCCGGAACTAACCGAAGCCGCGATCGCGGCTGTCAGCATGAGATCGTAAATTTTTTTTTTCCGATCTCATGCTTTCCAGCCTAGAGGAGAGATGTGGGGTCTTATTGACCCCACATCTCTCCATAAAGAGGACCTGTCACATAGATTCCTATTACAAGGGATGTTTACATTCCTTGTAATAGGAATAAAAGTAATTAAAAAAAAAAAAATGTTAAAAAAAGTGTAAAAATAAAAAAAATGAAGTAAAAAAAAAAATTAAATAATAAATTTTTTTTTTAAAACGCCCCTGTCCCCGATAGCTCGCGATCAGAAGCGAACGCACACGTAAGTCCCGCCCACATATGTAAACGCCGCTCAAACCACACATGTGAGGTATCGCCGCGTGCGTTAGGGCGTGTGCAACAATTCTAGCACTAGACCTCCTCTGTAACTCTAAACTGGTAACCTGTAAAAAATTTTAAAGCGTCGCCTATGGAGATTTTTAAGTAATGAAGTTTGGCGCCATTCCGTGATTGTGCGCAATTTTAAAGCGTGACATGTTAGGTATCCATTTACTCGGCGTAACATCGTCTTTCACATTATACAAAAAAATTGGGCAAACTTTACTGTTTTGTTATTTTTTAATTCATGAAACCGTTTTTTTTCCAAAAAAAAGGCGTTTGAAAAATTTTTGCGCAAATACCGTGTGAGATAAAAAGTTGCAATGACCGCCATTTTATTCCCTAGGGTGTCTGCTAAAAAAACATATATAATGTTTGGGGGTTCTGAGTAATTTTCTAGCAAAAAAATAATGATTTTTACATGAAGTAGAGAAATGCCAGAATAGGCCCGGTATTGAAGCGGTTAAAGGAGAATTGTACAAAAAAAAAACAAGATTGGGTAAACACACAAGTGCTTTTTTTATCACTGCTATTCCTTTATATTGGCTTTTGGATTTTACAAATGCAGCAATTTAAAATTTGGATGAAAGGTTTAGCTCTGGAAAACACTTTTTGATAGATAAAAAGTGCATTTTATATACAACTATATAGATCAGACCAAAATGAGGGACAAATGAGGAGGAAAGAGGGACAGAGGGACATTGCTCCAAATCAGGGACAGTCCCTCGAAATCAGGGACAGTTGGGAGCTATGACAGCACACACTCTACAGTACACTGCGTGGTGCTTGGAGAGCGAGGCAGAATCAGACTCAGAATCAGAATCTGCATCCGCGATTTGCTGATCGTCAGATAATGCCTCAGATGACCTGCGCATGCGCAGCGTTGTCACGCCAGCTGATCGGCTGATCAGCTGGCGTGACGTCACTACTGCACATGTGCAGATCGCTGGAGGCATTATCCGACGATCTGCAGTAATCGTCAGAACCTCCCACCAGCAATGACCTGCCTGCATTGCATAGAGAAGCACAGAGACCCAGGGGTGACATATGAGTTCTATATTGGAAAATTAAAAGATTTTATTTAGAATTCCATTAGCATATTGACTGGAGAGGGAGGAACTATAAAAAGCTAAATATAAGCAGATTAGAGATCAGTATTGTGGGCTTCTTTACATGGTCACATTTGGTTTGGTCTGGCTGCTCTTTTAAATTGCAAGTTATTTATGGTGGCGTTGCGGCGTTGGAACGCCGCCCTCACAGATGTTTTCCTCTTTTGACTATACACAATCTGGATTTTTTTTTTTTTTCATCCTGTTTTTGGAAAGGGGTTTTCCAGCTTTTTTTTTGAAGTTCATCGCCTTGTTTTGACTCTTCTGGTATGAAATGCGATACGGCTGTGAGCACAGCGCCCGTTTATAAAGCCGCACATGCTTAGAATCCTAGGGAAATCCCTGCCCACGAAATGAGGGGGGAACAAGTGCATGCTTTGTGGTCTCCCAGCCGTCTCCAGCAAACCTCATCCAACTTTATTTAGCGAAACTCGCTCTAAACTTAGAGACTTGGGCCTTGCAGGGGGGGCCTGGCACGGGACGCGCTCATGAATCATTCTTGCCTATTTAGAAAGTCATTTTGAAGCTATGAAAAATTACGACCCTGTGCTTCTCTGGTCTGCTGACATGTGGGCGGGGCTTACTGCACCCAACTGGGGACCCAGAGAGAGCGCTCGCTAGGGCCCCCAAAAAAGTGGGCTGAGGCTGCCCATTTAATGCAAGGTTGGCGTTAACCACTCGCCTAATGGGCACTTTCACCCCCTTTCTGCCCAGGCCAATTTTCAGCTTTCAGCGCTGTCGCGCTTTGACAATTGCGCGGTCATGCAACACTGTACCCATATGAAATTTTTATCATTTTTTTTGAGACAGAGCTTTCTTTTGGTGGTATTTAGGTGCTACTGGGTTTTTTTTTTTTTTTTTTGCTGAACCAACGAAAAAAGACAAAAATTTTGAAAAACAAATAAAAGTTTTCCTTAGTATCTGTTACAAATTTTTTCTCCTTCACTGATGGGCACTGATTGGCAGCACTGATGGGCACTGATGAGGCAGCACTGATGGGCACTGATGAGGCAGCACTGATGGGCACTGATGAGGAAGCACTGATGGGCACTGATGAGACAACACTGATGGGCGCTAGTGAGACAACACTGATGGGCGCTGATGAGGCAGCACTGATGGGCGCTGATGAGGCAGCACTGATGGGAGCTGATGAGGCAGCACTGATGGGAGCTGATGAGGCAGCACAGATGGGAGCTGATGAGGCAGCACTGATGGGAGCTGATGAGACAGCACTGATGGGCGCTGATGAGGCAGCACTGATGGGAGCTGATGAGGCAGCACTGATGGGAGCTGATGAAGGCAGCACAGATGGGAGCTGATGAGGCAGCACTGATGGGAGCTGATGAGACAGCACTGATGGGCGCTGATGAGGCAGCACTGATGGGCGCTGATGAGGCAGCACTGATGGGAGCTGATGAGGCAGCACTGATGGGAGCTGATGAGGCAGCACAGATGGGAGCTGATGAGGCAGCACTGATGGGAGCTGATGAGACAGCACTGATGGGCGCTGATGAGACAGCACTGATGGGCGCTGATGAGACAGCACTGATGGGCGCTGATGAGACAGCACTGATGAGACAGCACTGATGGGCGCTGATGAGACAGCCCTGATGGGCGCTGATAAGGCAGCACTGATGGGCGCTGACGAGGTAGCGCTGATGGGCGCTGATGAGATAGCACTGATGGGCGCAGATGAGGCAGCCCTGTTGACCACTGATGAGGCAGCACTGATGGGCACAGATTAGGCTGCGCTGACGGGCACGGATTAGGCCGCACTGATACATGGCACAGATAGGCTGCACCGATAGGCGTCACTCATGGGCACTCATGAGGCTGCACTTATATGCAGCACTGATTGGCAGCATTATAATAAAAATTATATAAATACTCCCTATGGTGTGCAAATTTATAGATTAAATTGAATTAATGAGCTGCTGCTATTGTTTAAGGTAAAAAAAACCCTATACTTAGAGCTGCTCCAATACCATAAATAATCAATAAATAAATAAATGTAAATGAATTAAAGTGCAGTGCAAACATATAATTTATAAAGTGTAATCAAAGATAAAGTCCATCAATGCAAATAAAGTGCCAACACACGTTCAATTCCTGCTTGTGAGGATTCCAGAGCCACTCTGTGCTCCCCTCCTGGGTCCTCACTCACCAGCAGCAAGCTTTAAAAATGCGAGATTTATATGTTCCATCATTGGTTAGGATGTCTCCTTCCAACAGTACAATGATGGGCACTGATAGGCAGCACTGATTAAATTCACTTTAAATAGGTAAGAAAGTCCCTTTTGGTCCTTAGGTCCAAAGCATGAGTCCGTACCTCTGGATCCCTCTCTGGGCTCCCACAGGGGGTGGTTAAGTGCAAGAAGTAGTTCACATCCTTAGCAGCATTTGGTTCCTTAAAGTGATTGTAAAGGTTTGTTATTTAAAAAACAAAAACTAACAAGTTATACTTACCTTCTCTGTGCAAGGGTTTGCACAGAGCAGCCCCTAACCTCCTTTTCTGGCCCCCCCCCCCCCCCCCCCCCCCCCCCCCCCCCCGGCGGTGCCCCTGGCTCCTCCTCTTCTGCGAGTGCCCCCACGGTGAGCTCCTTTCCAAGGGGGCATCCTTGTGGGTGTGGTCCCGAGTCCTGCTGCTGCGTCCATTGACACAGACAGCAGGACTCAGCCCCGCCCCCTGGCTCCCGTGTCATTGGATTTGATTGACAGCAGCAAAAGCCAATGGCTACCGCTGCTGTCAGTCTGTTCAATGAGGACCCGAGAAAAAGGCTGGAGCTGCTGGGCTTGTGCTCGACGCTGGAAACGATCGGGTTCAGATAAGAAAAAGGGGGGCTCTGGGGGGGCAGCTGCAGCACAGAAGTTTTTTCACCTTAATGCATAGAATGCATTAAGGTGAAAAACCTTGAGACTTTACAATTCCTTTAAGTTGGGAGACCTGGTACTGAACCTCCATCCGTCCTGGTACTGAGACCTGGTACTGAACCTCCATCCGTCCTGGTACTGAGACCTGGTACTGAACCTCCATCCGTCCTAGTACTGAGACCTGGTACTGAACCTCCATCCGTCCTGGTACTGAGACCTAGTAATGAACCTCCATCCATCCTAGTACTGAACCTCCATCCGTCCTGGTACTGAGACCTGGTACTGAACCTCCATCCGTCCTGGTACTGAGACCTGGTACTGAACCTCCATCCGTCCTGGTACTGAGACCTGGTACTGAACCTCCATCCGTCCTAGTACTGAGACCCTGGTACTGAGACCTGGTACTGAATCTCCATCTGTCCTGGTACTGAGACCCTGGTACTGAGACCTGGTACTGAACCTCCATCCCTCATGGTACTGAGACCTGGTACTGAGCCTCCATCTGTCCTGGTACTGTGACCTGATACTGAACCTCCATCCGTCCTGGTACTGAGACCTGGTACTGAACCTCCATCTGCCCTGGTACTGAGACCTGGTACTGAACCTCCATCCATCCTGGTACTGAACCTCCATCCGTCCTGGTACTGAACCTCCATCCGTCCTGGTACTGAACCTCCATCCGTCCTGGTACTGAACCTCCATCCGTCCTGGTACTGAACCTCCATCCGTCCTGGTACTGAACCTCCATCCCTCCTGGTACTGAACCTCCATCCGTCCTGGTACTGAGACCTGGTACTGAACCTCCATCCGTCCTGGTACTGAACCTCCATCCGTCCTGGTACTGAACCTCCATCCGTCCTGGTACTGAACCTCCATCCGTCCTGGTACTGAACCTCCATCCGTCCTGGTACTGAACCTCCATCCCTCCTGGTACTGAACCTCCATCCGTCCTGGTACTGAGACCTGGTACTGAACCTCCATCCGTCCTGGTACTGAACCTCCATCCGTCCTGGTACTGAGACCTGGTACTGAACCTCCATCCGTCCTAGTACTGAGAACCTGGTACTGAACCTCCATCCATCCTGGTACTGAGAACCTAGTACTGAACCTCCATCCATCCTGGTACTGAGACCCTGGTACTGAGACCTGGTACTGAACCTCCATCCGTCCTGGTACTGAGACCCTGGTACTGAGACCTGGTACTGAACCTCCATCCGTCCTGGTACTGAGACCTGGTACTGAACCTCCATTCGTCCTGGTACTGAGACCTGGTACTGAGACCTGGTACTGAGACCTGGTACTGAACCTCCATCCGTCCTGGTACTGAGACCTGGTACTGAACCTCCATCCGTCTTGCTGATTATGGTGTCCCTTTTTATGCGTTTGCCCCAGCAGAGGGCGGTACTTCCCCAAAAAGCCCGGGAAAATCCTGGCCAGCAGTGTTAACCCTTACCTCCCCGGGAGTACCATCTCAGCAGGGCAAACACAACTAAACAGTTCAATATTCTAGCAAAGAAATTGAACCATAAACATCAACTGAAAAACCTTAGAACATTTTAACAAAACAAACATTTGACCTCCACCTGCATACAAAGCTCGCCGATCATCGATAAAAACAAAATCCAGAGCCTGGGGAGCCAGAGAAATGTTCGCACTGCAAATGGAATTTAAAAGCGAGCCGATCATCAGACATATGTATCATGTTAAAGCAGAACTCTAGCCTTCCCTTCAGTCTTGCACAGTTGTACCGGTGTTCTTTCGAAAAATGCCCCCGATGGATCTGCGCATGCACAGTTACCAAACGCCACTCCAGCTATGTCAACCAGCTGGCATGACGTCAACACAGCGCATGCGCAGATCGTCGGAGGCATTTTTTGGACGGGAGAGAGAGTATTCAACAGGTAGTATTCAAAGCTATGCAACCCCCAGTGAGCTTTGATGTCTCAAGAAAAAAAGTGTTACAAAAAAAAAAAATTCCCACAACATGCTTAGCCTCTTATTAGTTGGCAGTGGGGAAAAATGTTACGCTGCGCCAACCCCTCTTGCAATGCAATTAGCATTGTTTGCCATAATGCGTGTCTATTGTACTGTACACAGATTACCATTGTGTAACGTGCATCATGACATGTTCACCTCAGCTGACATCTAATACATTTCCCATTGATGTGCATTTGATTCCTTTCCATGGATTCAATACAAAACAACAAAGGAGTGAATCCGGCATTAAAAACCTCCCTGGCGGTATGATGATTTCAGATTTTGCGTCTCAAAGCGGTACAATTGTTTTGCATAGAAATTTGGCATTTTATATTGTAGGTCTGTAATTCTTAGCAATAATAACACACTTAAATCTGTCCAAACAAGAGTCTAGTAGAAATCCCGGGTATAATGAAGTTTGAAACACAAAATCATAAATTGTAATATAATAAATAAATAGAAATAATTATAAAAATAATAATAATAGAATAATAATAATAATGAAATAAATTTCCCCACGATTCACTATCGCTCAATTCTGCAAGTGATTCTTATTTATTATCGCTGTTTTCTAGCTGGTCTAAAACCACTTTTGACGTAAAGGGACACTTTTTGGTTGCTATGGACAATCTCAAGTTTCCAGGCAGAAAAAACAGTATATCTCATATAAAAGTGCATGCAGGGCATTGGACAAAGCACTGGGGACAAAAGGGTTGTGAAATAATTTCATACAGAAATGTAATCCGTAAGATTACATTGTACTGTATGTGTTCTGAATTTTCACTTTTTTTGAATTTGCCACCAGGCTCCGCCCCCGTGCGTTGCGACGCTCGCAGGAAACGGAGCCCGGCACACAGGACATCGGGGCGGAGGACAGAGCCCACGGACACAGAGGGGGGGGGGGGGGGGGGGACATCGCAGGATCCTGGGGACAAGGTAAGTAACCTCTTTCAGGATCCTGCAATGCAATCCCGAGTGTGGCTTGGGGGTTACCGCTAATGGTGCTGAAATTTAACCCCGAGCCACACCCGGGAAACCCGCCAGGGAGGCTACGCTATAAGACGAGTTAACGCAGGTGGCAAAAGGGGTGCTAAAAACAGACGGTTGATCTGCAATTTTACCACTCACCTAAAAAGTAAAATGCCAGCCGCTCAGGTCTGTCTACACTGCCTCAGCCATGATGTTTGTATGCGGGAGCTGGCAGAAATATCCAGCCTAAAAAAATGCTCATTTTGGAGCAAAATTCTGTGCGTTTACGGGTGTATTATGGCGTTTGAAAGTATGTGTGTGTGTAAACCAATTCTCTTAGCTAGAATATTCTTTTATTCTTCTATAACCACTTCCGGACCGCCGCACGCCGATATACGTCCTGACTTTGAAGGGGGATATCGTTGTTATGGCAGCAGCTAGCTACCATAACCCCGGTATCCTTTTGTTCGGCTTGCGGTCCGCTTCAAGATAAAAGTGGTCTCTGCGGCAGGTTCGCGGTAAGATCACTTTTATCATTGGCGGGAGAGTGGCCCCCCTCCCGCTCCCGCCACGCTCCGGTGCCCTCCCCCGCTTACCGGAGCCGTCGGCAGCGAGGGAGGCAATCGGTTGCTTTTACTAGCTGGGCATGGAGACGAGTGAGGGGGAAGATGGCCGCCACCCGTCTCCATGACATTGCAGGGGGCGGAAGCGACGTCAAAACGCCACTTCCGCCCATAGCTCTTAAAAGGGCCTTTTTTTTTTAATTCTTTTTTTTAAATGTCAATTTATTTATTTATTTTTTTTATTTATTTTATTGCATTTTAGTGTAAATATAAGATCTGATTTAAGAGGTCCTGTCATGCTTTTTTTCTATTACAAGGGATGTTTACATTCCTTGTAATAGGAATAAAAGTGACACATTTAAAAAAAAAAAAAAAAAAAAAAAAACAATGTAAAAATCAAAAATAAAAAGGTAAAATAAATAAGAAAAAATTTATTTTTTTAAACACGCCCCGTCCCGCCGACGAGCTCGCGTGCAGAAGCAAACGCATATGAAAGCGGTGTTCAAACCACACATGTGAGGTATCGTCGCGATCGGTAGAGCGAGAGCAATAATTCTAGCCCTCTAGACCTCCTCTGTAACTCAAAACATGCAATCTGTAGAATTTTTTAAACCATCGCCTATGGAGATTTTTAAGGGTAAAAATCTGTCGCCATTCCACGAGTGGGCGCAATTTTGAAGCGTGACATGTTGGGTATCAATTTACTTGGCGTAACATTATCTTTCACAATATTAAAAAAATTGGACTAACTTTACTGTTGCCTTATTTTTTATTTAAAAAAAGTGTATTTTTTCCAAAAAAAGTGCGCTTGAAAGACTGCTGCGCAAATACGGTGTGACAGAAAGTATTGCAACAACCGCAATTTAATTCTCTAGGGTTTTAGAAAAAAAAAATGTATAATGTCTGGGGGTTCTAAGTAATTTTCTAGCAAAAAAAAAAAAATGTTTTTAACTCGTAAACCACAAATCAAAAAAAAGAGGCTCGGTCCTTAAAGTGGAGTTCCACCCACTTTTACAACTCTTCAGCATCCCTCACTAAACTGTGCACTGTAAACGAATTGGATTATTTTTTTTTTTTTTTCTCAGCAACCACTGTATATCTGCTGTATTCATTTTTCACTTCCTCCTCCCTGGCCGTGGCCCATCGCATCATTTCCTGTTTGCAATGCCTTCTGGGAAGGGGCGGCAACTTCCTCTGACACTGCCATTGCTATGGAAGCCTGACCTGATCCTTGCAGATCTCGCACATGCTCAGTGCAGCACAAGCAGTGTAATAGGTTTCAGACTGAAACCTATTACACTGCTTGTGCTGCACTGAGCATGTGCGAGATCTGCAAGGATGAGATCCAGGAAGAAATACAGTCTGGCTTCAGATGCCCACACTTAAAATGGCCGCGGCCTGCTGTAAGCTTATAAAATAACAAACTACTGCTAGAAACTAAAAAAACAGACCTTAGTTTACAGACTAACTTTACTAGAATACATTAGGCTTGTGTATTATAGGGGTATTTATATTTAAAAAGTATCATTTCGGCCGGAACACCACTTTAACACCAGAAAATAATACTCGGTTCTGTATTCTCTAAAAAGGGTGTTACTGGTAGGTGGGTAGAACCAAGAGACAGTCCTCGGAGGTGGGTAGGGGGCAGAGACAAGGGGTGGCTTAAAAGAGGGGAGTTATGCTCCTATGCTCTAAGAAAAAAAGCCCTGCCTGAACACAAGTCAATCAGCTCTAAGCTACCTCTGAAAAGCGATCCACTGTGCGTGTGAATGTGGCCCAAGTAATACATGTTCCAGGTTCGGTTTCTTACCAGACTCTTCAGGGAATGTGCCGATTGAACAAAGACCGAGACTTTCTGCAAAGAGATAAAGATCAGGTTACTACAATGCGATGTGTATGTGGGGCTATGCAGGGAACTACTACTATGGATACTCCTATTTGCCTGTGATAGATGAGGAAGTAGACTTGAATAAGTTTATACTGTTTATACTCCATTGCTTTATGTGCAAGTGATTAGTTCCATAAGGCTGTTTAGTTTGTAACTGTGAACCATTGTTATTCATCCAAGAACTGACGGGGGGAAAAACCATTCCGTCATGAACATACGTAGAATATAAGTGTATATTTTCTTGAGAGAAACACATCTGATACTGACGAATTGTTATATGTACATTGAATTGACTATGTTGCTATTATATCCTGTATGTGATAAAGGTTAATAAAAAACACAGTTTAAAAAAAAAAAAGATCAGGTTACTATTTAAATAGTAAGTGGAGAAATCCAGCAACTCACTACATCAGAGATCAAACCTGGGCAAGAGATTCATCACAGCAAAAAAAAAGTGTGTGTGCGCTGTGTTGTCAAAAGTATTGGGACGCCTGCCTTTACACGCACATGAACTTTAATGGCATCCCACTCTTAGTCCGTAGGGTTCAATATTGAGTTGGCCCACCCTTTGCAGCTATAACCGCTTCAACTCTTCTGGGAAGGCTGTCCACAAGGTTTAGGAGTGTGTCTATGGGAATGTTTGACCATTCTTCCAGAAGCGCATTTGTGAGGTCAGGCACTGATGTTGGACGAGAAGGCCTGGCTCGCAGTCTCCGCTCTAATTTATCACAAAGGTGTTCTATTAGGTTGAGGTCAGGACTCTGTGCAGGCCAGTCAAGTTCCTTCACCCCAAACTCGCTCATCCATGTCTTTATGGACCTTGCTTTGTGCACTGGTGGGCAGTCATGTTGGAAGAGGATGGGGCCATCCCCAAACTGTTCCCACAAAGTTGGGAGCATGAAATTGTCCAAAATGTCTTGGTATGCTGACGCCTTAAGAGTTCCCTTCACTGGAACTAAGGGGCCAAGCCCAACCCCTGAAAAACAATCATACATCATCCACCAAATGATTTGGACCAGTTCACAAAGCAAGGTCCATAAAGGCATGGATGAGCGAGTTTGGGGTGGACGAACTTGACTGACCTGCACAGAGTCCTGACCTCAACCCGATAGAACACCTTTGGGATGAATTAGAGCGGAGACTGTGACAAAGGCCTTCTCATCCAACATCAGTGCCTGACCTCACAAATGCGCTTCTGGAAGAATAGTCAAACATTCCCATAGACACACTCCTAAACCTTGTGGACGGCCTTCCCAGAAGAGTTGAAGCTGTTATAGCTGTAAAGGGTGGGCCAACTCAATATTGAACCCTACGGACTAAGACTGGGATGCCAATAAAGTTCATGTGTATATTTTGACAATATATTGTGTAGATAGATAGATAGATAGATAGATAGATAGATAGGATTTTTTTTAAAGCACCCGTCCAATCATACAAAAAATAGAAAAAGGAGGTTCCCCTAAATGGATTTTCCCGGCACTTGCACAAAGATTGAGTAGAAAAGTACAAACTAGTATTTTTCTACTCCAATCTTTGTGCAAGTGCCGGGAAAATCCACTTAGGGGAACCTCCTTTTTCTATTTTTGACGTTTTATTGGATGTGGCACGGCTTCCCCCTTCCTAGGAGAGTTGATCGCTCTCTTGCTTCCAATCATTCAAATACACCATAACTTACAATACATATATTATCCATCTTTTTCTAACCATCACTGAAAGCTGATTGGTTGATGGGTACTACTAGGGATGAACAAATCCTATTGGTTTGCCATCGAATCCAATTGTTTTAAAGGACCCCTTACACTCGCCCAGCCCCTGCAGGTCACTTAGCATATTGTAAAGGGCACCCCACCTTTTCAATGTTATGGGATGTTATGGAGCAGAAATCCTCCTGTGAAGTGCATGGGCCAATTAGGAAGTAAAATGTTTCTTTATAAAAGGTGCCAACTCAATGCAATGGGAGCATAGCACTTGTTTGTTAGGGCAGAGATGTCACACAGGGTTATCCCATTTTTGTATATATATACATATATTTAAAATTTAAAAAAAATTTATATTCTGGGGACTCGGGGGGCACAGTCGCTGTACTGGAGTTCCCAACTTCGCCCATTTATGGTAAGAATTAAGGGGGTTCCCACTCACAGCAAAGACGGACATGGTGCAGTCTATTCTCTATTTCCCCAATCAATTCACTAGGAGCAAGCACAATGCTTAAAGGGAATATCCAAGGACAGAAAAATGGGGGGCTGTCACTGCTGTCTTGGTTGTAAAGGTGCAAGCTCCAGGGCTGCCATCCTGATCCCAGCTTCACGATCTAGTATGCTACAAACCTGAAACAAGCATGCAGCCAGGGAAATATGTGAATGAGAACTGTAAGCCTGCATGCCTGTTCAACCTTCATAGAAAATCGGGGCATGGCCTATATTGTCTGTCCATCTCAACTTGAGCTCACAGTGTGTTGCAATGATAAAATCGCATTCAACCAGGGGCGGACTGACCATTCGGGCACTCGGGCACTGCCACTAAGGGGCCCCATCAGGGTTGCCAGCCTCAATAAAACCAGGGACAGTATGTAAAAAATCTGTGTTTTTTTTAAAAATCCCAAAATTATAACTGCCCCGCCTCTCCAGTACCTTTTCAGTGTGTGTACAGTATGTGTATTCTGTGTGTGTATACTGTGTGTGTATATTGTGTGTCTGTGTGTGTGTGTATACTGTGTGGCCCCATAATCTATTGCCTAGGGGCCCCATAATCTCCTATTGCCTGGGGGGCCCCATAATCTCCTATTGCCTGGGGGGCCCCATAATCTCCTAGTGCCTGGGGGGCCCATAATCTCCTAGTGCCTGGGGGGCCCATAATCTCCTATTGCCTGGGGGCCCCATAATCTCCTAGTGCCTGGGGGGCCCATAATCTCCTATTGCCTGGGGGGCCCATAATCTCCTATTGCCTGGGGGGCCCATAATCTCCTAGTGCCTGGGGGGCCCATAATCTCCTATTGCCTGGGGGCCCCATAATCTCCTATTGCCTGGGGGGCCCATAATCTCCTAGTGCCTGGGGGCCCCATAATCTCCTATTGCCTGGGGGCCCCATAATCTCCTATTGCCTGGGGGGCCCATAATCTCCTAGTGCCTGGGGGCCCCATAATCTCCTATTGCCTGGGGGCCCCATCATCTCCTATTGCCCGGGGGCCCCATAATCTCCTATTGCCCGGGGGCCCCATAATCTCCTATTGCCCGGGGGCCCCATAATCTTCTCCTATTACCCGGGGGCCCCATTAGTTGTCAGTCCGCCCCTGCATTCAACATATTTCTTGCATCCATTAACCCGAATGTTCCATCATCAGTGCACCCCAGGAAAGAAAAACGATCATTTACCTTTTTACTTGCAAATACGGCTTTATCCTGAGAGCAGGGGAGCCTCTGTTCAGCCCAGTTTGAAGCGTTCTCAAAATTTGTGTCGGGGATCCAGCGCTTGTAGATGGCGTCCACCCACCCGCCTGGAAAAGACAAAGTGCTTCATAAACCTCTGTGACCCAGAATGAGTCAGGAGGAGGATTGTATATATATATATATATATATATATATATATATATATATATATATATATGACAGTATAACACGTACAGCGCCTTGAAAAAAGTATTCATACCCCTTGACATTTTCCACATTTTGTCATGTTACAACAAAAAAACATAAAATGTATTTTATTGGGATTTTATGTGATAGACCAACACAAAGTGGCACATAATTGTGATGCGGATGGAAAATGATAAATGGTTTTCAAAATTTTTTTTACAAATAAATATGTGAAAAGTGTGGGGGGCATTTGTACAGCGCCCCCCTGAGTCAATAATTTGCAGAATCGCCTTTCTCTGCAATTACAGCTGCAAGTCTTTTTGGGGATGTCTCTACCAGCTTTGCACATCTAGAGAGGGACATTTTTGCCCATTCTTCTTTGCAAACTAGCTCAGATTGGACAGAGAGTGTCTGTGAACAGCAATTTTCAAGTCTTGCCACCAGTGGCGGCCGGTAATGCAGGGCGCCCCCCTATCCATGCGTCCAGCCCCCTAATCTACATGCAGGGATCTGGACGCATGGATTTCAATGGGGTTTTTTTCTTTTTGTTTTTTTTTTCTACGAAGCACATGATTAGAGTCAGAGGCGGGTAACCCAACTGACCAGGGGAGGGGGGCTGTGGGGACATGGTTTGTCTCCCCCCCTCAAGAAATATACCACCATCTTCCCAAGCCAGCCCAAGCTCCAGCCTGGAGGCAGAGCCCCCCCCCCCTAACCCAGGGGTCTCTCCTAGGTCACTAACAGTCTCCTCAGCACTCCATCTTCCACCCGACTCCCCCTACTGGCTTAAGCATAGCTCCCAACTGTCCCTGATTTCGAGGGACAGTCCCTGGTTTGGATCAATGTCCCTCTGTCCCTCTTTCCTCCTCATTTGTCCCTCATTTTGGTCTAATCTATATAGTTGTATAAAAATGCACTTTTTATTTTTCAAAAAGTGTTTCTCAGTGCTAAACCTATAATTCTCCTTTAAGGGGGCATGGTAGAGGATTTGTTCTATGCCTACCTACTTATGCTAATAGGTGTCCCTCGTTCCCATCTCAAAAAGTTTGGAGGTATGCTTAAAGGATCACTAAAGTAAATTTTTTTTTTTTAAATAACAAACATGTTATACTTACCTCCACTGTGCAGCTCGTTTTGCACAGAGTGGCCCCGAACCTGGTCTTCTGGGGTCCCTCGGCGGCTGTCTCGGCTCCCCCCACCGCAAGGACTTAACACTTTCATCCGAGCTCCCTCGCATGGTGTTGAGTGCTTGCGGGCGCGCTCCCGTGATACAGCCGGCGGCCATAGCCGCTCACTGTATCACTCGGCCCCTCCCCCCGACGTGCCGCGTCATTGGATGCGATTGACAGCAGTCAATGGCTGCGCTGCTTTCAATCCATCCACTCTAGCCAATCAACGGCCAGGCTGAGCAGCGAAGAGGATGTCAGAGGCGAGCGCAGGACTTTCGAGGGGTAAGGTAAGTAAAACGGGGGGCTGGTATTGTCAGATGTTTTTATGCATTAAAGTGAAAAAACTTTTACCTTTATAACCCCTTTAAGGGCTGACTCAGCCACCCTTCCAGGACATTCTGCCTGGGGATTGCCTAAGTTCCCTCAAGTATACAGATCAGCCAGGGGTGGCCCGTCTATTAGGGGCGCCGCCCCCCCTATACATGTGTCCGCCCCCCCAATCGAAATACAGGACGCCGGATGCATGGATCACAATGGGGGGAGGTGTAATTTTTTTTTAAGCACGCGATTAGAGCCAGAGGCTCTAATAGGCTTCAACAAAGAGTGGTCTCAGGGCGCAGAGCACTGCACTCCAAGCCCACCCAGTTGTGTGACAATAGCGAATGCAGGTGGTCCATTGTTGCCGGGGGAATCTATTGTTGCTGGGGTGGTCTATTTTACTACTTTTCTTGTAATCGCTAAAAAAATTCCATACAAAATGACTTAATATCACAAATGTTACTTGGTTCTGTGTTCTCCAAAAAGCGATGTTGCTCAGAGGTGGGTAGGGGGTGGAACCAAGGAACGATTCTCGGAGGTGGGTAGGGGGGGCGGAGACAAGGAACGATTCTCGGAGGTGGGTAGGGGGGTGGAACCAAGAAACGATTCTCGGAGGTGGGTAGGGGGGCGGAGACAAGGGTATACTCAGAAAGGGGGAGTTCCTGCACCTATTTTCTGAGAAAAAGAAAAAGCCCTGACTGCCATCCATACTACTGCTATATTGATGGGGTATAACAAGGTAATGCACAGGGCCCTACGGAAGAGGGCAGTTAGGAAAGCAGCATTGCCAATAAAGGAATCGATGTGTTCAGATATGACTGTGCAGGATACAATGCGACTCACATGAGCGGCTCTTTTGATTCTTACTGTACTAAACAATTATTTCATACAGTCACTTCCCCGCACAGAACAATGCATGAATCACACACAGGCCCCGCACTGTTCAGCTTCCTTTACAAAACTATCCCAGCGTTCAGATGGGAACTTGCTGCAGAATGAAATTCCAGCATTACATACCAAAAGGATTACACAGTCCTACTAGTATTTTCTAGAATTCCTCTGATCGGGTTTCAAAAATAGATCAATGCAGCCCCGGCCTCTCTGAATCCACTGTGAGCTGCACTGTGCATCAGGATCGGACTAGGTTTAGACTTGAGCATTTTGCATGTTCCTAAACACAGAGGAGGTTATAGACTATGAGTGCGGAAATGTCTCGGTGCCTATTACAGCCAATCGCAAGGTTCGATTCCTTTTTTAAAACCCAGCTCAGTACAATTGGAAGACATCATGAAATGTGCTCTGTACAGGCAAGGGCTGAGCAGTAGGCTGCCCACGTGTCCCGGATTGCCCGGGATTGTCCCCGATTTCTGATTTTTGTCCTGTGTCCCGGGCACCTTCATTCCAGGACAATACAGTGTCCCGGAATGAAAAAAAAAAAACACCCCCCCAGAGTCAGACCAGTCCGCCGACTCCGCCGCCACCCTTATAAACACTACACAGTCTCACACATGACACATCATAGGCTGGTTGCTAGGCTACGGCCGCCCGGCGTCTAGCAACCAGTGACGTCGGCTGAGGCCTGAGGGCTGACACGTGGGCAGTCAGTGTGGGCAGTGCAACCGCACCATACGGCTGAGAGCAGCGTGTGCACCTCCGAGAGAGAGAGCAGCCAGCCAGCACAGAGTGACACCACGCCAGTGACCAGACAGAGCCACAGTCACTTTCTGCTGGTAAGGATCATACAGCCGGTGCCCAGTCAGTGCCAGTCCCGGCCGGGGCCGCCGTCGACTACTCCCGCTGCCCGCAGCCGCTCTCCGCTGCTCTGCAGCACATTGCCATTTGCCAGCAGCTCACGGAGAAGTAACAGTTCAACTTCTAACACTTTGTTACAGTGAGCATGCTCCCCCTCCGTTCTGCTGCTGCCCCCCTCCGTTCTGCTGCTGCCCCCTTCCAGTTTTCCTCCGTGTCCCCCTCTGTTCTGCTTTCCCCCTCCGTTCTGCTTTCCCCCTCCGTTCTTCCTCTGTGTCCCCCTCCGTTCTGCTGCTGTCCTTCCGTTCTTACTCCATGTCCCCCTCTGTTCTGCTGTCCCCCTCCATTCTTCCTCTGTGTCCCCCTCTGTTCTTCCTCCATGTCCCCCTCTGTTCTTCCTCCATGTCCCCCTCTGTTCTTCCTCCATGTCCCCCTCCGTTCTTCCTCTGTGTCCCCCTCCGTTCTTCCTCTGTGTCCCCCTCCGTTCTTCCTCTGTGTCCCCTTCCGTTCTTCCTCCGTGTCCCCCCCCCCCCCCCGTTCTGCTGCTGTCCCCCTCCGTTCTTCCTCCGTGTCCCCCTCCGTTCTGCTGTCCATACCACCTGTCTAAACTGGTTACCACTGTTTGCTTTTTTTCCCCAAAATGGCAGTTTGGAAATGTGGTCACCCTACTGAGCAGATCCATCAAGCATCTCACATTTATGGCTTTGCCTACTAAAATTATTTTTGTTATTCTGGGTGGCCAGTTTTGCAATTTACACATCGCTGCCACATGGGGGTTGCCACCTCATTCCTTTAAACTCGAACACATATGAATTACACAGGTTCTGTGGCTGATTAACCACTTAAGGACCAGAAGGATTTGCCCCCTTAATGACCAGGCCATTTTTTTGCGATACGGCACTGCGTCGCTTTAACTGACAATTGCGCGGTTGTGCGACGTTGTACCCAAACAAAATTGACTTCTTTTTTTTTCCCAACAAATAGAGCTTTATTTTGGTGGTATTTGATCACCTCTGTGGTTTTTATTTTTTGTGCTATAAACAAAAAAAAGAGCAACAATTTTGAAAAAAAAAAAACGATATTTTTTACTTTTTGCTATAATAAATATCCAAATATTTAAAAAAAAATAAATAAATTTCTTCATCAGTTTAGGCCGATATGTATTCTTCTACATATTTTTGGTTAAAAAAAAAATAAATAAATAAAAAATCGCAAGAAGCGTATATTGATTGGTTTGTGCAAAAGTTATAGCGTCTACAAAATAGGGGATAGATTTATGGCATTTCTTTTTTACTAGTAATGGCAGCAATCTGCGATTTTTAGCGGGACTGACAGAGCGGTGGACAGATCAGACACTTTTGACACATTTTTGTGACCATTGACATTTATCCAGCGATCAGTGCTATAAAAATTCACTGATTACGGTATAAATCTCACTGGCAGGGAAGGGGTTAACACTAGGGGGCGATCAAGGGGTTAACTTTGTTCCCTCAGTGTGTGTTTCTAACTGTGGGGGGAGGGGACTGACTAGAGGAGGAGACATATCTCTGTTCCTAATTACTAGGAACAGACAATCTGTCTCTCCTCTCCTGTCAGAACGGGGATTTGTGTGTTTACACACACAAATCCCCATTCTGGTTCTCGTGCCCGCGATCGCGGGTGGCCAGCGGGCAGCCCAGTATCATCCATTCCTCCAGTCTCCACAACGCATCGCCACCCATGCCCAGCACCATCCATCCCTCCAGTCTCCACAACGCATCGCCACCCATGCCCAGCACCATCCATTCCTCCAGTCTCCACAACGCGTCGCCACCCATGCCCAGCACCATCCATTCCTCCAGTCTCCACAACGCGTCGCCACCCATGCCCAGCACCATCCACTCCTCCAGTCTCCACAACGCGTCGCCACCCATGCCCAGCACCATCCATCCCTCCAGTCTCCACAACGCATCGCCACCCATGCCCAGCACCATCCATTCCTCCAGTCTCCACAACGTGTTGCCACCCATGCCCAGCACCATCCATCCCTCAAGTCTCCACAACGCATCGCCACCCATGCCCAGCACCATCCACTCCTCCGGTCTCCACAACGCGTCGCCACCCATGCCCAGCACCATCCACTCCTCCAGTCTCCACAACGCATCGCCACCCATGCCCAGCACCATCCATCCCTCCAGTCTCCACAACGCATCGCCACCCATGCCCAGCACCATCCATTCCTCCAGTATCCACAATGCGTCGCCACCCATGCCCAGCACCATCCATCCCTCCAGTCTCCACAACGCATCGCCACCCATGCCCAGCACCATCCATTCCTCCAGTCTCCACAACGCATCGCCACCCATGCCCAGCACCATCCATTCCTCCAGTCTCCACAACGCATCGCCACCCATGCCCAGCACCATCCATTCCTCCAGTCTCCAAAGGTGTAAGAGCGCTAAAATAAAAGTGGGTGCACCGAAGGACTCGGTGGGATGGCCTGTGGGCGGATTCGGTGGGACAACCAGTGGGCGGGCTCGAGAGATTGTTGGGGTCGGGCCCCTGGGGGGTCAGGCCTAAAGCTGTGTAAGGGGCCCCAACATTTCTGATGGCTGCCCTGTATAGCAGTGATCGTAAACCACAACGTTGCCCGTGCAATTAATACAATTCTTTGGATGGAAGTTTAATTAGTCCATTTAAGCATTTCCCTGGAGTTCCACTTCAAGGCTGTTCTATGAAATAAACCTGAATAGTAAGAGAGATCAGATTGCACAGACTGCTGAATAGTAGAGGAAGGACACACCTCCTCTATCTCTCCTGGCCAGGACTGACGGATTCCTGTCCTAGTGACACAAAAGATCTTTTCAAAGAGAAACAGAATCTTAGAGAGTTGTCACCAGATCAGGTGTCCTCATTGGACACCTCTATTTCTGGCAAACAATGCAAACTTTTTGGATGTCTTTTCAACTTTGTCTTGGTGACAATAGAGGGGGACACAGACATCAATAAAAATGTGTACATGTTCTTTGCCACTGTAAAAAAGTTTGCTGTACTTTTTAGGGCTCCAGGCTCTCAAATATAAGTGACATATGATTACATCAGAAGCTGGCCCTTCCCCCACCCCATGTGCGCCCCAGGGTCATCTGTGCACGTCGTGAGTCTTTGACATCCATCACCGCTTTCAGGATGGAGAGAGATGAGAAACATTCTTTTCTCAGTCTCCCCTGCGATCAATGAACCCGTAAGTGCTCATTAACGGTATCATTCTCCACATATGTCATCACATATTGGGGGGGGGACTTGTCATTCACTTTGTGGTAGCAATAAAGTTAAGTGAAAAAAAAAGAAATAAAAATCAAAAAAATTTAAATATATTTATCAAGCTTTCAGTGCTGCCACACTTTGACTGACAATTATGCAGTCATGCAACACTCTACCCATATGACATTTTTATCACACAGATAGAACTTTCTTTTTTGATGGTATTTAATCACCATATGGTTTTTTATTTTTTGCTAATGAAAAAGGACCAAAAATTAAAAAAAATATAAATAAACGTTTTTCATAGTTTGCTAAAAGATTTTGCAAACAGGTAATTTTTCTCCTTCACTGGTGTGTGCTGATAGGCTGCGCTGATGGGCATTGATGAGGTGGCACTGAGGCTGCTCTGATAGGTGGCACTAATGGGCACTGATAGGCGACACTGATGAGGCACTGATTGGCAGCATTGGTAGGCACGGATAGGCTGCACTGATAGGCATTAATAGGCTGCACTGATGGGCATTAATAGGCTGCACTGATGGGCACTGATGTGGAGACACTAATGAGGCTGCTCTGAAAGGTGGCACTAATGGGCACTGATAGGCGACACTGATGAGGCACTGATTGGCAGCATTGGTGGGCACTGATAGGCAGCACTGGTGGGCACACATTGGGAGCACTGGTGGACACACATTGGCAGCACTGGTGGGCACTGTTGGGACTGCACTGATAATCAGGACACTGATAATTTGTGCCCCGATTATCAGTGTAGATGTCCCTTTCACACAAGCCGGTTATCGGCTCTCCTCTCGCCTCCAAAGTAATGCCGATAACCGGCTCGTGTTTACATCGTGATTAGATGTGATTGGACAAGCGGTAAAGAGCTGGTGTGATTGGCTCTGTAACGACACCCCGAGTACGAAAGGGGTTAACTTTGTTTAGGACATTCCCTTCCCGAACACCAAGGCAGCTACCGAACACTCCGATCAGCCGAACAAGAAACCCATACGAATAACTCTCCCCCCAAATACGAGGCAAAGTTCTGTCTTGAGGGTCAACCAGGAATCCACTCATTTATTTTCACACATGGACACAACAGATAAAATAACTCAGAGACTCTTTCCCCCCACCCTTGGAAAAGAGGGCGGGTTAAACTGTTTAAATGACAATGGACACATAGGTCAGGTGTGTTTAACGTCTCATCAGTACACAGTCTTAGCAGGGAGAGCTGTTGGAGGAATCCCCCCTCCCTCCATAGGGATACACATCCTGTGATATCCCAGGCAGACAGACACAATAGAACATTGGAATACAGCCCCACCCCAAACTAGCACAGCAAATAGTACACAATAGCATGAGACAGCACACAATATATACACAACATTGTGAAGCAGTCACTAGCTATAATATGGCACATACGGGGTTCCCAGAGTTTTGTGTTTTTTGGGGGGACATGGACTTGAATCCAAATTAACATTACTTCTAGGGTCCCCAGGCATACAGCTCACAACGAGCACCGTTCCCCCAAATGCCAGGGCCCATAATTGGTCGGCAAGAGACTGGCATTCAGTCCCCTCCAAAAGCCTCTGTCCCGGCTAGGTCTGTCACAGGCTCTTTTCCCCGATCTGTTATCAGCTGGGTCCCGAGAACAGCGATCACAGAGCGCACTTCCCGCGCAATGTGGTGGGCGCGATCATGGGAGGACATCATATGATGCCCTCCCAGAACTGGCCGGCCATGCTGCAGCCGTCATTCGGCTATAGCTCGGTTTGCAAGTGGTTAAATAAATAAATACACACATATAAATTCAAACACATGTGCATGGCGCAGTCAGGTACATAAAGAAGTATTGTGCCAAACATGATAGGTATCGCCGCGCATGCCGTAATGGGAGGAATAATTCTAGGACCGTTATTTAACGTTAACTCCAAACTGATGACATGTAAGGGGTATTAAAGCTTCATCGAAAGAAAATTCCGGGTATCCTAGTTTGCGGTCACGCACAATTTTACGTGTTGACATTTTTGGTATCCATTTACTCGACTCATTTTTATAGTTTACAGAAAAGTCAGATTTTATTGCGTTTGTGTTCACTAAAATGAATTCAAATGTACTTTGGAAATGTAGATTTGATACTCTACAGTCTATAATGATGCAATATATAAAAATTGCATCTCCCGTTTTTACCTTATGGTGGTTAATGGTCTTAAAAGGCATTGTTCACCTTTAACAAAAAAGCTGTCTTTTCAGGTAAGGGGTGTCTGTAGATAAAAGCAAACGGTGCAGCTCCGACTAAAGATGAATAATGTCCTTTCTATAGGTGCAGGCCATTTACATACCCCATGAAGCCTGACTGGAGAACTCCTAAGATGTTGCTAAGCACGTTGCTAAGAGACACCTAGCCGTTACTGTTCACCTTCACAGGATTAAGCTGTGGATTGAGATTCTCTAATTCAAACCCCCTCCCATGCTCTCGCTCTCCCCTGATGCAGTAACTCTGAGCTCAGTGTTTCAGAGCTCACTCCTGTGATCTTGACGGCGACTAGTAACAGCTGGGAATCTCTTAGCAACGCCCTTAGCAACATCCTGGGAGTTTTCCAATCAGCCTTCATGAGGTACGTAAATGGCCTACACCTATAGCAAGGACATTATTCAACTTTAGTCACAGCTGCACAGCTTGTATTTATCCACAGACACACCTTATTTGCATTGGCAGTATTTGGTAAAGGTGAACTAACCCTTTAACTAGTTGCTGCCCACCCATCTTCAAATGACGGCGGGGCGGTGCGGCTCTCGTTCTGGGGCGCCGTGATATGACGGCGCTCCAGAACGGCCGCACTGTGTTGCTAGGACACAGCGCGACCCCGATCTTTGTAAATAGCCGCGTCCGCTCTTTAACCATGGGATCGGCTGTGTCCAATCACAGCCGGTCACATGTAAACGGGGAGATGCCGGTAATCGGCGTTCCTCGCCTCATATTGACAGAGTGTGTAGTGAAGAGTAGTGTAGTGAGGAGAGCTGATCAGCGGCATCTCCACGCAGGGGACATCTACACATGTAATCAGGGCACTGATTACAATATAGCGCCAACTGTGTCAATCAGTGCCCACCATTGCCCACCAGTGCCAGCAATCAGTACCCACCACTGCCCACAAGTGCCACCAATCAGTGCCCATTAGCGATGCCAGTCAGTGCTGGCTATCAGTGCTGACTATTAATGCTGCCCATCAGTGCCTATCACTGCTGTCGATCAATGCCCATCAGTGTCGCCCATCAGTGTCGCCTATCAGGGCACACCAGTGCCACCTAACAGTGCTACCTATCAGTGCCTCCTCATCAGTGCCACCTCATCAATGCCCACCAGTTCAGCCTATTAGTGCCCATCAGTGCCGCCTCATCAGCACACATTAGTGAAGGAGAAAAATTACTTAGTTACAAAATTTACTGACAGAAACAAGTAAAAAACATTTTTTTTTCACAATTTTTGGTCTTTTTTTTTTTTTTTTTTTTTTTTTTTTTAGTTAAAAATAAAAAAACCCAGCAGTGATTAAATACAACCAAAAGGGGGGGCGTGGCCGGGATGGTGGACTGAGCAGACGTGTTCTCAGAGCTCTCCTGGAGTGAGATCCGTTAATCTAATCCGTACTGACTGACCAAGTGGATCGAGAGGATCCTTTCACACCTGGATGCCTTCTAAAAGCTTCGGAAGTCAGAAAAGGGTTAAGCGGCTGAAATTCCCCCAGAATATACCTGCAGAGACTTCCCCGATCTCTGGTGCCCGGGGCTCTCCGGCGCGCCTAACCAATATGGCGTCGCAAACGGACCACGAGGAGGGCGCTCTCCCTGCACCTCCAGGCATTCCGGAGGTTATGGCGGCCATCACCCTATGCCAAACTGCCTTGACCTCTAAGATTGAGGAGGTCCAAATGGATGTTGGGCTAATTCGACAAGACCTCGATAAGATCAGGTCTCGAGTGTCCGAAACAGAGCGGCGAGTGGGAGAGGTGGAGGACGTGACGGCGGAGCATGCGGCATCCATCAGAGCCCTACAGACGAAGGTTAGGGCCCTTGAATATAGAGCGGAGGACGCCGAGAATAGAAGCCGCCGGAATAACCTCAGGATTGTGGGTCTTCCAGAGGGGGTCGAGGGAAGATCCCCTGCCTTGTTTACAGAGGATTTCCTCCGCGCCCTGCTGCCGGCTGCCAAACTATCGCCACACTTTGCAGTAGAACGGGCTCACCGTGTCCCCGCCAGGCCTGGACCTGAAGGGGCCCCACCCAGAACCTTTATTCTCCGGCTGCTGAATTACAGGGATCGTGATGAGCTGCTGCGAGCGGCGCGAGTGGCCGGGGAGCTTCCGTACCGCAATGTCAAGATCCTGTTGTTCCCGGATTATACCATGGAGACCCAGAGACAGCGCCGATCTTTCGACAGCGTCAAGGCCGCCCTGCGATCCAAGGGATTGAAGTACAGCGTCTTGTTTCCAGCGAAACTGCGGGTAGTGGATGGTGAGACCGTGCGATTCTTCGTCAATCCAAAGGAGGCCGCCGCGTGGCTTGAAGCACTCCCTCCGTAGGACTACCGAGCCCAGCATGCTGTTATGGGAATATTTTGGCTACGGTCTCTTGAATCGCCCTATACTACTGGGTTGGGTAAGCTTTTCTCCCTGGAACTGTGCCCACTTCCCCTTCTCCTATGCAGGATCGAGGAAGCACACATTTTTTTCTTCTTTTCTCCCTAATTTCCCCCCCCTTTTTTTTCTTTGCTTTAGTTTGTATTTTATATCCTATGTGGAGGAAATGGAGGGAAGACATAACTAGACTCTTTATATGCTTGGAAAATGCGGGACTTCCAGACCCTTGGGTTATGTGCGATCTAGTGGATAACTGTAACTTTCAATACCCCCTAGTTTATCTGAGGTTTATCGTACCGAACTCTGAAGTGTGTACCCCTGTTCACCAGGTGACAATATCCCTATATTAGTATATAACACTCCAATGGCTCTGAAAAAAGGAAAAAAGAGCAACCCCCTGTGAGACTTTATTTTTTCATTTTTTTTTTTTTTTTTTAATTCTGTTTTTGGACTTTGTGAGAGTTGCTGGATGTGCAGATCCCTATCTGGCTACACGTCCCCAACCTGAGGGATTAGTATAAGAGTAATGGACGTTAAGGGTTTTAAATGCATCTCTATGTTCCGGGGTGCATGGGGTGGGGGGAGGGGTGGTTGGGCAGCTAATGTTCATGGCTGCTGGTTATTATGGGTTTGCAAGTTTACAAGGTTTGATTGGTCTTCTGCTGCTCCCATATATAGATTGGAGCAACTATCTAGATATGATGATACTATACATATTGCTGTGCTCATGTTCTCCATGGCCCCGGTGGGGTTATGTAGTCCCCCTCGAGTTCATTGGACCCCCGGGTCACTAAGAGGAAATATCCTTTATCACTGGGTGAAATTAGTTGATGGCTGAGTGCTTAATAGTCTCCTGGAACGTGAGGGGGCTGAACTCAGCCATCAAGCGTTCCCTGGTACTAAACTATTTGAGGAAACTCCACCCGCAAGTGTGCATCCTGCAGGAGACACACTTGACGGGATCCAAAGTTATGAGTCTGAAGAGGGCCTGGATAGGTGAGCACTATCATGCATCTTACTCTAACTATGCCAGAGGGGTCAGCATTTTGGTGCATAGATCCCTGCCTTTTCAGCTCATAGAGGTGAGACTTGACCCCGGAGGTAAATACATTATTCTACACGCATTAATCTCTGAGATCCCTTATGTAATAGTGGGTGTATACTTGCCCCCACCTGTAGACGTAGAGGTGCTGCATGTATTGATGCAGTAAGTCACAATGTTTAACGTAGATGATGTCCTAATTATAGGAGATTTTAATATGGTGCCTTCCAGAGAGTTGGATAGAATGTCTGCTTCGGGACCTCCGCAGGAGGCCCTGTCACGTTGGGCGACCGCCTTCCACATGACCGATGTCTGGCGTCATTTCCATCCATCAGACAGAGAGTATACTTGTCTCTTCGCCACATACCGGACTATGTCACGTATTGATCTGGCATATGTCTCCTCAGCTATGTTGCGGAGAGTGGTATCGACTCAGATTCTGTCGCGGGGGATATCTGATCATGCCCCCCTGTCTGTCACTGTTAGGACCTCATATGAGGAGGGCGGGAAGGTATGGCGTTTGTCCAAATACTGGGTTGAAGACCCTGAGATTCAGGAGGAGCTACCAGAAGGGTTGTGCAATTTTTGGGTGGATAATGCGGGTTCTACTGAGCCCACAGTGTTATGGGATGCCTTTAAGGCCTGGCTCAGGGGGGAATATATCAAACGTATAGCCCAACGGAAGAGGAAATCTGTGCAGTCTCTGAGACATTTGGAGGAGCAGGCGCGACTTAGGGAGGCAGAATATGTACGTTCCCCGGTACAAGCTAACTATATAACCTGGCAAGACACCCTAAGGGATTTATCCATTTTAAGAGTAGATCTCACCAAGAAATCTATGTTAGAAAGTTCTCAAAGGGTGTTTGAATATGGGGATATAAACGGTAGGCTGCTGGCCTGGCTGGCTAAGGGGCAGCAAGCAACGACCCATATTGGCAGGCTGCGAGGGCTGGATGGCCGTCTGTTGACGTCACCCAATGATATTAGTGCTAGGTTCCTAGAGTTCTATCAAAACCTGTACTCATCGAGAGTGGCTTATGGGGAAGGTGAGCTACTGCAGTATTTGGATCAAGTCTCGCTACCTACCTTAGAGCCGGAAAAAAGAGAGAGATGCTAGAGGAAGACATTTCCTTAGAGGAGGTTCAGGAGGCGATGGGAGTTATGCAATCAGGGAAGGCCCCGGGTCCCGATGGAATCCCTATTGATTTTTACTCCACCTTTCAGGAACTGCTGGCGCCCCGGCTTACCTTACTGTTGAAACAATTTGCGGAGCAAGGTTCCCTCCCTGAGTCGATGGCAGATGCGATAGTGGTCTTGGTGCCCAAACCCGGCAAGAGCCCTGAAGAGTGCGCCTCGTACAGGCCAATTTCGTTAATTAACGCAGACGCCAAATTGCTAGCAAAAATATTGGCTATTCGTATAAGTAAGGTTATGGATGATTTGATCCATATTGACCAGACTGGGTTCATGGCGAGGAAGGGCACCGACATTAACATCCGTCGTCTATTTCTTAACCTAGCCACCCCCCATGACAATGGGGGTACAAGAGTCATAGCCTCTCTGGACGCGGAGAAGGCTTTTGATTCCGTAGAATGGGGGTATCTTTGGGAAGTCCTTAGTAGATTTGGGTTCGGGCCCAAATTCCTTCATTGGTTGGGCTACTGTATCAAAACCCTAGAGCGAGGATTTGCGTAAATAATACCCTCTCTGACTCCTTTCTCCTCCAGAGGGGAACTCGTCAGGGGTGCCCATTATCCCCTAGCCTATTTGCGCTGGCCTTGGAGCCCTTGGCAATAGCGGTCAGAGAGTCGAGTCGTATTGTAGGACTCAGGGTTGGCCCTCTGGAGGAGAAAATATCCCTATACGCGGACGACACCCTGCTATATTTACATGATGCCGACGCATCGCTATCTGCAGCACTTGAGACCTTTGATGAATTTGGTAAATATTCAGGGATCCGTATTAACTGGTCCAAATCCGCGCTGTTCCCACTAGATGACCATGCCAAAGCTGGGGGAATGCAGTCCCCCTTGCCGTGGGTGGAGGAGTTTGTATACTTGGGAATCAGGGTGGGAAGGGACTTACGGGCTTTTCAGCGCCTCAATCTCCAACCGATAGTGGCACGACTTAAAGATCACTGCTCCCGTTGGGCTAAGCTACCCCTTAATCTTCTGGGGCGCATAAACATCATAAAGATGATTTATCTCCCAAAGTTTAACTATATTTTCAGAAACTGCCCGATATGGATGCCCCATTCTTTTTTCAGAGACATAAATAGCTGCATTGGCAACTTTCTATGGGGTGGGGCCCCCCTCGGTTGGCTAGACAGACCTTGTGGCTTCCTGTGAGTAGTGGAGGCCTGGCCTTGCCTAATTTCTTAGTGTACTATTGGGCAGGGGTGCTTGTCACAGTTAGATGGTGGATGGAACAATCAAGAGCCAATGCAGCGACTTGCCTAGAAGCAAACATAGTGGGTTCTCTCAATGAACTAAGTAATCTAGCGTATAGGGGCCCAGCGGCATATCCATCTCTCCCGACGCCGACTCAGGCGACCTTGAGGGTTTGGAAGGTGGCCAGACGTAGATTCCAGCACTCGAATAGGTGGTCCCCTTATTGTCCATTGTGGGGTAACCCCGAGCTCCCCCACTTCCGGACGATTCCTGACCCACAGATTTGGGCACGCTACGGAATTAAGGTGCTGCGAGACGTAGTACAGGACGGCTCCCTTATCACATTTAATGCCCTAGCTAACAAATATGGATTACCGGCATGGATGGCGTTCCGTTATCACCAATTGAGACATGCAGCCAGAGCTCAGTTCCCGGCGCCCCCCAGTCTTGGGACAGATCCTGTAGAGGAGCTGTTGGCGCAGGAGTCCCTCCAGAAGCCTCTCTCCGCCCTATACCTAACTCTCCTCCAGTTAGACTCACCTAAAATGGATGCTCTCTGGGAGAAATGGAGGGTAGACCTACCTGAATTGGATAGAGAAACCTGGGAGGAATGTTTTGAAAATAGTGCTAAAATAGTGATATCCTCTAGGGACAAATTAATACAAACCAAATTTCTGCACAGGGTGTACTATACGCCTCAGAGGCTGCACAGAATCTTCCCGTCTCGCTCTCCCGACTGCCCGCGGTGTCACTCCTCCGAAGGCACTTACCTTCATATGTTTTGGACTTGTCCCAAGCTGTCGAGGTTTTGGGCTTCGGTGGGAGAGTGGCTTAAAATTCGCCTTCAGCTGGACGCCCCCTTGACGGCGGAGCTGGCACTGCTGGGGGTGCAGGATGACGAGCAACGACCTAGGTATACTAAGATACTGATCTCGCTTTTACTTTTTTATGCAAAAAAGGAGATTCTGCTGAAATGGACTTCTCGGTTGCCACCCACGGTGGAAGCATGGGAAAAATCAGTCAATGCGACTCTCCCATTATATAAACTGACGTACATAAGTAGAGGGTGCCCCTTGAAATATGAAAAAATTTGGAGACCATGGACTGATCCCATGTAATAAGTGGCTTCCTGATAATTGATTGATACGGTTAAGCTGACCTTGTGGCTTTTCTTCCTCCTTTTTTCCTTATGGGAGACCTGCCCTCCATCCCCCCCCCCGGATACCTTCTAAGTCTCTGCTATGTAGAGGAAGTTTACATTAATGTGTGGAGGAGGGCACTAGTGTATAGTCATGCATATGTTACTTGGCAATACAGAATATGATACTGCAATTGTTTTGCCTGTTATACTTGTCAGCGAGGAATGTATGTATCATGACATGATTCTCTTTTTTCAATAAAGACCAACCTTGTTGTTAAAAAAAAAATACAACCAAAAGAAAGCTCCATTTGTGTGAAGAAAATGATAAAAATTTCATTTGGGTACAATGTAGCATGACTGCGCAACTGTCATTCAAAGTGCGACAGAGCTGAAAGCTGAAAAATGGCCTGGGCAGGAAGGGGGTGTAAGTGCCCGGTAGGCAAGTGGTTAAGCGCCTTATTATGTAAAAAAAAAAAAGTGCATTTTAACATTGCTGTGGAAAAAAAAAAAAAAAGCTCTGGCAGAGAAAGGGTTAAAGACACATTGTTGTGTCTGATACTACTTTAAGGGAGGTGTAAAAAATTTTTTTTGCAGAGCTATCCCTCCCTATATCTATACCTATATCTATATATATATATATCGCTCCAGCACAGTGCATAGAAAATAGTTTTCAGAGCTCAGAGATCCAATGTTGTAAATGGTCGAGTGCTGCAGGAAAGAACTTGTATTCTGTCGGCGCGCAGCAGTCAGCGTTTCTATATTTGGCCGCTGACAATACAATGTGCTGCGGTACGATTTCCCTTCCCGTAGCTTCGTAGCTATTTTCAGATGGAAATTAAATTCATTGAAAAGGACGGAGGGGGGGGGGGTGGGGGGGCTTCTTTTTATGAATAGAAATTGAATGGCTGCATATTTTAGATGATTGGAATGATATGGCTCTTCACTTCCGTTAACCGTCAGCTCTGGAAATGTGTGGTGCCTGGAACCCTGAAATCTTAAATGCTCACATTATGTAGTCCCCTCCGAAATCTGTTAGGAGCGCGGCCATAAAAAGGGACCCATGCGGGAAAAGCAGCCTAAAAGGGAAGTGTTCTTGTTGCCATAGTAACCGCTTCCCTGATGTGGAAAGGAGGTGAAAATGGCCGCTGTGAGAGAGGAGTGTGTAATACTTTGTGGGAGGAGCCGGCACACCTAACCTCTGACTTTGGCGCCGAGTCGGTATTTGCATACGTTGTACACGGATAGCCATAGTGTGATGTGCTGTAGAGGTAAAAGACATACGTGAACGTGTAAAGAGGGGCTTTATGATTGGCTAGAATTGGCGCCAAGGGCACAATGTGGCGGTGGGTTCAGCAAAGTGTTCTAGCAAAGGCAGAAGCGGGGGCAGGGGCCTTTGCTAGAACACCGTCCCCTCCTGCTGAGGCTGAACCCACCGCCACATTGTGCCCACTCCGTGCCCAGGGCTTCCACATGACATTCCCTGCCGTTGACCTTTATAGCCCAAGGAAGGGTTGTCCACACGTGAATAGGGTTGCTGCACTTTACTGATGGTACTCAAGGAAGAGCCACATCACATACATTCCAAAGTCACTTTACAGTACATCACATTTAGTGGATGGTCCGCAGCGCAGCAGTCACATCCTAAAAATTCCACAGTCCTTTTTTAACCACTTAACGACCGCCGCACGCCGATATACGTCGGCACAATGGCAGCGGTGGGCAAATGGACGTACCTGTACGTCCCCTTTAAATGGCGGGGCCGGCGGGCGCGCCGCGTACAGCGTGACCGTGCCCGCGGGACCCGCGGACTCTATATCCCCCCGGTGTCCCGTGATCGTGTCTCAGAGCCTCAGAACGGGGGGAGATGACTATGTAAACAAAGCATTTCCCCGTTCTGCCTAGCGACATGACAGAGATCACCGCTCCCTGTCATCGGGAGACGTGATCGCTGTCATGTGTGTTGAAGCCCATCCCCCCCACAGTTAGAATCACTCCCTAGGACACACTTAACCCCTTGATCGCCCCCTAGTGTTTAACCCCTTCCCTGCCAGTGTCATTTACACAGTAATCAGTGAATATTTATAGCACTGATCGCTGTATAAATGAAACTGGTCCCAAAATAGTGTCAAAAGTGTCCGACTTGTCCGCCATAATGTCGCAGACAGTCATGATAAAAATCGCAGATCGCCGCCATTACTAATTAAAAAAAAATATTAATAATAAAAATGCCAAAAAAACTATTCCCTATTTATAGCAAAAAATATTGCTTTTTTTTTTTTCAAAATTGTCGCTCTTTTTTTGTTTATGGCGCAAAAAATAAAAACCGCAGAGGTGATCAAATACCACCAAAAGAAAGCTCTATTTGTGGGGAAAAAAGGACATCAATTTTGTTTGGGTACAACGTCGCATGACCACGCAATTGTCAGTTAAAGTGATGCAGCGCCAAATCGCAAAAAGTGCTCTGGTCAGGAAGGGGGTAAAATCTTCCGGGGCTGAAGCGGTTAAAAAAAAACAAGAACAAAAAAACTTAAACAGGCAGCAGCCCTCGTCCTCGGGGGTGTCAGTTTTGGCATAGTGCCCCTTTCCCGATGATAATCTGATAAATTGCAAAAAGGAGCCCTCCAACTAAAAATAAAAAATACCCAACTGCTGTTGCTGAATTCTCCTTCTGCTTTGAGTCCCTGGCCTGGAACAAGTATAAAGTACCTGACATTTCTCCAACTTTCACTTGCTGCATGCTTGATCCTGGGTTGCCATTCTAAAGTAATGAAAGCAGACCCAGCCAGATGACAATCACAGTAGAAAGCCAGCAACTGCGCTCCCCCCACCCCCCCCCCCCCCAAATATTCTCATGACAGGTGCATATACATTATGTACGATTGCCATCAGCATGGAATGCAGACAGATCTTATCTCTGTCTTATCTATGCCTACAGCATCTTTATTATATATATACACACACACATACATACATATACTCACCAGCCACTTTTTTAGGTACACCTGTTTAATTGTTTGGTAACACAAATTGCTTCTCAGCCAATCACATAGCAGCAACTCAATGCATTTTTACATCTAGACCTGGTGAAGACAACTTGTTGAAGTTCAAACCAATCAGAATGGGGAAGAAAGGGGATTTAAGTGACTTTGAACGTGGCATGGTTGTTGGTGCCAGGCGGGCTGGTCTGAGTATTTCAAAAACTGCTGATCTACTGGGATTTTCACACACAACCATCTCTCAGGGTTTACAGAGAATGATGGGAAAAAAGAGAAAATATCCAGTGAGCGGCAGTTGTGTGGAGGAAAATACCTTGTTGATTTCAGAGGAGAATGGGCAGACTGGTTGGAGATGATAGAAAGACAACAGTAACTCAAATAACCACTCGTTACATCCAAGGTATGCAGAATACCATCTCTGAACACACAACACATCCAACCTTGAAGCAGATGGGCTACAGCAGCAGAAGACCACACCGGGTGCCACTCCTGTCAGCTAAGAACAGGAAACTGAGGCTACAATTCGCACAGATCACCAAAACTGGACAATAGAAGATTGGAAAACGTTTCCTGGTCTGATGAGATTTCAGCTGTGACATTCAGATGGTGGGTCAGAATTTGGTGTAAACAACATGAAAGCATGAATCCATCCTGCCTTGTATCACCGGTTCAGGCTGGTGGTGGGGGTGTAATGGTGGGGGGGATATTTTCTTGGCACACTTTGGGTCCCTTAGTACCAATTGATCATCGTTTAAACCCCACGGCCTACCTGAGTATTGTTGCTGACCATGTCCATCCCTTTATGACTACAGTGTCCCCATCTTCTGATGGCTCCTTCCAGCAGGATAATGTCACCATGTCACAAAGCTCCAATCATCTCACCACTGGACAATGAGGTCCCTGTACTCCAATGGCCTCCACACTCACCACATCTCATACAATAGAGCACTTTTGGGATGTGGTGGAATGGGAGATTAGCTTCATGGATGTGTACCTACAAATCTGCAGCAACTGTGTGATGTTATCATGTCACTATGGAGCAAAATCTCTGAGGAACGTTTCCAATGCCTTGTTGAATTTATGCCACGAAGAATGAAGGAAAAAGGGGGTCCAACCCGGGACTAGCAAGGTGTACCTAATAAAGTGGTTGATCAGTATATATATATATATATATACACACACACAGTATAAAATAAAAACTCTACTTACTGAGGAAAAGAACCAAAAGCAACATTTGTATGGTGTTCATTCTTCAATCGGTGTCTCGCACTTTGACCTTCACCCGGTCAGGTGACAGGACAAGAACAGCCAAGAATTCTGCTGCTTAAGCACAAGTCGCGGTTTCCTTTGGTTTTTAAAGGTCTGATTGCACTGCAATGCTGGTTTAAAGGCACAGTCCAGCCTTTTGGGAAAAAACTTAATAAATGCGCCAACAATGACAAAGTAAAAAAATGTGCATTTGTTACATTTTTGCATTCAGGCCCGCAGAGCATCGCGCCCATGATCAGTGCGTCGCGGGTACAAAGCAGAGACTTTTGCATTGCACATGGGACGTTCTTGCAGTTGCTTCTAGAGTCAGGCGTTTTTTTTTTGTTTTTTTTCTCTGCCTCTAAACTCCCCCGAATGTTATCCTAGGTGTCCATGAACACACGGGCTTTTAGCAGCGCTTAGTGGCAGGAAAAAAAAAAAAAAACCATTGCCAGTGCATCCAGGAGCAGCAGAGTTCTGGCAGAAAAAAATGCTTGACGCAAATTCATTTCAATGGCCAGAATAAATTATTATTATTTTAGAATTTATTATTATTATTAATAATTATTTAATAAATAATAATAATTAATATTATTATTATTATTTCATAATTTATTTATTTTTTTATTATTTATGTTATATTATTTATTATTAATTATTATTATTTTATAATTCATTATAATTATTATTTATTATTATAAATTATTATTCTGGCCTTTGAAAACTAATTAACGCTCAAGCTCTTGTGAAAACTTGAGACACTTTTACAAGCGTTAGGTTTTTTTTTTTTCTTTTCTGCCAAAACGCTCCTGCGGGGAGGAAAGGCTTCTAGGAATAATTAATTAAATTTAAAATAATTTAATGGATTAACATTTTAATTAATTAAAATTTAAAAAAAGATGTTATACTTGCACTACCTGCTCTGTGCAACGATATTGTACAGAGTGTCACCTTACCACCTCTCCCCAGCTAGCACTTTCCACATCTTTTTTTACGAGTGCCCCCTTAACAAGCTGTGTGCTACCGGGGTGGGGGAGGGGGGACACGTGTTGCTGAGATGGGCTGTGTGCGTCCACAGACATACACAGTACCGGTAAGCCTTTTTTATAAGTGCCCCCTTAACAAGCTGTGTGCTACCGGGGGAACCCGATTGCTGAGATGGGCTGTGTGCGTCCACAGACATACACAGTACCGGTAAGCCTTTTTTATAAGTGCCCCCTTAACAAGCTGTGTGCTACCGGGGGAACCCGATTGCTGAGATGGGCTGTGTGCGTCCACAGACATACACAGTACCGGTAAGCCTTCTTTATAAGTGCCCGCTTAACAAGCTGTGTGCTACCGGGGGGGGGGGGGCCCATTTGCTGAGATGGACTGTGTGCGTCCACAGACATACACAGTACCGGTAAGCCCCGCCCCCCACTCCCTCCTCACAGAGTTTGTCTGAAAGTAGCAGGAACCTATCGCCCCCACTCATAGGTGTGCGCACAGGGTGTGTCAGGTGTGCCTGGGCACGTCCTAATCACCCTGTGTGGTGCAGATTACCCCTGATATTTACCCCAAAGCCCCCCCCCCAACGTCTCCTAAAAGAAAATTGTAAAAAAAAAAAATAATAATTGTAAAAAAAAAAAATAATAATAATAATAATAATAAAATAAAAATATAAACTACTGACACCATCAGTATACAGTATATACACATGCATGTGTTTGAGCTTTGAGGTGCACACCCGAATGCAATAGGCTGCGCACACCTTTGCCCCCCCCCCCCCCCCCCCCGCCCACATCTCCCCCCTGTACAGAAATGCCCCAAATCACATCTCCAGGACGTGAGATGCAGCTGGGATGGGGCTGGACTAGTAAGAGGAGGCAGGTAAGTGTTTAGGGATGGGGGAGAACAGCTAGAGAGAATTTTAGGTTAGGGTAACAAACAAAAAAACAAAACAAAACAAAAAAAAACCCCCAAAAAAACTTTAGAACCACTATAACCCCAGCCCCAGGTCTGTAGGGCGGGTCAGGCCTTATGGGGTTCCTCTCCCCCTCCCTGCTGGGTTCCTCTGCTATAGTGACAGATGGGACTTGTAGTATCCTAACTGATGGATTGGCAGATGGGATTTGTATCTTATGGAGGACAATTTTAAATACTGTAATGGTGCACCCTAGAAGCACCCCATCATTCAGATAAGGGGATTAGATGGTGGATGTGACGGGTTTCATGTTCTACTCTAAACATGGCTGAAATCTAAAACGGTCTAAATTAGGGGTCTCCAAACTTTCCAAAGGGTCAGTTTATAGTCCTTCAGACTTGGGGGGGGCGGCAAACTGTGGGTAGTGGCATTTAAAAAAATTCCTGGCGTCAGTGGGAGGAAGGGCGCCCCGTCGTTGGCGTCAGTGGGAGGAAGGGCGCCCCGTCGTTGGCGTCAGTGGGAGGAAGGGCGCCCCGTCGTTGGCGTCAGTGGGAGGAAGGGCGCCCCGTCGTTGGCGTCAGTGGGAGGAAGGGCGCCCCGTCGTTGGCGTCAGTGGGAGGAAGGGCGCCCCGTCGTTGGCGTCAGTGGGAGGAAGGGCGCCCCGTCGTTGGCGTCAGTGGGAGGAAGGGCGCCCCGTCGTTGGCGTCAGTGGGAGGAAGGGCGCCCCGTCGTTGGCGTCAGCGGGAGGAAGGGCGCCCCGTCGTTGGCGTCAGCGGGAGGAAGGGCGCCCCGTCGCTGGCGTCAGCGGGAGGAAGGGCGCCCCGTCGTTGGCGTCAGCGGGAGGAAGAGCGCCCCGTCGTTGGCGTCAGCGGGAGGAAGAGCGCCCCGTCGTTGGCGTCAGCGGGAGGAAGAGCGCCCCGTCGTTGGCGTCAGCGGGAGGAAGAGCGCCCCGTCGTTGGCGTCAGCGGGAGGAAGAGCGCCCCATCGTTGGCGTCAGCGGGAGGAAGAGCGCCCCATCGTTGGCGTCAGCGGGAGGAAGAGCGCCCCATCGTTGGCGTCAGCGGGAGGAAGAGCGCCCCATCGTTGGCGTCAGCGGGAGGAAGAGCGCCCCATCGTTGGCGTCAGCGGGAGGAAGAGCGCCCCATCGTTGGCGTCAGCGGGAGGAAGAGCGCCCCATCGTTGGCGTCAGCGGGAGGAAGAGCGCCCCATCGTTGGCGTCAGCGGGAGGAAGAGCGCCCCATCATGTGGGGTTTTTTTTACTGAATTTATGGGGGCATACAAGAAGAGCCAGCACTCCTTCTGCAATAAACAAATGTGTTTCACACCCATTGGGACACAGGGGCCCCATTCCTCAAGGTGACCATCTCCTCTGTGTCCCCGGAACCCAGAGACATTATTCGGTTTATTGCAAAATTGCCAGGACACAGCGGTGGCCAATCCGGGCCCCCAGAATACTCCACTGATGAGATACATGTGTGTGGGAGGATGGCCATATGATGCCCTTTGTTTAATTGAAACAATGTATTAGACCTTCCTGTAGTTCTATTTTATAGATGCACATTTTGGTAAAGGTGTGAAAGGGCCTCAGAACAACTACCACCCCCTTGAGAAGACTGAAAATGTCAGCTGAGCTAATTATATCTTTGGTTAGTCCCCAACTGATACTCTTCATTCAGTCTCATATCTTATTTCCTCTGCAGAGTCATTACAAAAAAGAAGAGATAAGAGAAGAACAGATAAGTGACTTTTAAGGGGTTTTCCACCTACTGACGAGGAAATCTGGTAGAGCAAGCATGACTACAACAGTGTGTCTCAGCCAGGGTTCCTCCAGAGGTTGTGAGGAGCTCCTTGAACAGTGAGCAATGGTGAACTCATTTCCCACCTACACTGACCACCAATTTTCCACTAACAATCAAATGTAAGGGGTTTCTTCTACACTGACCACCAGTACAAGGGGGTAAGTTTCCACTGAACACCATTGTAAGGGGTTTCTTCTTCACTAGGGATGAGCTTCGAGTTCGAGTCGAACTCATGTTCAACTCGAACATTGGCTGTTCGCAAGTTCGCCGAACAGCAAACAATTTGGGGTGTTCGCGGCAAATTCGAATGCCGCAGAACACCCTTTAAAAGTCTATGGGAGAAATCAAAAGTGCTAATTTTAATGGCTTATATGCAAGTTATTGTCATAAAAAGTGTTTGGGGACCCGGGTCCTGCCCCAGGGGACATGGATCAATGCAAAAAAAAAGTTTTAAAAACGGCCGTTTTTTCAGGAGCAGTGATTTTAATAATGCTTAAAGTCAAACAATAAAAGTGTAATATCCCTTTAAATTTCGTACCTGGGGGGTGTCTATAGTATGCCTGTAAAGGGGCACATGTTTCCAGTGTTTAGAACAGTCTGACAGCAAAATGAAAATTCGAAGGAAAAAACCCATTTAAAACTACCCGCGGCTATTGCATTGCCGGTCCGAGTTCATTGATAAGAAAACGGCATGGGAATTCCCCACAGGAAAACCCCGAACCAAAATTAAAAAAAAAAAAAATGACGTGGGAGTCCCCCTAAATTCCATACCAGGCCCTTCAGGTCTGGTATGGATTTTAAGGGAAACCCCGCGCCAAAAAAAAAAAAAAAAAACGGCGTGGGGTCCCCCCAAAAATCCATACCAGACCCTTATCCGAGCACGCAACCTGGCAGGCCGCAGTAAAAGAGGGGGAGACGAGAGTGCGCCCCCCCCCCCTCCTGAACCGTACCAGGCCACATGCCCTCAACATTGGGAGGGTGCTTTGGGGTAGCCCCCCAAAACACCTTGTCCCCATGTTGATGAGGACAAGGGCCTCATCCCCACAACCCTGGCCGGTGGTTGTGGGGGTCTGCGGGCGGGGGGCTTTTCGGAATCTGGAAGCCCCCTTTAACAAGGGGACCCCCAGATCCCGGCCCCCCCCTGTGTGAAATGGTAAGGGGGTACTTACCCCTACCATTTCACTAAAAAACTGTCAAAAATGTTAAAAATGACAAGAGACGGTTTTTGACAATTCCTTTATTTAAATGCTTCTTCTTTCTTCTATCTTCCTTCCTCTTCTTCTTCTGGTTCTTCTGGCTCTTCTGGTTCTTGCTCCGGCGTTCTCGTCCAGCATCTCCTCCGCGGCGTCTTCTATCTTCTTCTCCCCGGACCGCTCCGCACCCATGGCATGGGGGGAGGCTCCCGCTCTTCTCTTCATCTTCTTCTTCATCCTCTTCTCTTCTTCCCTCTCTTCTTCATTTTCTTCTCCGGGCCGCTCCGCATCCATGCTGGCATGGAGGGAGGCTCCCGCTGTGTGACGGAGTCTCCTCGTCTGACGGTTCTTAAATAATGGGGGGCGGGGCCACCCGGTGACCCCGCCCCCTCTGACGCACGGGACATGACGGGACTTCCCTGTGGCATTCCCCGTGACGTCACAGGGAAGTCCCGTCAAGTCACCGTGTGTCAGAGGGGGGCGGGGTCACTGGGGGGCCCCGCCCCCCGTTATTTAAGAACCGTCAGACGAGGAGACGCCGTCACACAGCAGGAGCCTCCCTCAATGGCAGCATGGGTGCGGAGCGGCCCGGAGAAGAAAATGAAGAAGAGAAGAAGGAAGAAGAGAAGAGGATGAAGAAGAAGATGAAGAGAAGAGCGGGAGCCTCCCCCCATGCCATGGGTGCGGAGCGGCCTGAGGAGAAGAAGATAGAAGACGCTGCGGAGGAGATGCTGGACGAGAACGCCGGAGGAAGAACCAGAAGAGCCAGAAGAACCAGAAGAAGAAGAAGAAGAAGAAGATGAAGGAAGATAGAAGAAAGAAGAAGCATTTAAATAAAGGAATTGTCAAAAACTGTCTCTTGTCATTTTTAACATTTTTGACAGTTACCCCAAAGCACCCTCCCAATGTTAAGGGCATGTGGCCTGGTACGGTTCAGGTGGGGGGGGGGCGCACTCTCGTCCCCCCTCTTTTCCTGCGGCCTGCCAGGTTGTGTGCTCGGATAAGGGTCTGGTATGGATTTTTGGGGGGACCCCACGCCGTTTTTTTTTTTGGCGCGGGGTTCCCCTTAAAATCCATACCAGACCTGAAGGGTCTGGTATGGAATTTAGGGGGACTCCCACGTCTTTTTTTTTTATTTTCCCTGTGGGGAATTCCCATGCCGTTTTTATCAATGAACTTCTATGTGTATTGTCGGCAATGCAATAGCTGCGGGTAGTTTTAAATGGGTTTTTTCCTTCGAAATGTCATTTTGCTGTCAGACTGTTCTAAACACGGGAAACATGCGCCCCTTTACAGGCATACTATAGACACCCCCTAGGTACGAAATTTAAAGGGATATTACACTTTTATTGTTTGACTTTAAGCATTATTAAAATCACTGCTCCTGAAAAAACGGCCGTTTTTAAAACTTTTTTTGCATTGATCCATGTCCCCTGGGGCAGGACCCGGGTCCCCAAACACTTTTTATGACAATAACTTGCATATAAGCCTTTAAAATTAGCACTTTTGATTATTCATGTTCGTGTCCCATAGACTTTAACGGTGTTTGCGTGTTCGAGCGAACTTTTTTCCTGTTCGCATGTTCTGGTGCGAACCAAACAGGGGGGTGTTCGGCTCATCCCTATTCTTCACTGACTACCAATACAAGGAGGTAACTTTCCACTAAGCACCAATGTAAGGGGTTTCTTCTCCACTGACCGCCAATACAAGGGGGTCATTTTTCACCAAGCACCAATGTAAGGGACAGGGCGGATTTGATTTAAATCAACTCAATTTAAATCATAATTTTTAAAGAGCAACTGGTATCTCTGTCCCACAGCGGCTCCTCCTCTGACCCCCTGTTGACTCACCGACAGTCCCATTCACTGTATTTGGACGGCTGGTGACAGTGACACAACAAGGTGAAGGACGTGGCAGCAGCAGGTGAGTGGATGCCCGCTAACAGGCGCTGCCATGATGGATCTGAAATGACAGGTGCTCATTCTTGCTGGTAGTTAGAATCTTTAATATTTGCAAACAAAATGAAGGTTTCCTATTTAGAATAATAAGCTGTCAGGTTGGTAAAACAGCGATATCAGAGCCCATTCAATCGTACAGTTTGTAGTGTACATAGATTTTCAAAACAATGGGATAAAGGAATATTCCTGAACTTTGTTTTATTTCTCATGGTTACTGTGAAATTGTGTGAATGCATCAAATGCAGTGCATGTTATCTCAGCTTGGATTCATTGAATGAGTTTACCAAAAAGGTAAATATTGCAGAATATACAGCCTCAAGCTACATAACTAAGCTTCATTTCATGCTGAATAAACTAAATTATTAATGCATCTTAAATTTTAAAAAAAAACTTTTTTCTTTAGGTTTTTACTCCAAAACCATTTTATTAAAATAAATTTGATAAAAAAAAAATCAAGATTTAAATAGAAAAAAAAAATCGGATTTAAATAGAAAAAAAAATCAGATTTAAATAGAAAAAAAAAAAATCAGATTTAAATAGGAAAAAAAAAAAATCATTGATTTTTTTATCCACCCTGGTAAGGGGTCATGTCTACATTGACTGCCAATACACGGGGGTCAATTTCCCACTAAGCACCAATGTAAGGGGTTACTTCTACTGACTGATAGAATTTTTGTCGATATAAAACACGGTTTATTAAAAAAATTGCTGGGACTTTGTATGAGACAACAACTGCTACAGAGCATGCATGTCTCCATCCCTAAATCCTAGAAAAAAGGGGAAAGGGGAATGGTGGGACTTTACATGAAGCACAACACCAAAACCAAATGAATCAATTGGTAGATACTATTTAATGGTGCACATGAATGCGTGTGGGACTGTAATTAACATGTAGCAAATAACATAAAAATATAGTAATATCACACCTCCCAACATTTTGAGACGAGAATGAGGGACACCTACTAACAAACGTATGCAGGCATAGGACACTCCCCCTGCCACGCCCCCTTAAAGGAAAATGAACCCCCCAAAAAAAGGTTAATTAAATCCACAAGGACTTTTTTTTTTTACCACTACTATTCCTTTATATTGGCTCTTAAAATGTACAAATGCAGCAGTTTAGAAATTGGATGAAAGGTTTAGTATTGGGAAACACTTTTTGAAAGATAAAAAGTACATTTTATATACAACTATATAGATCAGACCAAAATGAGGGACAAATGAGGAGGAATGAGGGACAGAGGGACATTGCTCCAAATCAGGGACAGTCCCTCGAAATCAGGGACAGTTGGGAGCTATGGTAATATAATAAATACATAGAAATGTACACACACGTATAAGTGATGAAAACGCATACATATACATAATTATTCCTACATAGTAAATGGTAAATATTTTTAAATGTATTAATTGTAGCCCAAACTTGCACGTAGACATGATTAATTGCACACATGATCATATAAAATTGGTTCAAGATTCTTCAAGGTAATCGCATGGTAGCTGTGACAATACATCAGTATCCACCTCAATACCGGGCCTATTCTGGCACTCCTCTCCTACATGTAAAAATCATAATTTTTTTGCTAGAAAATTACTCAGAACCCCCAAACATTATATGTTTTTTTTTAGCAGACACCCTAAGGAATAAAATGGCGCTCATTGCAACTTTTTATCTCGCACAGTATTTGCGCAATAATTTTTCAAACGCCTTTTTTTTGGAAAAAAAAAGTTTCATGAATTAAAAAATAACAAAACAGTAAAGTTAGCCCAATTTTTTTGTATAATGTGAAAGATGATGTTACGCCGAGTAAATAGATAGCCAACATGTCACGCTTTAAAATTGCGCACAATCATGGAATGGCGCCAAACTTCATAACTTAAAAATTTCCATAGGCGACGCTTTAAAATTTTTTTACAGGTTACCAGTTTAGCGTTACAGAGGAGGTCTAGTGCTAGAATTGTTGTACATGCTCTAACGCACTTGGCGATACCTCACATGTGTGGTTTGAGCGGCGTTTACATATGTGGGCGGGACTTACGTGTGCGTTCGCTTCTGAGCGCGAGCTACCGGGGACAGGGGCGTTTTAAATCTTTTTTTTTTTTTTTTTTGCTTAATTTTTTTATTTTTACGCTTTTTTTTTTTTTTTTTACACTTTTTTTTTTTTTGATTACTTTTATTCCTATTACAAGGAATGTAAACATCCCTTGTAATAGGAAGGGTCTTTTGTAATAGGACAGGTCCTTTTTATGGAGAGATGCGGGGTCAATAAGACCCCACATCTCTCCTCCAGGCTGGAAAGCATGAGATCGTATCGGCTTCGGTTATTTCCGGGTACCTGGGCGTGACGTCATAACATCGCGCCCGGCCTCCGACGGTCATAGAGATGACTGCTGACCATCTGGTCACCAGTCATCTCTATCGTCCTCATCCGGCACCGGCCGATTCATTCTCCGGGCTCCCGATGGCACGGGAGAGCCCAGAGAAGCACCGGATGGTGGCGGGAGGGGGGGGGGGGGGCGTCCCCTCCCGTCGCCTATAAGAACGATCAAGCGGCGGAACTGCCGCTATGATCGTTCTTATCGTGCACAGAATCGCCGGCTGAAAATAATGATATCTGAATGAGGTCTGTAGCTACAGGCATCATTCAGATATCCTCCCCCCCCCCAAAGTCAAGGACGTTTAATATACAGTGGCCGGTTTTGAAGTGGGTATATAGCTCTACGCACGTTTCGTTGATAAATTCCACTCATCAGGCGCAAATGCAACCTAGGGATGTCTGTAACAAAATATAAATACCAAATATCGTAAGCTAAAGTAACAGGAAGAGGGGGAACCACAACTTAATCCCAGCGCTCTTACCTAGAAGTAGGCCACAGTATTCAACAACATGGGTAGTATTAGTAGCTGGAGGCACTATAGGAAAACATTATCCCCAGAAAACTGCGCAGCGGTGAACGTCGTCCCCAATAAATGACTGTGATTGTAATAAAAGTGCCGAATAGGGCCCATAGGGCTTCTGTGCAAAAATTGTAGATAAAGTGTATCAGCAAAGTGACTACACAATGAACGATTGGGGGAGATAAAAGAACCGACACCGAAAGGAGGAAAAACAGAGACCAGATCAGGAGTGTAAAGTGGAAACAGGTGAGTAGCTCGCCATAAAATGAGTGATGGTATGAAAGATAGCACAAAAAACCTTAAGCTGGCCATACACCTATAGATTGTCTGCAGATAGAAAAAGTGCAAAATATCTCTCCATGTTCGCTAAACTGTGTGGATGGAGCAGTGGCGTTGCTAGGGGGGGGGGGGGCTTTTGGGGCTATAGCCCCGAATCTGGGGCCCATAGCCCCGAGTCTCTGCAGGGGTTCTCTGGGGACCCTGATGTAATGGGGGGGGCTCTCTGGGGATATATACACACACACACACGTATGTTATATACCTATGTATGCCCGCCCAAGTGTATGACTTTCTTTACTACGCTGCTATGGGCTCTAGCCCCAGATCTTTTGTAGACCTAGCAACTCCTCTGGGATGGAGGAATCTCCCACTTTTCCATCTAACTATAGAAAATCTGCAGATAATCTATAGGTGTATGGCCAGCTTTAGACAGATAGAAGGTCGAATGTTACCCTTGGTATGAAGTATAAAGCATTGTCCAGAGATGTGCATAGTGTCATCAAGGTGCAAGGAGCAGACTAAGGCTGGCCATACATTATACAATTTTCTTCTATAGATTTCCTTTAGATTTACCAAAACCATATAATATGATGTCAAAGGCCCTTCTGCTACACAGCAGAAGGTAAATCTAAAAGGAAACTGAATAATAAAAATTGTACAGTGTATGGCCAGCTAAAAAGTGTGTGCCCCATAAGGGTGTGGAATAAATACCCACCACATCGCCACAGGACCCCACCCACGCCACGTTGCATGCTGATGGGAAGGGCGGAGTCAGTGTTCGAGCGAATGTTAACACTCGAAACCGAACACCACGACCCTCCTTCAAAAAGCATGCCGATGGATATACAATGTCGGCCCAGGGCGTCAAATTGACATCAAGGGCACGGTGTGTGAGCGTGGCGTTGACGCGCAGCGAGTGTCCGCCCCCCCCCCACGTCTAAACAGGAAAGGAGGGGAGGGCCGCAGTGCGCGTCACAGTCTCCGGGAATGATGCAAACAAAAGCACAATCACAACCCTAGGTAGATGCATCCTTCAGTATTTGATATGAATAATTGATATTGGCAGATGTATGTCACAGGTTAACCATACAAAATAAAAATAAAAAAGGTGTGCGCTTCCAGAGCCTCCCCCTTGCATCAGGGTCCCCAGAGAGCCTCCCCCTTAAATCAGGGTCCCCAGAGAGCCTCCCCCTTAAATCAGGGTTCCCAGAGAGCCTCCAACCTGCATCAGGGTCCCCAGAGAGCCCCCCACTTACATAAGGGTCCCAGAGAGCCCCCCTTACATTAGGATCCCCAGAGAGCCTCCCCCTTGCATCAGGGTCCCCAGAGAGCCTCCCCCTTAAATCAGGGTCCCCAGAGAGCCTCCCCCTTAAATCAGGGTCCCCAGAGAGCCTCCCCCTTAAATCAGGGTCCCCAGAGAGCCTCCCCCTTAAATCAGGGTCCTCAGAGAGCCTCCCTCTCAAATCAGGGTCCCCAGAGAGCCTCCCCTTAAATCAGGGTCCCCAGAGAGCCTCCTACCTGCATCAGGGTCCCCAGAGAGCCCCCCACTTACATCAGGGTCCCCAGAGAACCTCCCCTCCCCTTGGGGACCCCTGCACAGACTCGGGGCTATAGCCTCAAAAGCCACCCCCTAGCGACGCCACTGATTGTCACAGCTACCATGCGTCAACCATGCGATTACCTTGAAGAAATTTGAACCAATTTTATATGATCATGTGTGCAATTAATCATGTCTACGTGCAAGTTTGGGCTACAATTAATACATTTAAAAATATTTATTTTTTATTAACGTGTGTACATTTCTATGTATTATATTACTATATTTTTATGTTATTTTCTACATGTTACTTATTGGTCCCACGTGCATCCATGTGCACCATTAAATATTAAATAGTATCTACCAATTGATTCATTTGGTTTTGATGTTGTGCTTCATCAAGTCCCACCATTCCCCTTTTTTTCCAAAACACTGTTTATGTCCCCACAAAGTAGATGTAAAGCCATTAAAGTGTCATTTGTAACTTTACAATCACCCTTCGCCTCCCCTTTAGGTGCGCCATGACACCGGAGACGCATAGATGCGGTGGCGGGGTGTTAAGGCGTGATAACGTTTGACACTAAAGTTGAGGGATTAAATAATTCCTGGTAATCTTGCCAAGCAGATCTTTATGCAGGTACTTCCAGTTATAGGGTGACAACACTCTTTCTCTGTCCCCCAGTGTGCTCCTGTGTTGTCACCTGAAAAAAGAGGTCACATTAGGGGGCAGTGACACCATCCACCTGGGGCAAGCCCGGGTACAATTTGATATGCAGCAGGTTGGCAGCGAGAGAGCATTGATGAGTGAGTATACCTTGCTGGGGCATCCCACCACTGTCACTGTCCCTTTAAGATTAAAGTGGTTGTAAACCTCAGACATTAAATATGAACAAAGAATATCCCTCTATAGTGTGTGTGCTTGTCTCAATCCAGAGTACCAAGTGTCATTTCTGTCTGCTGCTTCCTTCCTCTGCTATCAGCATCAATCCCTTATAACAAGTTTTCTTGACACCAAGAGAAAAATGGTGACAGATTGTGTGTTCATAGTGACCTGTCATCTCCCCCCTTCAGTTAGAACACAGACTAGGGAACACATTAACCCCTTGATCGCCCCCTAGTGTTAACTCCTTCCCTGTCAGTGACATTTATACAGTAATTAGTGCATTTTTATAGCACTGATCGCTGTATAAATGCCAATGGTCCCAAAAAATGTCAGAAGTGTCCGATGTGTCTGCACTAATGTCGCAGTCCCAATAAAAATCGCAGATCGCCGCCATTACTAGTAAAAAAAAAAAAAATAATAATAAAGATGCCATAAAACTATCCCCTATTTTGTAGACGCGATAACTTTTGCGCAAACCAATCAATATACGCTTATTGCGATTTTTTTTTCACCAAAAATATGTAGAAGAAAACATATAATCGGCCTAAACTGAGGAAAAATAGTTTTTTTTATATATTTTTGGGGGATATTTATTATAGCAAAAAATAAAAAATATTGCGTTTTTTTCACAATTGTCGCTCTTTTTTTGTTTAAAGCGCAAAAAATAGAAACCGCAGAGGTGATCAAATACCACCAAAAGAAAGCTCTATTTGTGGAAAAAAAGGATGTCAATTTTGTTTGGGTGCAATGTCGCACGACCGCGCAATTGTCAGTTAAAGCGATGCAGTGCCGAATCACAAAACGTGCTCTGGTCAGAAAGGGGGTAAAATCTTCCGGGGCTGAAGCGGTTAAAGTGATTGCAAACCTTAGTTTTATTTTTTTTTTGTTTTTTTTTTTAAATACCAAACATGTCATACTTACCTCCACTGTGCAGTTCGTTTTGTACAGTGTGGCCCCGAACCTCGTCTTCTGGGTCCCCCGGCGGCACTTGCGGCTCCTCCTCCCATCGGTAAACCCCCCCGGGAGAGGCGCTCATGCAGCATTTGCGTGCATAGACAGAATGTGGGACTCGGCTCCGCCCCCTGGTGCCCGCGTCATTTGGATTTGATTGACGGCAGCGGGAGCCAATGGCAGAGAAGGTGAGTGTGTCACCGCCGATGGAATTAACGGGCTCAGGTGAGTAAAACGGGGGGGGGGGGGCTAGGGGGGGCCGGTCACTGTCAGAAGTTTTTTCACCTTAATGCATAGAAAAACACGAGGGTTTACATTATTTGGCCTCAAGGCCAAACTATATGACTGGCGAAAATCCAATACAGCTCACCATCCAAATAACACCATTCCTACAGTAAAGCATAGAGGTGGTAATACCCTCTTATGGATGGGGGTAATATCCTGTTATGGAGGGGGGGTAATATCCTGTTATGGAGGGGGGGGGGTAATATACTGTTATGGAGGGGGGGGGGTAATATACTGTTATGGAGGGGGGTAATATCCTGTTATGGAGGGGGGTAATATACTGTTATGGAGGGGGGGTAATATACTGTTATGGAGGGGGGTAATATACTGTTATGGAGGGGGGTAATATACTGTTATGGAGGGGGGGTAATATCCTGTTATGGAGGGGGGGTAATATCCTGTTATGGAGGGGGGTAATATACTGTTATGGAGGGGGGGGTAATATACTGTTATGGAGGGGGGGTAATATCCTGTTATGGAGGGGGGTAATATACTGTTATGGAGGGGGGTAATATCCTGTTATGGAGGGGGGGGGGGGTAATATCCTGTTATGGAGGGGGGGGTTAATATCCTGTTATGGAGGGGGGTAATATCGTGTTATGGAGGGGGGTAATATCCTGTTATGGAGGGGGGTTAATATCCTGTTATGGAGGGGGGTAATATCGTGTTATGGAGGGGGGTAATATCCTGTTATGGAGGGGGGGTAATATACTGTTATGGAGGGGGGGTAATATACTGTTATGGAGGGGGGTAATATACTGTTATGGAGGGGGGTAATATACTGTTATGGAGGGGGGGTAATATACTGTTATGGAGGGGGGTAATATACTGTTATGGAGGGGGGGTAATATACTGTTATGGAGGGGGGTAATATCCTATTTTGGGATGTTTCTCTGCAGCAGGGACTGGAGCACTTGTCAGGATAGAAGGAAAAATGGATGGGGCAAAATACCATCAAATTCTTGAGGAAAGTCTGCTGTCCTCTGCCAGAAAGCTGTCAATGAGAAGAAGGTTTACCAACATGACAATGACCCAAAGCACACAGCAACAATGACCACACAGAGGGTGAAGGAGAAAAAAGGTGAATGTCCTGCATGGCCTAGTCAGAGCCCAGACTTAAACCCCATTGAAAATCTGTGGAATGACTTGAAGACTGCAGACCACAAACCTTCACCATAAAATGTAACTGAACTTGAGCAGTTCTGCAAAGAAGAGCGTGCAAATATTGCAAAGTCTACATGTGCAGAGTTAGTAGAGACAAATCCCAAAAAACTAAAGGCTGGAATGAAAGCAAAAGATGGTCCAACAAAATACTGACATACAGGGGGTGATCCTTTTTCCAAATCAGTAATTCTGTTTTTGATTTTTTTTTTTCCTGACATGTTGGTGTAATGCTCTGTACACACGATTGGACTTTCCAAAATGTGCGATCGGAGCTTGTGGTCGGAAATTCCGACCGTGTGTAGGGTTTATCTGAGTTTTTCCATCGGAATTTCCGGCACACAAAGTTTGAGAGCTGGCTCTAAAATTTTCCCACAACAAAATCCGTTCGCGTAAATTCTGATCGTGTGTGGACAATTCCGACGCACAAAGTTCCACGCATGCTCAGAATCAAGCAGAAGATCCGCACTGGCTATTGAACTTCAATTTTCTCGGCTCGTCGTACGTGTTGTACCTCACCGCGTTCTTGGCGGTCAGAATTCCCGACCAACTTTGTGTGACCGTGTGTATGCAAGACAAGTTTGAGCCAACATCCGTCGAAAAAAAATCCAATGGCTTTTGTTGTCGGAATGTCTGATCGTGTGTACAGGGCATTACTTCACTTGGATGTTAAAAATTTAAGTAAATACAGCTGGATAAAACAAAAACGTGTCTGTCTTCATTTCACGCTGCAAAGCAACAAAATGTGATTGTTTTAAAAGGGGAGCGATTCTTTTCTATACCCTCTGTATGTAAGGGTTTACAACCACTTTACCTGCTTGCAGACCAACCGCTACGCATATACTGCGGCAGGTCGGCTCTCCTGCGCGAACCGACGTACCTGTACGTCGGTCCGCGCATGCGAGATTGCCGAGCGCGCCCACGGCTCCAGCGGAACGCGATGTCCACCGGCCGCCCGCAATCATTGTACACAGAGGCAGAACGGGGATCTGCCTTTGTAAACAAGGCGAATCCCCGTCATGTTCCCCTGTCATGTCCCTGGCAGCCCCCCCCCCCCCTGTTAGAACACACCCAGGGAACACAGTTAACCCCTTGATCGCCCCCTAGTGTTAACCTCTTCCCTGCCAGTGCAATTTTTATACTGATCAGTGCATTTTTATAGCACTGATCAATGTAATAACGTCACTGGTCCCTAAAAAGTGTCATTAGGGGTCAGATTCGTCCGCCACAATGTCGTAGCCCCGCTAAAAATGTCAGATCGCCGCCATTACCAGTAAAAACAAAAAAAATACAAAAAAATAAAAGTCCCTAAATCTATCCCGCAGTTTGTAGATGTGATAACTTTTACGGAAACCAATCAATCGCCTATTGCAATTTTTTTTACCAAAAATATGCGGAAGAATATATATATATTGGCCTAAACTGATAAAGAAATTTGATATATATATAAAAAATATATATATATTATATATATATATATATATATATATATATATATATATATATATATATATATATATATAGAGATAGAGATAGAGATAGAGATAGAGATAGAGATAGAGATAGAGATAGAGATAGAGATAAACATATATATATAAAAAAAATAAATAAATATATATATACCTATATAGATATATAGATCTATAGATCTATATATATAGATCTATATAGATCTATATATATATATATATATATATATATATATATATATATATATATATATATATATATATATAGGTATATATATATTTTTTATTTTTTTTGGATATGTATAATAACAGAGAAAGTAAAAAAAAAAAAAAAAAAACACAGAGGTGATCAAATACCACCAAAAAGAAAGCTCTATTTGTGGGTAAAAAAAGGATGTCAATTTTATTTGGGTGCAACGCCGCACGAGCGCGCAATCGTCAGTTAAAGCGATGCAGTGCCGTATCGCAAAAAATGGCCTGGTCAGGAAGGGGGTAAATCCTTCCAGAGCTGAATTGGTTAAGGATTCATTTTCTGAAAAAAATATTGGAAATTCCTCAAAGACAAACCACAGACGAGATTGAATGCTTGTATCACATTGGACATCTGTGGGTAACCCGGGGGGCACATGGATGAGAGCGATGGCGTCCAAAAGCAGAATTTTTTCAAATTGGTGTTGAATTAGCATTCCAGAGACGTTCTTACAGTTGGGGCCCTCCAGACGCGGCGCAATCACCGCAGATATTCCGGTAATCAAGCACTTTCTAAATACATCTTCTGATTTCACGGCACAGGCAGCTGTTATCATCTCTGTGCACTGGGGAGAGCCAGCGCTCCGCTCCCTCCGACGGCTGGATGGACATAATGGCTCAGGGTTGCCATGGTAGCACAGGATTCCTCCAGTCCAATTAAAAATTCGATTCAAATATTAAAATGAATTACCCTCCTTTTAAGGGTTAGGTTGTTTGGGCAGTAAAAAAAAAAAAACGACAGATCTAACGTGGAGGCCTTTCAGGTACATCCATATTGCTGCAGCTGCAATTTATCTTGACAGGTTCACTTTAACCGCTTCAGCCCCGGAAGATTTTACCCCCTTCCTGACCAGAGCACTTTTTGTGGTTCGGCACTGCGCCGCTTTAATGGACAATTGCACGGTCGTGCGATGTCGCACCCAAACAAAATTGACGTCCTCCCCCCCCCCCCACAAATAGAGCTTTCTTTTGGTGGTATTTGATCACCCCTGCGGTTTTTATTTTTTGCGCTATAAACAAAAATAGCGACAATTTTGAAAAAAAAAACCCCAATTTTTTAAACTTTTTGCTATAATAAATAACCCCTCCAAAAATATGTAAATTATGGCGGACACTTTTGACACTATTTTGGGACCATTGTCATTTATACAGCGATCAGTGCTATAAAAATGCACTGATTACTGTGTAAATGACACTAGCAGTGAAGGGGTTAACCACTAGGGGGCGATGAAGGGGTTAAGTGTGTCCTAGGGAGTGATTCTAACTGTAGGGGGGGGGGGGGCGGGCTTCAACTCACATGACAGTGATCTCTGTCATGTCACAAGGCAGAACAGGGAAATGCCTTGTTTACATAGTCACTTCCCCGTTCTGCGTCTCCGTGACACGATCGCCGGGAGACCGGCGGACGTGGAGTCCGCCGATCCCACAGGCGCGGTGACGCTGTACAGTTATGTACAGTTATGCCCGTTTGCCCACTGCTGCCATTGTGCCGACGTATATTGGCGTGTGGCGGTAGGCAAGTGGTTAAGGTTCTGGTTCCAATGAAACTACCCAAATTTTTGGTAAAATATAAAAGACGAGGTTGCGCCGAGTAAATAGATACCCAACATGCCAAAGCTTAAAATTTATGTGCGCCCGTGCAATGGCGACAAACTTCAGTCCCCTATATTTTCTATAGGCGACGCTTCAGAAGCCCCCTATAGGTATCAGTTTAGTGTTACGGGGGGGGGGGGGGGTCTTGTGCTAAACCCTACGTATTGCAATTGATGCTTTGACGCGTAGGCGCCCCCAACGCATGCGTTTATGTTCACACGTGCTTGTATGTGGAGGTGGGGGGGGGGGGCTCAAAGATTTTGGGGGGGGGGGGGGGTTTATGTGCTTGGGTGTAACTTTTTTTTTGCAAAAAACTATTTTTTTTTTTTTTTTTTTACTTAACCTTTTTTTTTCCATCACATAGTGGACAAAAAGACTCCCATGTGATGATTTTTAGGTGACAGGTTCTCTTTAATGAGATATACAGGGTCTAGACTGTCTCCTACGCACTGAATGCATACCTCCCAACTTTTTGAGATGGGAATGAGGGACACCTATCAACAAAAGTATGTAGGATAGGACACACCCCTTGCCACGCCCCCCTTAAAGGAGAATTGTACAAAAAAAACAAGATTGGTTGAACCCACAAGTGCTTTTTTTTACCACTACTATTCCTTTATATCGGCTTTTGGAATTTACAAATGCAGCAATTCAGAAATCAGATGAAAGGTTTAGCTCTGGAAAACACTTTTTGATAGATAAAAAGTGCATTTTATATACATCTATATAGATCAGACCAAAATGAGGGACAAATGAGGAGGAATGAGGGACAGGAGGGACATTGTTCCAAATCAGGGACAGTTCTTCAAAATCAGGGACAGTTGGGAGCTATGTGAATGTATTGCAAAGCAGATCGCATTGCAGAACATTCCTTCCCGGCTGAGCCAGCTGGGGACACTTAGATGCTGACCCGGAGGTGACGTCACGGACATCGCTTTCTAGGTCACAGCAAGAAGGGGAGGAGAAGCAGAGCCCGGTAAGCAATGGGGGGGGGGCGCCAATAATGGGGGTGTATGTGATAATCAACACACACCCCCCCCCCCCCCTCCCGCTGTCAGGTTCATACGAAATACAGACCTGGCAGCGACAGGGTTAAAGGATTTTTTTTTTCCACTTTAAATTTTTGGTTTCTGGGACAGGTTCACTTTAAGGGGTTCTTGTTCCCATGAAAAGGTTCACACTACACATGGTACATTTGTATTTAGGGTGTAACATGTAATATGTTCCAGCTCCCATCCCACCCCCTCTCCCTCTGACCCCCTTCCACGGTGACACCAGGAGGGGGATAGTCTTCCCCTGCAGCTGCTGTCACAAATTAAAATGAGAGCGGCTGTGTGGGGCTCCCCCACAGCCACGTCATTCTTTCACAGAGATTTGTGGATGAAGAAACTACAAGTCCTGTCTTTCACCGGGGCAGACGGTTTGTAGTTTTCAATGGACTGCAAATTGTGACAATAAGTGTGCTCATGGTGCATTCACTCTTCCTCCAGCTTTTAAAAGCCCCATACACACGATCGGATTTGGGAAATGTGTGATGACAGGCTGCTGGCGGTAAATCCGACCTGTGTGTACGCTCCATTGGACAATTGTTGTCGGACTTTCCGCCAGCAAATGTTGGATGGCAGGTTTTCAAATTTTCCTCGGACAAATGTGTGTTGTCAGATTTTCCGATCGTGTGTACACAAGTCCGTCGGACAAAAGTCCAAAGTACAAACACGCATGCTCGGAAGCAAGGACGAGCCGGAAGCAGTCGGTCTTGTAAACTAGCGTTCGTAATGGAGAATTAACATTCGTGACGCGGCAAATTATGAAATCTGGAAATGCAGCGCACAATTCTCTTCTTCTTTAATGGGATAATAATGAAGCTGCTTTGCTGGTGATACTGATGGAGTTATTGCAAACAAATTTTTAAAAGACTTTTTGTTTCTAGTGATATCAAGAATAATATTATAATGTTTTTTTAGTTTTTTTATTTGGGCAAGTTACCACAACACCATTATCCCGCAGTTTTTAAGATCAAAGATACAACTATGTTGGTGTCCCTTGTTAATTTTACATTGTATTTTTTAAATGTAACTGCCGACTCCCAAACTGTCATTTGAAGTAAAACACACAGTATTATTCTCCACAATTTTTAATACATTATTCTATTACACACATAGGCGTGCGCACAGGGTGTGCCAGGTGTGCCTGAGCACACCCTAATCACCCCGTGTGGTGCAGATTTCCCCTGTTAAGACCCCTAAAGGCTCCAAAAATGTTTTAAGATAAAGTAAAAAATTGTAAAAAATAAAAACTACTGCAAGCAATCTCTTCCCTGCTGACACCGTCAGTATATATACACATGCAAATGTGTTTGAGTTTTGGGGGTGCACACCCTAATGCAATAGGCTGCGCACACCTATGATTACACATTTTTTTTATTGTGCATTAAAAAAAAAAAAAATTAGACATGCTATCTGCCAATAGAACTTAACCAAAAAGTGCATTCTATGCATCCAAAAATATAGAAAATATAACAAATCAAATCATTATTATTCAACCACAAAAATAATGTCAAACCAATAACTCCAAGGCCAATAATAAATAACACGGTATCTCCTCCGATTCCGCAACATGTCTGGTTGACGAACGGCCGCTCAGAAACGAAATGAAAAGCATGAAATGAAAAGTGCGAAATGAAAAGTGCAAATCCACACTCACCAAACTTCTACTAACACGAAATTAGCAGAAGGTGCCCAAGGGGTGGCGCTAAAGAGCTGAAAAACAACGTAGTATGTCACTACGTTTCTAAAAACGAGCGTCGTATTTGGAGCTATCTTCAGGCCGGTCACGTGACTTGTGACGGCTTTTAGGCTCCGATACATGGCTTCTGCGGGAGGGGGTCGAGATCTCCCTCTGACGTCAGCCGGGGAAGATCACGTGGCCTCCTGCTGATAGCTCTAAATAGGTATTTACAAACGCCCGTTTTTAGAAATCACTAACATAGTGTGCTATGCCAGGCTCTAATAGAGGGGCTGGCAGTGACCATTGTAGGTTTTTTATTTTTAATAATAGCAGGGGGGGGGGGGGGGCGAAGACAGAGACACAGAGAGGGAGCTGACAGGCAAGGAGTGGGTGAGGGGGAGAGAGGAGAGCAGAGAGGACAGATGCGTATGATGGAGGGACGCACTCTGACCACGGTGGTCAGGGCTCAGCAGCCCTGATTTTTGTGGTCAGTACAGAGAAGGGATACAGGAAGTGGCAGGTTCAGGGAGGATTTTTACAGTTTAGAGGGGGGGGGGGGGGGGGGCAGATTACACAGCACAAGCAATGTGATGTTTAATCTGCTTTAAGGGACCAGGATCTGAATTTTTTTGGGGGGTTAACACTTTAAAGTTTCTTGTTCACATGACAGGTCCACTTTACAGGGATCATGTTCCCATGACAGGTCCACTTTAAATGGATTCTTGTTCCCATGACAATCTACTTTAAAGGGTTCTTGCTCCATGACAGGTTCATTACTAGTTCTTGTTCCCTTTGGGTTCTTGTTTCACTTTAACCACTTCAGCCCTGGAAGATTTACCCCCCTTCATTACCAGGCCATCTTTTGCGAATACGGCCCTGCGTTATTTTAACTGACAATTTGCGCGGATGTGCGACGCTGTACCCAATTAAAATTTATGTCCTTTTCATTTTCCCACAAATAGTTTTCTTCTGGTGGTATTTGCTCACCTCTGCGGTTTTTATTTTTTGCGCTATAAACAAAAAAAGAATGACTATTTTGAAAAAAATAAAAATAAATCTTTATTTTATATATATATATATATATATATATATATATATATATATATATATATATTCTCATTTCTGCTATAAAACATATCCAATAAAATTAAAAAAAAAAAATCTAATTTCTTCACCAATTTAGGCCAATATGTATTCTGCTACATATTTTTGGTAAAAAAATAAAATCGCATTACGTGTATATTGATTGTTTTGCGCAAATGTTACATCGTCTACAAACTATGGGATATTTTTTCTTTTCTTTTTTACTACTAATGGCGGCGATCAGACACTTATATCGGGACTGCGATGTTGCAGCGGACACATCTGACACTGACACTTTGTGGGAACCAGTGACACCAAAACAGTGATCAGTGCTAAAAAAATATGCACTGTCACTGTACTGACACTGGCTTGGAAAGGGTTAACATCAGGGGCGCTCAAAGGGTTAAATGCGTTCCCTGGGAGTGATTACTAACTGTGTGGGAGGTGCTTTGACTGGGGGAAGGTAACGATCCTTGTTCCTGCTTAGCAGAAACACAAGATCTCCATTTTCCTCCCTCACAGAACGGCGATCTGCCTTGTTTACATAGGCAGACCGCCATTCGGCCTTTCTCCTAAATGATCAGCGGGTCCCGGTAAACATTGCGTCTTCCAGACCCGCTGATTGATTCCTGCGGTGTCCAATCGCAGCCGGAGATGGTCACCGGCGGCACGCGCGCCCCAGACCCGGAACCGTCAGATCCACTTTAAAGGGCCAATTCGCACCAGAAACTGCACATAACTGCTCGATTTTACTGAATGTTTACATGCACATTTGAGGCTCGTTTGAAGCACGCTTGGCATGTGTTTGAATGCTGCAGTGCCTTTTTCTATTCGTTTTTGGGCATGGTTTTCTTGGCATAAAAGGGGCGCAGTGCGGGTGCCTTTGAAGCACGTTTGTAGCGCGTTACCTGCATTTGTGGTGCAGAAAAATGCAGCATATCTACTTTTTTGTATGTGAACGATGCCCATAAGATTACCTTGAGTTTGGGCTGTTCAAAATGCATCCAACTGTGTTCAGTGTGAAAGGGCCCCGAAGGTCCACTTTAAAGTGTTCTTGTGACAGCTTCACTTCTAGGTCTTGTTCCCTTTATAGGGTTCTGATTCCCATGACAGGTTCACGTTGGATTTCTTATTCTCAGGATAAGCTCACTTCAAAAAGGTTTCTTCTTCCCTTTTCAGGTCTACTTTAAAGGGTTCTCGTTCCTATGACAGGTCTACTTCAAATGGTTCTTGTTCCTATGACAGGTCCACTTTAAAGGGTTCTCGTTCCTATGACAGGTCCACTTTAAATGGTTCTTTTTCCTATGACAGGTCTACTTTAAAGGGTTCTCGTTCCTATGACAGGTCCACTTTAAAGGGTTCTCGTTCCTATGACAGGTCCACTTTTAGGCTCGATTCACACCTATGCATGTTGCTTTTGAGCGTTTTTGGAGGTTTTTTTTTCATGCTTGCCACGTTTTTGAGCCGCGTTTTTGCCGCGATTTTGCCGCGATTTGCGTTTTTTTTTTTTTTTTTTACAGTTTTTTTTACAGTCTAAAAAAAATGTAAAAAAAAAAAAAAAAAAAAAACCGGCAAAAACGCACCAAAAACGCATCAAAAACGCAGCAAAAACGGTGCACTTGCGTTTTTGATGCTTGTCCATTGAAAACCATTACATGCAAAACGCTGCATTTTGCATGTAAAAAAGTCCCCGACCCTTTCCAAAAACGCAAAAAAACAAAAAAGCATTGATGTGAACATGTTCCATAGGAACCCATGTTAAAAAATTCCCGTGCATTTCTGCAAAATGCAAAATGCATCAAAAAACGCGCTAGTGTGAATGGGGCCTAAAGGGTTCTCGTTCCTATGACAGGTCCACTTTAAAGGGTTCTCGTTCCTATGACAGGTCCACTTTAAAGGGTTCTCGTTCCTATGACAGGTCCACTTTAAAGGGTTCTTTTTCCTATGACAGGCCCACTTTAAAGGGTTATCGTTCCTATGACAGGTCCACTTTAATCTTCTGTATTCCTGGTCCTCTGGAAGCCATGTGTAATGCTGAATGGAGTTGGCATGTGAAATCTTTCCCCCTCCTCCCTGCACACACACACACAGATCGTCTCGTTGTGGTCGATGGCAGCGCAGACTTGTCAGACGGTTGTGAAACCTCCAGATCAGAGCTGGCAGGTGACCACAAGAGCTTTGCAGGTGTGACCCCGAGCACTTCGAGGTTCTCAGAGACGGAAGATTCCCCTCGACTCTTCCTGCCGAGCACCAGAAATTCTGAAACTTGAAAACTTTTTTTTTTTTTAAAGCTACAAAGTTTCCAAGAAATTACGATTTTTCTAGATCTCTACACAGGGCACAGCGTCTTGTCTGAACTCCTTCTTCTGTCACCTCAATGGCTGATCTAGTCTGCTCAGGGCCATCTTTAAGGCAGGGCAAAAGGGGCAGCTGCCCTGGGCCCTGTCATTGCTGTGGGGCCCAAAGCGGCTACCTCATACTTGCCGACTATCCTGGTTTAAATTTCCTTGTCCCTTGAAGTTTTAGTGCCATGGTGTGCCCCTGATATCTCAGTGTGAAGTGTTGCTACTAATGCTGCCAAACTCTGCCCTATTGTTGTGTACAGATGACTCACCTACAGACCCTGTGTTCAGGGCCGGTGCTACCACTAGGCAAACTAGGCAGCAGCCTAGGGTGCCCTGCTGCCTAGGGCACCCGGCCACAGGTTTTCCTACTCTTTTCTCTCTAACTGTGTCTGTGTCCTGGCTCCTGAATGAATGGAAGCAAGCAAAGATTCATTGATGGGCACTGGTAGGCTGCATTGATGGGCACTGGTGAGGCTGCATTGACGGGCGCTGGTGAGGCTACATTTGATGGGTGCAAGTGAGGCTACATTTGATGGGTGCAGGTGAGGCTGCATTTAATGGGCGCTAATGAGGCTGCATTGATGGGCGCTGGTGAGGCTGCATTGATGGGCGCTGGTGAGGCTACATTTGATGGGTGCTGGTGAGGCTGCATTTGATGGGTGCTGGTGAGGCTACATTTGATGGGTGCTGGTGAGGCTACATTTGATGGGCGCTAATGAGGCTGCATTGATGGGCGCTGGTGAGGCTGCATTGATGGGCCCTGGTGAGGCTGCATTGATGGGCGCTGGTGCGGCTGCATTGATGGGCGCTGGTGAGCCTGCATTTAATGGGCGCTAATGAGGCTGCATTGATGGGCGCTGGTGAGGCTGCATTGATGGGTGCTGGTGAGGCTGCATTTAATGGGCGCTGATGAGGCTGCATTTAATGGGCGCTGGTGAGGCTGCATTGATGGGCGCTGGTGAGGCTGCATTGATGGGCGCTGGTGAGGCTGCATTGATGGGCGCTGGTGAGGCTGCATTGATGGGCGCTGGTGAGGCTGCATTGATGGGCGCTGGTGAGGCTGCATTGATGGGCGCTGGTGCGGCTGCAATGATGGGCGCTGGTGCGGCTGCATTGATGGGTGCTGGTGCGGCTGCATTGATGGGCGCTGGTGAGGCTGCATTTGATGGGCGCTTCATTAAAAAGGTGGGGTTTACATGGGCAGGAAAACGCCTAGGGTGTCAAAAAACCCTTGCACCAACCCTGCCTGTGTTTACATGTAAATAACTGGCATTGATATGTATATAGTGGCGGCATTCATATGTAAAAAGCCGCGGACCTGCGGCATTCACCTGTAAATAGAGGTGGCATTCATATGTATCTCATGCCCCTCTGGGGTCATATCCACCATCACCTATACCGAATGCTGCCCACTGGGGAGGTAAAGGGGCATGCTTGAAAGTCCTGCCTGCAACTGTGGTCATTCAGCCCATCATCAGCCAGCTCTGCAAAGGTAAGCAAATTAGTGTTGGGTGTGCAGAGATAGGCAGAGAAGGAATTACAGTTTGGGGTGGCAAGGAGGGGATGTATAGAGGTAAGGAAGGTGAGCGCAAAGATGAGCAGAGGAGGCATAGATAGACCAACACAAAGTGGCACATAATTGTGAAGTGAAAGGAAAATGATAAATGGTTTTCCATTTTTTTTACAAATAAATATATGAAAAGTGTGGGGTACATTTGTATGGCGCCCCCCTGAGTCAATACTTTGTAGAACCCCCTTTCACTGCAATTACAGCTGAAAGTCTTTTTGGGGATGTCTCTACCAGCTTTGTACATCTAGAGAGTGATATTGGTTGCATTTAAAACGTTTGCCAGATGTGTGGCTTTTTGTATTATCAACTTGGCTACTTTCACACTGCAGCCACGCCGCGTTATCGGTAAAGCGTCGCTCATCTTAGTGGCGCTTTACCGTCATTTTAGCAGTGTTAGAATATTCATTATTAACATGCTTTGATATTGTTCTTGTAAAACTTTGCTATTTTTATTATTGAATCAATTTTTTTTTTCAACTGAACGGACTTTCTTGGACTTTTCCTCATCAATAGGAATTATTGAAATATCGCTATTATTACCGTAAAAACGAGAATCTTACATGCAGCACTTTTCAGCCGCTAACAGGGCACTTTTAACCCCCCTGCTAGCGGCCGAAGAAAGGGTTAAAACCGTCCGTGTTGCGGCACTTCAGAAGCGCTTTTCAGGCGCTTCGGAAGCGCTGCCCATGCATTCCAATGGGCAGGGGGCGGTGTAGGAGCGCTCCCAAACCGCCCCAAAGATGCTGCCTGCAGGACTTTTTGTAACGTCCTGCAAGCGCACCGCCCCAGTATGATGGCACGCGGGCTTTCACACTATGGTGGCATGGGAGGAGGTTTTCAGGAGCTTTACGGGCGCTATTTTTACCGCTAAAATGCTTAAAAAAAAGCCTTCAGTGTGAAAGTAGCCTAACAGTTTCTAAACGCATCTCAAAACGCACTATAAACACCATAGGGATGTTTGTAACGCATTTACATCAATGGAAGGGTTTGGGAAGCGGAAAAAGCCTGGCAGACACCACATGTAGGGTCAAATTTTGACGCAATTTTTTTTTTTTCTTAATCAAATGATCCTTTTTATTATTTTATATAGAAACATTAAAACAATACAGTCAAAACCACAAAAAACAAAATCACCCCAAACCAAACCCAAGCAAAAAAAAAAAAAAAAAAAAAAAGGGGGAAGAAGATTTGACGCAAATCTAACGCAACCATCAAATGCAAACAACACTGGGTGCTGCCAATGCGCACAATTTTGACAGGCATACATGGTGCTTTAAAAACTCTTATGAATCAGATGCGAAGTGTAAACTACTAGTTATCAGAGCCTAGGCCTGTCTGTACCCCCAGCACCGATATAGGGGAGACTGGGGTGTCCTGGCCCCAGATATTTGCTATAAACAGTGTGGAAGGGTTTCCTCCTCTTACCTGTCTGCAGATCTGCTTTCCCGGATATGAAGGAGGATCTACCTGTGAGTTCAGCTGTTGTCCTAATCAGAGGAGGATCTTCTCTCCACCTGAGCTCAGCCTCATTGATGACTGACCAGCACAGGGCTGATAGAACATGCTTGATTGCCTGCTAAAGCTGCCCATAGATCGATCGAAATCTGGCTGGTTCAGCAAGCATCGGGCCGAATTTCAAATTCAATCCATGTATGGGTAATGTGGTTGTACAGACGTCAGTCTACTGATTGACTTCTGCACAGCCGCCCTGCATGAAAATGACCTCTCAATCAACGCTGCAGGCTATAGACTACAGCACTGATCTGTGTATTCTGACAGCAGGGAGATACAGTGACCTAGCGAGAAGATTCTCCCCATCCACCTTGAGGCTAGGTGTGGAGGACCGCATGTGATTCGGATAGGAATCGCATTCCTGTTCAAACCACATGCAATGTCTGTGCGTTGCGATTTTGAGCCTATTCATTTTGTATGGATCAGATCGCAATCATCTGCATCAGAACGGTGCAGGACCTTTTTTTTTTTTGCTGCACCAGAATCACATCACATGGGTGTTTACACTCATGCGATTGGATTCAGACAAAAGCACTGTATTTTGGGAGCTGCTTCGGGGTGTCCCTGGACTGACTTGTGGGCCACTCAAGCTCACGGGAACGGGTGTGAATCTCAAGCAGATCCACCGCTGGGAGTGCCGACAGGGGAGGGAGCCCATCCCAGCTCCTCCGATCACTGGCAGTAAAGAGAGGACTCCCTGGAGCCGCACATCCCTGCTGTCCCTAAACTCGATGTATGAACGGCAACCTCAGTCTAGACTCTGACCAGGCCTTCGGGGTGTTGTTAATTTAACATTGACACCCGCAGAAGATCGCATGAACGCCGCGCGATTTCAATGCGGTGCGGGAAACACGCAGATATGTGAACCGAGGATAAATGTGTGGATGGGAGAATCGGGTCAGTTTTTTTTTTTTTTCATTCAACCCACTGGTTGAATATAAAAAAAAAAAAAAAACAATCTACAGTATCTCACAAAAGTGAGTACACCCCTCACATTTTTGTATATATTTTATTCTATCTTTTCATGTGACAACACTGAAGAAATGACACTTTGCTACAATGTAAAGTAGTGAGTGTACAGCTTGTATAACAGTGTAAATTTGCTGACCCCTCAAAATAACTCAACACACAGCCAATAATGTCTAAACCGCTGGCAACAAAAGTGAGTACACCCCTAAGTGAAAATGTCCAAATTGGGCCCAAAGTGTGAATATTTTGTGTGGCCACCATTATTTTCCAGCACTGCCTTAACTCTCTTGGGCATGGAGTTCACCAGAGCTTCACAGGTTGCCACTGGAGTCCTCTTCCCCTCCTCCATGATGACATCACAGAGCTGGTGGATGTTAGAGACCCTGCGCTCCTCCACCTTCCTCTTTGAGGATGTCCCACAGATGCTCAATAGGGTTTAGGTCTGGAGACATAATTAGCCAGTCCATCACCTTTACCCTCAGCTTCTTTAGCAAGGCAGTGGTCGTCTTGGGGGTGTGTTTGGGGTCGTTATCATGTTGGAATACTGCCCTGTGGCCCAGTCTCTGAAGGGAGGGGATCATGCTCTGCTTCAGTATGTCACAGTACATGTTGGCATTCATGGTTCCCTCAATGATCTGTAGCTCCCCAGTGCCGGCAGCACTCATGCAGCCCCAGACCATGACACTCCCACCACCATGCTTGACTGTAGGCAAGACACACTTGTCTTTGTACTCCTCACCTGGTTGCCGCCACACATGCCTGACACCATCTGAACCAAATAAGTTTATCTTTATCTCATCAGACCACAGGACATGGTTCCAGTAATCCATGTCCTTAGTCTGCTTGTCTTCAGCAAACTGTTTGCAGGCTTTCTTGTGCATCATCTTTAGAAGAGGCTTCCTTCTGGGATGACAGCCATGCAGACCAATTTGATGCAGTGTGCGGCGTATGGTCTGAGCACTGACAGGCTGACCCCCCACCCCTTCAACCTCTGCAGCAATGCTGGCAGCACTCATATGTCTATTTCCCAAAGACAACCTCTGGATATGACACTGAACACGTGCACTCAACTTCTTTGGTCGACCATGGCGAGGCCTGTTCTGACTGGAATTTCTGTGAATGAATGACGTGGCCCTGCAGGTGGAGCTTCCTGGCTTGCTCCGGCTAAGTATTTTCTGCATCGCTGACCCTTCACAGGATAAGAAGTGACATGCCATCAAGAACACTGACCTTGCAGCACTGGAGCTCTGGGTAGAGTTGCCACCTCATCCCCTTTAACCCAAACACATATGAATTACACAGGTTCTGAGGCTGATTAAATGCAGATAAGGCAACAAGTGAGTTTAATTTCCACCTTAATCGGCCACAGAACCTGTGTAATTAATGTGTGTTCTGGTTTAAAGGGATGAGGTGGCAACTCTAGCTTTGGGTTTGACTCCCAATGGGTAGACTCAGTGCTTTGTAAATTGTAAAATTAACAAAATAGAGCTAAAAGGTAAAACTTTTCTTTTATTAATTTTTATTTCATATCAAACTAATGCAAGTGTCTAATAGAGAGAATGATTATCCCTCAAAATCAACCAATTATAACATTCAAAACAGGAAGAGGCCTGGGAGTAGGCCTTTAGCCCCAAGCCTGGACCTCATAAGTGCCTTCAGGCTCTACAAGTCAATCTAAGACTTCCAAATTTTTTCAAATTGTGGAATTTTATCATTGAGGATGGATAAGAGTTTCTCATGAGTCATTATCCTTGATAGTTTGGCCTTATCCAGGTCAAATGGTATCACGGGGGGAACTTCCACGACTAAAGCCTCATGCGCACGCTTAGATTTTCGGACGGCCAAACGTCCATTTTTTTGTGGCATGCTAGTCTTATGTCGAAAGTGAAGAGGTTACTCACAATCCGAAATTTTTTGTACAACAGAATATGTCAGAAGTGACGTAATGTGTTGAATAGTTTTGTATGTATTCTTTAGTTTCTGAGCATGCGTGGTCTTGCTCTTACGATTTTTTTTTTGTACGAAAACAGTACTAATGAAACAAAAATCGGACGTTGAGTTCACATCCCACAAAAATGTTATGGTCTGCATATCCAGCTTTTGTCTGATGAAAAAGCGAAATCGGCTGTCGAAAGCACTGTACGAACGATCCGAAAACCGGCAGGCAGCGTGTCGTACAAATTTTTCCATCCGATTTTAGTATCGTGTGTATTTGGCCTTTAGCTATCGCGATGCAGGCCGCCAAAAAGACAAAAGCCAAACGTGCCTGTTAATGAGTAGAGAAAATTGTGTACCCTAATCCAGAATCTACTGACTTTTGGGCACTCCCACCAAATATGGTGGAACAAACAGTCTTGGGAGCAGCCTCTAAAGCCTGTGTGGTTGTTTTTAGGCATCAGTGTCCCATTTGGGAGATTTTCTTTCACTTCCTGTCCCATAGCCAAAACAGGAAGTGAGAGGAAATCCCTCCAAAGTGAGGAAATTCATTATTGTCACCAGAACTAGTGTCCCCACTGTAAGATTTCCTCTTTATTCCTGTTCTGGTGACAACTCAAATATTGGGATTTTCTTCATTCTCAGTGATAAGTCAATAGGACAAATAGAGAGGGTGAATCTCTCTAACCGGGGTGCACAGAAAGCAACCGAAAAACCTGATCGCGGTTTTACTCCACCTGCACTCTATCCAAAAGTAGAAAAAAGGTTTGCGTTTATTTGTACTTTAAGGGGGTTGTCACTATTGAGCTACTAATGCTAGTTTCCAGGCTGTTATGCCAACCACCTACCTTCAGTACCCTTTGGAATATGGGGGTATCTTTTAGGGTCCAATTCCAGGTTCAGACACTGCTACTCCAGTGATCTCCATTTGCTTCTGGTTTCCATGCCGAGTGGCTGCTCTGCACCATTGAGATCACTCACTTGGTATGGGTGCCCTTTTTTTTTTTTTCTTCACAAAAAATGGGCGCCCTTTAAAGAACACTTTGCAAAGCATTCTTTAACTAGATGGGGTGAAAAGGTGGGGCGGTGGCGTCACGATATCCACCCTGCCCAGTTGGAGAACGCTTTGAATTCATTGAGAAAAATGGTCTCTAAATGGTGCCTTATGGGGGGGCAGTCTTGAGGAGGAACTTCAGGAGCATGGTTGTTTGACATCATTGATGAGCACCCCATTGTTCTTCTGGCATACATCACACAGGTGAGGATGTGCTCATGGCCAAGTACCTGGGATGGTGTGGAGGATATTATGGCCTAGAGCCACACGATTCCTGGTGTCTTCTACCAAACCTGCTTTTTCTATATTGTTGGTTCTCATACATTTCTTGATGCGCTAGAACCCATTGGTTATCTTGCTGGGTCAGGAAGCACCACATGCAATATGGCTGTCATGCATTCCAGGCGGCGGATATGACGTGACCCAGAAGTCCTGCCCTACATGTTTTATCATCAATCTGCAAGCCTTTGCTCCTGAAGACATCATAGATTGATGGTGAAACGCGTAGGAAGGGACTTCCGGGTGACGTCATATCTGCCACCTGGAACGCACGGCGGCCATATTGGATTCGTGCTTCCTGATTAATTTATACGGGCGGGTTTATGATGCCTTTTTATGCAAGTGCATTACTTTGATTTCTCAATTTTTATTAATGCGTATTTACATTATATGAGGCTCTCCTCCCCCTTCCCTCACACTTGAGGAACCTTCCCTTGGCTATATAAAGGGGCATTCAGGAACACCCAAATATCCTGGATGGAGGATTTCCAAAGGGGCTGAGAAAATTCAAAGTGTTCTCTAAATGGTGCCTCACGGGGAAGGTGGGGCCGTCTTAAGGAGGAACTTCAGCAGCATGGTTGTTGGACATCATTGGTGTGCATCCTATTTTTCTTCTGGCATACATCGCACAGAGCGAGGGTATGCTTCTAGGCACGTACCTGGGATGGCGTGGAGGATATTGTTGCCTGGAGCCACATTATTCCTTGTGTCTTCTACTAAATCAGTTTTTTTCTATATTGTTGGTTCTCATACTTTTCTTGATGTGCTTGAATCCATTGGTTATCCTGCTGAGTCAGAAAGCACCACATGCAATATGGCCGTCGTGCATTCCAGGCGGCGGTTATGACGTGACCTAGAAGTCCTTACTGACACGTTTCATCATCAATCTGCAAATCTTTGCTCCTGAAGACATCACAGATTGATGGTAAAACACGTAGGAAGGGACTTCCAGGTGACGTCATATTTGCCACATGGAACACACGGCGGCCATATTGGATGTGGTGCTTCTTGATTAATTTATACAGGCGGGATTATGATGTCTTAAGAAAATGCATTACTTTGATTGCTTAATTTAAAAAAAAGCGTATTTACATTATAGGAGGCCCCATCCCCCTCCCTCACACTTGAGGCACCTTCCCTGGGCTATACAAATGGGCATTTAGGAACACCACAATAACCTGGATGAATGCTTTCCAAAGAGGCTGAGAAAATACAAAGTCTCTAAATGGTGTCTCATGGGGAAGGTGGGACCGTCTTAAGGAGGAACTTAAGCAGCATGGTTGTTGGACATCATTGGTGTTCATCTTGTTGTCCTTCTGGTAGACTTCGCACAGAGTGAGGGTATGCTTTTGGGCACGTACCTGGGATGGCGTGGAGGACATTGTTGCCTGGAGCCGAGTTATTCTTTGTCTTCTACCAATCCTTTTTTTTCCCTATATTTTTGGTTCTCATGCCTTTCTTGATGCGCTTGAACCCATTGGTTATCTTGGAAGCACCACATGCATTATGTCGTGCATTCCATGTGGCAGATATGACGTGACCCAGAAGTTCTTCCTTAAGTGTTTCATCATCAATCTGCAAGCCTTCCGGGCCATATCTGCCACCTAGAACGCACGGCGGTATTGGATGTGGGGCTTCCCGATTAATTTATACAGGCGGGTTTATGTCTTTTTATGTAAATGCATTACTTTGATTGCTTAATATTTAATAAAGCGTATTTACATTATATGAGGCTCTCTCCTCCCCTTCCCTCACACTTGAGGCATCTTCCCTGGGCTATACAAAGGGGCATTTAGGAACACCCAAATTACCTGGATGGAGGATTTACAAAGGGGATGAGAAAATTCATAGTGTTCTCTAATTTGTGCCTCACGGGGAAAGAGGGGGTCATCTTAAGTAGAAACTTCAGCAGCATTGTTGTTAGTCGTCATTCGTGTGCCTCTCGCTGTTCTTCTGGCATACATCGCACAGAGCGAGGATGCGCTTTTGGGCACATACCTGGGATGGCGTGGAGGATATTGGTGCCTGGAGCCATGTTATTCTTTGTGTCTTCTACCAATCCTGTTTTTTTCTATATTTTTGGTTCTCATACATTTCTTGATGCACTTGAAGCCACCGGTTATCTCCAAATTCCTGAATCAGGAAGCACCACATCCAATAGGACAGCTTTGTGTTCCAGACGACGCAAATTACATCAGGTGAATGTAAATGTAGCGCTAATCAGGGCTATGTGAAACAGCTACATGGTCTAAAAATGTTAAGAATAAAAAACGCGGATAAACATGTAAAAAATCTGAACACGTGAACCTTATGGTGTGACAAAGCACAAGTGAAACAAAAATAGGAGAAGTGAATCTCAGATGAAAGGTAATGGTGGTGACAACGAATGGTCCGTCAAATGATGGACAACTTTGTGTGAACAATAAAAAACAAGAAAAGTGAATATCTTGACAACTAGTGTCCCAAAAGATGAAGGTTGTGAAAAAACCAAGGAGTCCGTCAGATAATGGACATCTTCATGTGGGCAATCGGAGACATCAAATATACCGTTGACAGCAGATATCACAAAGAAGGAATGAAATGGGTACTCTTACCGGAACATATGGATCTGGATGTCAGCGACACCAGATCAAACAAGCATGAATGGAAGCAGCACAAGGTATCCTAGGATAATCGACAGGAAAACTGGAGCAGATTCAGGTATCCACAGAAGACGATATCCATCCAATAAGCTCATCACAGATGGAACAATCCTCCTCTGTCGCCAAATCCAGCAACATCTCCTCTCCACGTCCTTCCAAATGGAATGTCCTTTGTCCTCTATCCAGATCCATATGTTCTGGTAAGACTACCCATTTCATTCCTTCTTTGTGATATCTGCTGTCAACAGTATATTTGATTTCTCCGATTGCCCACATGAAGATGTCCATTATCTGACGGACTCCTTGGTTTTTTCACAACCTTCATCTTTTGGGACACTAGTTGTCAAGATATTCACTTTTCTTGTTTTTTATTGTTCACACAAAGTTGTCCATCATTTGACGGACCATTCGTTGTCACCACCATTACCTTTCATCCGAGATTCACTTCTCCTATTTTTGTTTCACTTGTGCTTTGTCACTCCATAAGGTTCACGTGTTCAGATTTTTTACATGTTTATCCACATGTTTTTTATTCTTAACATTTTTTAGACCATGTAGCTGTTTCACATAGCCCTGATTAGCGCGACATTTACAATCACCTCGTGTTCACAAATTTTAGTCACCTTTATATGTAGCTGTAAGAAATATTAGGGGATAAATAGGGAAAAACGGCGCTACCCGAAAGACCTGTTTGGCTCAGCCTATACAGGGAACGTTGTATAAACGTAATTTTATATATATCACAAGATTTCAAACCAATATGGGTGAAAGGGTGCTGTAATTAAATGGAAAACGAAAAATGTTGCAGAGTCACACTCCATTGGCTAAAGTACATATGTGTGGGTCAGTATATAATCGCATACAGAGATAATCAGAAAAGACTCTGTATGTGCTAAAATATCATATGCTTTTCATAGGACAGTGTAGTTTTACCCATCACAACACACATTCAGCACTTAGTACAAAATAAAGACATCTTGTTTATAGCGACAAAAATGCATGAAACATGCGTGGATCCACTTGTGTTGGTTCCTATGGATGAACCAAGTATATAGGCCAAGTGTTTACAGGTTGTTGCCTCCCTTAAACAGTGACTGAACAGTGACTGAACAACCAAACACCAACGAAACCCACTTTTGAGTGATATCCCTCCCCAGTGGCCAAGGGGGGGTGAACGAACGGGACCTGTTGGATGTTTGCAACTTTATTTTTTTATTTTTATCTTTGTTTTATATTTTTTTTTGTCTTTTATACTACTTTTTAAATAAATACTTTTTGGGACTATATTATACTATGGAAGCCTTTTTCTTTCCCTGATATGAGGGCTAATTGCAACATGATCATTGGAGCCATCTGAAGCATCGCAGCAGTAGCAGTCTTCCGTGCAGCATTACAGGCCTGATACCCCTGTAGGGGTTCCGACATCTGGTGAGTGAGCAATCTGAGGGGGATCACAGAAGTCACCATCCTACCCTGTACACACCAAGTCACTTTGGGGATAATATCAAGTCTGATTGCCGCATGAAATACATGAGACTATTACACATTTGTGCAATTGCTACAACATATGAACTATATGTGCACTGAGATATAGAGATACTGTTGCGATATTGTATATGGAATCCTTTTCCCCATAGGAACCAACATAAGTGGATCCATGCATGTTTCATGCATTTTTGTCGCTATAAACAAGATGTCTTTATTTTGTACTAAGTGCTGAATGTGTGTTGTGATGGGTAAAACTACACTGTCCTATGATAAGCATATGATATTGTAGCACATACAGAGTCTTTTCTGATTATCTCTGTATGCGATTATATACTGACCCACACATATGTACTTTAGCCAACTGAGTGTGACTCTGCAACATTTTCCGTTTTCCATTTAATTACAGCACCCTTTCACCCATATTGGTTTGAAATCTTGTGATATATATAAAATTACGTTTATACAACGTTCCCTGTAAAGGTTGAGCCAAACAGGTTTCTCGGGTAGCGCCGTTTTTCTCTATTTATCCCCTAATATTTCTCATTTCTGCAGGACATTCCTAGGGAGTGTCTCTGTTTAAGGGAGGCAACAACCTGTAAACACTTGGCCTATATACTTGGTTCATCCATAGGAACCAACATAAGTGGATCCATGCATGTTTCATGCATTTTTGTCGCTATAAACAAGATGTCTTTATTTTGTACTAAGTGCTGAATGTGTGTTGTGATGGGTAAAACTACACTGTCCTATGAAAAGCATATGATATTTTAGCACATACAGAGTGTTTTCTGATTATCTCTGTATGCGATTATATACTGACCCACACATATGTAGTTTAGCCAATTGAGTGTGACTCTGCAAAATTTTTCGTTTTCCATTTAATTACAGCACCCTTTCACCCATATTGGTTTGAAATCTTGTGATATATATAAAATTACGTTTATACAACGTTCCCTGTATAGGCTGAGCCAAACAGGTCTTTCGGGTAGCGCCGTTTTTCCCTATTTATCCCCTAATATTTCTTATTTCTGCAGGACATTCCTAGGGAGTGTCTCTGTTTAAGGGAGGCAGCAACCTGTAAACACTTGGCCTATATACTTGTCCTAAGCGCGATTTTTTTCAACTTCATTTTATATGTAGCTGCTCTAGTTTTTCTAATTTTTTTTCCGAAATAGCGCAGTCTTATCTTTCTTCCATGACGCAAATTACATTAACTGGAAGTCACACCCTACATGTTTCATCATCAATCGATCTGAACCCAGATAGCAAGAATAACTTGCCACAAATTTGTGGCAGCGTTGAATTGTAAGCCCTGCTGCACATTTTCACTGGAAAGTAGTACAATTGCAGAGCACTTGAAGCACAAGTTGACACTTTTCCAATTTGTGGCAAGTGTCTAGCAAGAGCAAAGTTGCAGTGGTGAGTCTACAGCAAGAGCTCTGCAAGTCTACAGTATGAAAATTCAGCCACAGTGACCCCCTGTGGCGGGATAACTATTCTACAACAGGACTAAACAAGAACTTGCAGCAGAATGTTTGCAAAGAAAGTTAAAGCGGAGGTTCACACAAAAATTGAACCTCTGCTTTTTGGAACCCTCCCCCCCTCCGGTGTCACATTTGGCACCTTTCAGGGGTGAGGGGGGTGCAGATACCTGTCTAATACAGGTATTTGCACCCACTTCCGGGCGTAGACTCCCACAGGAGTCTACGCCACTTCCCGTCCCCCCGCGCTGTCTGCTGGGCACACATGGGTCCCAGAGACAGCAGGGACCGTTCTGATTGCGCAGCACGACTCGCGCATGTGCAGTAGGGAACCGGGAAGTGAAGCAGCAAGGCTTCATTTCCTGATTCCCTGACAGAAGATGGCGGCGGCAGCATCCGAGGACCAAGGGACGGTTCGGCCTCGGGTGCCGACATGGCTGGACCCGGAGACAGGTAAGTGTCCTTATTTTAAAAGTCAGCAGCTGCAGTATTTGTAACTGCTGACATTTAAATTTTTTTTGTTCGCGGGACTCCCTCTTAATCTGGAGTCATGCAATGTGGACTTGCTGCAATTGTGCAACAAACTTGTGAAGCCTGGCAAGGTCTAGCAATAGCTTAGCAAGTCATTTTCAACCGTGCAGTGTAATTGCTTGCAAGACATACAAGACAAGGCAACATTTTCAACCTTGCAGCACAATTGCTTGCAAGACATACAAGACAAGGCCAGACACCAACTTACAAATAAATCTGGGGCAAGCCTTTGCTCCTGAAGACATTGCAGATTGATGACGAAACGCATAGGGAAGGGCTCATACGTCTCTTTATGCGCTTGATCCCATTGGTTATCTCACAAAGCCAATCCAGATCACACAAGAAGAAAATAGACCCCAAATTATGTTAAAAAAAAAGTCTATTTATTTGCTGAACATACAAGACAAGGCAAGACATCAACTTACAAATAAATACAAAGCACCACCAAGCTCCCAGAGATAGAACTTGCTGTTAACGTAAGATGTGAACGCAGCTGAGCCAGGAGTTGGACTCCAGTAAGGCTTTTGTCCAAGGCTTTGCAAAGAGACCGAAAAAAAAAAAAAAAAGTACAGTTCAGAAGAGAAAGCGACCAGTTTGCGGTTTTAGCTGCTACAATTGGATATATAAAACACTACCATTGCGAGATATTATGTAAATGTATAGGAGGTTATAAAACAATCACTTAAGAACAGGTACGCCTACTCTCGTCTTTTCAAAAGACCTTTTTTTTTTTTTCCCCGCACATTAAGACATTGGTTTTGTAAGATTCCATCTGCGAATGAGAATGAACCCTTAAGTCCAGAGCACCATGCAACAAAGTCCAACACTGAGGAAAGAGTTTCAGCTCCTGCTGCAATATGGAAGATTGTGTACTATACTGCCGTGACACTGTTACCTTCATCACCATTCAAGACCAGCCGATAGAGCTAAGGATGACATAACTACAAGGGGCTAAATATCCGATAAAATACACCTAAGGGAGTAGTATCAGCTGCCAGATTTGTATTTCTATCCCTCCAGACCTGACGTTTATACAGCTCTTCTACACAGCGCAGCCCTCTCTGGCAGAGCTGGAGACCTGATTAGTCTCTGCTGCAGTTAAGTAACATAACCAGGTCTGGTCCCTCCCCTGAGCCTGTGATAGGACAGTGCAGCAGACTGATGAGCTCATCACTCCGTCATTCTGCGCTCTTCTCCTATCAGCATGCTCCATGTTAACACATAAGCCCTGCAGCACAATCGATTGGCTCCTTGTGCTCATTCTCCAGTCTATGTTCTATTGTACAGGGATGACAAAAAGAAATTTTCTCTCTCACAGCCCGTGATAGGACAGTGACAGAAGAAACAGACTGTCTGCTGTCTTCCTATCAGCATATCTCTTGTTAACACATAAGCACTACAGAACATCTGGATGGCTCCTTGTGCTGCTTCTTCCTTTCCAGTCTGAGCTCTGCTTTACAGGGACAGCAAGAGGCTGATACCAGGACAATATCAGATACTAGCAGTCAAATAAAATTCCTTTAATGATGTATTAATAAAAAAACAGAGCTGCATTAATGTCTTTTATATTTGCCTGGAGTTCAGTTTCAGGGGTTGATTTATAAAGCATTTGCATTGCCATTCACCAAGTTAAAGTGTGTGTATGCCAGGGACGTGCGGTGAGGGTCAGTGGCTGGTGAGGCACTGGCTAGTATCAGAGCCAGATACACACAGGTTACATACGCTGCGATCGTTAGAGCGAGAGCAATAATTCTAGCACTAGACCTCCTCTGTAACTCTAAACATGTAATTTGTAAACAAAATTTAAAGCGTCGCCTATGGAGATTTTTAAGTACTGAAGTTTGGCGCCATTCCACGAGTGTGCACAATTTTAAAGCGTGACATGTTGGGTATCTATTTACGTGGCGTAACATCATCTTCTACATTATACAAAAAAATCGGGTTATCCTAATGCCGCGTACACACGAGCGGACTTTACGGCAGACTTTGCCCGGCGGACTTTATGAAGGACTTTCAGAATGAACGGACTTGCCTACACACAATCCACCAAAGTCCGTCGAATTCGTACGTGATGACGTACACCGGACTAAAACAAGGAAGTTCATAGCCAGTAGCCAATAGCTGCCCTAGCGTGGCTTTTTGCCCGGCGAACTAGCATACAGACGAGCAGACTTTTCGACCGGACTTGAGTTCGACGGATAGATTTAAAACATGTTTCAAATCTAAGTCCGTCCAACTTTTGAGAAAACAAAGTCCGCTGGAGCCCACACACGATCGAATTGTCCGACGAAATCCCGTCCGCCGGGCAAAGTCTGCCGTAAAGTCCGCTCGTGTGTACGCGGCATTAGTGGTTTTTTTTTTTTTAATATTCATGAAACAGTTTAAAAAAAAAAAAAACGCATTTGAAAAATTGCTGCGCAAATACCGTGTAACATAAAAAGTTGCAACGACCACCATTTTATTCCCTAGGGTGTCTGCTAAAACAAAAGTGGGGGTTCTGAGTAAATTTTCTAGCAAAAAAATTATGATTATTACATGTAGGAGAGAAGTGTCAGAATTGGCCTGGGTGGCAAGGGGTTAATTACCATAAGTAATATACAAATAATGATTATATATTGTTTTTAAAGGGGCTGTAAACTCTCATGGTTTTTCACCTTAAGGCATTCTATGCCTTAAGGTGAAAAACCTTCTGTAGTGCTGCAGCCCCCCCCCCCCCTGTTTTACTTACCTGGACGCTGTCATCCTCCGTCCGGGAACGAGCACAAGCACACCATCTGTAGCTAGTGTCTCATGTCCTGATTGGATAGATTGATAGCAGCGCAGCCATTGGCTCCCGCTGCTGTCAATCAAATCCAATGACGCAGCGCCGGGGAGGGAGGTGGGGTCGAGTCCTGCATTGCATTCTGTGTGAATGGACTCAGGAACGCGCCCACACAGGTGTCCACCAAGGAGAGCGCTTCTCCAACGTGGACACTCGATGCGGGGAGGAGCCACCAGCGCCGCTGAGGGACCCCAGAAGAGGAGGATCGGGGCCACTCTGTGCAAAACCAACTGAACAGTGAAGGTAAGTATGACATGCTTGTTTTTTTTTTTAAAAAACAAGGGGTTGCAACCCCTTTTAAGGTAAATTACTATATTTTCAAAAACTGTACCAAAGCAGGTGGCTTAATGGACAAATTACTGAAGTTTGGAGTTATAACGTCCAACCAGTAATTTCACAGTAAATAAATAATAAATTATTGTCTTATAACATATAGCATAATAATATAGGATTAAGCTTGATTATAACAGTACCTTTTCAACAGCAGAAGATTCTCATTCTCCTTCTTAACTATGTGAGAAAAACTTGTGTGAATTGTGTGTAAATCTTATACACATAAACACATGTATTTTCCTTCTAGTTAAGAGGGCTGGGCTGGAAGGGAGCATGTGACTTTTAGACACATGCCCCCTACTATGACACTGCAGCCAGAGGCGTGCCTCCACTGCAGCATTTTTATTGGACAGCTGGTACTTTACCATTGGTCCAAGACTCCAAGCTGTCCATTGAGCTCAGTACTTCTGACAAGAAGTGAGGAGAGGCACTGTCAGTCTGCTGCAAACAGAGTGTGCCGGCTTGTATTTAAACTGACCACTCTGGATGTAGCTTCTGACAGGCTGTGCAAGGAGCCATAGGAGTCCTATTTTTACCAGTGGTGGGATAGGACTTATGCTGCGTACACATGATCGTTTTTCTTGGTGGAAAAAGATATAATGGCTTTTCCGACGGGATTCCGCTCAAGCTTGCCTTGCATACACACAGTCACGCAAAAGTTTGCTGAAATTACGACCGTCAAGAACGCGGTGACGTACAACACTACGACGAGCCGAGAAAATGACGTTCAATGCTTCCGAGCATGCGTCGAATTGTTTCCGAGCATGCGTTTGGCGCGTCGGAATTGCCATAGACAATCGCATTTTCGGATAGGAACTTTTCCCGACCGAAAAATTGAGAGCATGCTCTCAATCTTTTGCTGGCTGGAATTCCGCCAGCAAAAGACCGATGGAGCATACACACGGTCACATTTTCCGATGAAAAAAAATCTCATCGGTCTTTAGCGGGCAGAAATTCAGACCGTGTGTACGCGCCATTAGGCTACCTACCCTTCAAAATTGGAAAATACCACATTTGGGCTCTAGATGAAGCGAAGCACTAAAAGGAAATTCCTACGGTACTTCGCTCCATCTAGTGCCCATATGTAGTATTTTCAGTTTAAGTTAAATTTACATTTCATTTTTCCACTTTTACTGGGTGAATGACTATGCACATTATAAAATCAACCCCATAGACTACACCAAGCACAGCAGATAGAAAGAAACTCCAGAAATAGAGCTGTAAATGATGGCGGTAAAATCCTGCCCAGAAATCTCCGTGAGACTAAGGCTAGGTTGAGCTTGACCCATTTTTTGGAGTGTTTTTTTTTATGTGTGTTTGTACACAAGTTTTTCGGGGCAGTTTCAAGCTTGAGCGTTTCTTGGTTTAACCAATGGAAAGCTAGTTACTAAGAGAAGGAGAGGCATGAAACTGTGCACAGAATGCAAGGTACACGTGTGCTCCCTTTGAAGTCTATAGGACAAAGAGGCCCATGTACTTTTTCAAGCTTCAAGCAATATATTGCTGAGGTATGAATGGGTACCATTGATTATAATGGGTGTGAACTTGACCTTGTGCCAACAGGCTTTGGACTTGTGCTGATGGCATTAGTTTAATGAGCTTCTGGGACCATTCAGAATTGATTGATATGGGCAGCTGACCTACTTCAAGTGGGGTTTTCCATTTCCATAGATGTGTACATTGCAAAACTCGTTTTAAGTGCAAAAAAGCCCATCTACTAAGAGCATTACTCATTCCATCAAAGTCAACTCAGAACTAAAAAATATTACTTTTGGCTGGACTGACTCCAAATGGAGTTCCTGGGAACCCATCTAAAACTATGCAGAGACAACTTCTGGTAAAACGGCAATCAGAGAAAAGTCACAGCAAAACCATGGAGGATTACTCTTTACTCAGTGCGCTTTCTTGCAGAACAAAAGGGACATCCTCAGGACCAACCACAGTGGTCATTGACCTTCATATATGAGTCTATGTATAATATTATCCACTGCTGGAAAGACATATAGAGAGAGGAAACAGTACTGTTACTATCAGTCATCATAGTCGTATTGGTAGAGTGGTGATACTACTATGTTCAAGATTATATTATTCCACAGTGATATAAAGCAGTGATGTATGACTGTGTGTGAACTCAGTCCCTTTGAAGCCCATATTGTGTCAATCTTAATTATCAGGATTTGTGAAGAAAGCACCAGCACAGAGCAAGAAAGAAGACTGCATCACTGGTATGACAAAGGTAGGTTGTCAAACAGGTTTTGTACATCTACTAGAGACTGTTGACATCACCGAGAATGCAGCGTGTCCATTCACTAAAGACCGATGACATCACTGAGAATGAAGCGTGTCCATCCCCTAGAGACCGATGACATCACTGAGAATGCAGCGTGTCCATCCACTAGAGACCGATGACATCACTGAGAATGCAGCGTGTCCATCCACTAGAGACTGATGACATCACTGAGAATGAAGCCTTTCTATTCACTAGAGACCGGTGACATCACTGAGAATGCAGCCTATCCGTTTACTAGAGACTGATGACATCACTGAGAATGCAGCCTATTCATTCACTAGAGACCGATGACATCACTAAGAATGAAGCCTATCCATTCACTAGAGACCAATGACATCACTGAGAATGCAGCCTATCCGTTCACTAGAGACCGGTGACATCACTAAGAATGCAGCCTATCCGTTTACTAGAGACTGATGACATCACTGAGAATGCAGCCTATCCATTCACTAGAGACCAGTGACATCACTGAGAACGCAGCCTATCAATTCACTAGAGACAGATGACATCACTGTAAATGCAGCCTATCCATTCACTAGAGACCGGTGACATCACTGAGAATACAGCCTATCCAATCACTAGAGAGCAGTGACATCACTGAGAATACAGCCTATCCAATCACTAGAGACCAGTGACATCACTGAGAATGCAGCCTATCCATTCACTAGAGACCAGTGACATCACTGAGAATGCAGCCTATCCATTCACTAGAGACCAGTGACATCACTGAGAATACAGCCTATCCAATCACTAGAGAGCAGTGACATCACTGAGAATACAGCCTATCCAATCACTAGAGAGCAGTGACATCACTGAGAATACAGCCTATCCAATCACTAGAGACCAGTGACATCACTGAGAATGCAGCCTATCCATTCACTAGAGACCAGTGACATCACTGAGAATACAGCCTATCCAATCACTAGAGACCAGTGACATCACTGAGAATGCAGCCTATCAATTCACTAGAGACCAGTGACCTCACAGACTTTTCTAAAGATGAGTGTCTGCACTTTTTGTATCGTCCTTGTATCAGACCGTTTAATATTCATACATCAGATTGCAGTAAACTGCCAGGTAATTTATTCAATTGCACGGAACATTGTGAAAGTGTAATATTTTATAAATATAAAGTGAACCATTTAATACTTGCATTACACGGAACATAAAGCCGCAGGGACTGAATTCATACACAGTTCACACAGTAATTCAACTGGAACCCGTGCAGAGTATGTGGCACTAGATCCCTGTGGTGTCAATGACAAAAATAAAAAAAAAAAAAAAGACAAAAAGGAAAAAAATCCTCCCCACAAAATAAGAAAACACACAGAACATACTCACTTATTCATACATCACAAAGCATTCATATCTTGGTTTTCACTTAAACGCCATTACTTTTGGTTTGAAAAGATTTTTGCTGACTTATGAGCTTTTCAGATTTTGGCTTGAACCTAAAATGAGCACCAATGACTTTTATGCGATGTGTAGCATGCACCACACTAAAGTACACTTTAGGCCTTATTTATCAAAGGCGTCTGTAGATAAAACATTTCTTGTTGCTCATGGCATTGGCACCCGGTTTTCTGTTCTCAATACAGTACTGGAGTTGTCAAAAGGAAGAACCCGACGTTCTTTAGACACCAATAAATGAGGTGGAATATTGTTTCGGTGTCCGCCACGGATTCCCCATAAAGTGCAGAAAACTCACAAGAGGCTTCATAAGTAAAATCGGGGTCCACTGATGAGTAAGTACAATGAGGCAGTTCACTAGGGGGTAGGGACTGAATACTATACTGGAACCGAGATAGGAAGAAAAGCTCTAAAAATACAATTCAAGTGTTACTAAACCCAGGAGCCTGCATTCACTATATCTGGTCTCCCACAGTACACAGAACATGGAAATTCAATTATTTTAGTAAATATAAACTGCTAAATATCTTTTCCCATCAACAGTATATAGCAGTCTTGTGACTTCTATCAGTGTCTGGTTAAAGCTTGTAGGAGGAGTTTTCATTCACCTCTGACTGTCCTATGAAGCTGCATGACCCCTGAGCCTCTGTCAGGACAGTGCTGATTGGCCCTATGCTGATCACATGCACCCTCCCAAAAAAAAGGAAAAAAACTCTGTAGCAATACACACCAAACTGAGCATGTGCAGAGTGACTCCAAAAGGTACCGTCTTATCAGGAGATAGATTGGGGACACTGGAAGGAGGAGAGGATCAGAGAAGACAGGATCAAACAGCCTCCTTACACAATGCAGGGGATTAACCCCTTAGGTTCCACAGCGAGTATAACAAGCATGCTTTACTGCACATACAGACTGATTTTACTGTTGGTGGGTTTAGTAACACTTTAAGGGTGACAAGTTAATGACGTACAACTTTTTTTTTTTTTCAGCTTTCTTTATAAATTTTAGTTTGCGGCAATAGAGCATCCAAAATGACAAAGTATAAGGAAAATTGTTCCAAACTCTCCAAAATCAGGTGTGTCCTGAAATGTTTTGGGAGAAGGGTTGGCAAAAACTTTGGGAACACAAAATCTTACACCTTTTTGGTGCCTCTACATATCTTGAAAGTGGCCATAACGAGGTAAGACGATGGGTCTAGTTTATCAAGCTGCCATAGCACATAAGGCATGCTCCTAATATCACATACTGCCTAAAAAAGTGACGTTGACTGAGCCTTAAATGTTTCTTAAATAACAACAGTGCCGAAGTGCATTGACTAGAAGTCTTGAAAAGTATCCTCATGACATGTGATGACCTCTTGGACCAGCAGAGGACTGAGAACCATTGGCATCGGGGGGAAAACACAACCAAGTGGTCCAGAGGGCAATGCCCACTTTCTTGGACTCTAGACAAAGAGTGGAGCCTTTGCACCAAAGAAAAGGTGGGCGGTAGAGGCTCTGGCTTTTAATGGTTAAATGAGAGGGGCTGGAAGTTAAATTTTGTTTTCCAGAAGTTGGGGCCCCATGTTCAACCTAAGAAGGGGGGGAGCACTGTTTTCACGTTAAAAACATTTTAGGCCAGCAGGAGCTAGATCAAAGATATTGCCCAACGCAAACCACAGGCCAAGGCTGTTTTAGAGAACTTCTTGCTCTCACAACACCTTGTTACCTTAGGCCTCATTTTTTTTTTAAATGAAGAAGTTGTTGCCCATTGCAACCAGATGCTCCCTTTCCTTCTCCTATATAGAACTGGAAAAAGGAAAAAAAAAACAAAAACAGCCAACTGGTTGTTCACGGCAATAAAAAACAGCTACTTCAACCCCTTTGAGAAATAAAGCATACTGCATTCCTTTCCAAAGTAGACCCCATTGTAATGCTCCATCATATGTGAGTAGCCACACTTGTAGGTCCCACCACATTTCAGTAGTAAACATACCAATCCAGAAGGATAATTGCCAATATAGCCCTTACTGCGCCACGCTTGGATCATAAAGCACTGAAATTCAACTATAGTCCTTGTAACCGTTTACCCCCCCAACTACCACCTCTCGACTATCAACTACCAAACTGTAAATATACATGGAGGGAAAAACAACTCTGATATCCCATCAACCGCCCATCTGAAGCAGTTGGAAAAGCTAGAGAAGCAGTAATGTCCAAAGACCATTCTCAAATGACATTCAATAGGTCATGTTATTCATAAACTGCCATTCCATTTCCCCTGGAAAGAAAACTCCTACTCATTCATGGAAGGTGGCTGTTCAGTCATGTCTAGCCCTCAGCTCGTGAAAGCAGAACTAAACCCATCACCTAACGGTTTCAAAAGAAGTTACATTTACAGAATGCCAGGAAGACTAACTGTCACATTTGTGCTTTCAAACAAACTGTCAAACCATCATATGTGTTTGGTGACTGATCACATGAGCAGCACCATGGCATTTGCAGATCAAACAGTGACTAAGATGGCAGCTTCCTTGGCCGGAAAAGAATAGGAGGGGTTTAGTTCCGCTTGAAAGTAGAACTATAAAGCAAACCTTTTTTTTTCCCCATTTTGGAATAGAGTTAGCCTCGGTTCACACCAGAGGCGGCACGACTTGCAGGTCGCCTCACCGAGGTGACCTGCACACGACTGCCTGGGCGACTTGCAAAACGACTTCTGTATAGAAGTCTATGCAAGTCGCCCCAAGTCGCCCCCAAAGTCGTACAGGAACCTTTTTCTAAGTCGCTCCCCTTAGAACGGTTCCATTGTACTGAACGGGACGCTACTTGTCAGGCGACCTAGGTCGCCTGACAAGTCGTCCCAGTGTGAACCGAGGCTAAGGGAGGGTTATAACCCTTGCCAGATTAGTTTTTCGCCATCTGTGTCCAATTGCGGAGATTTCCTTTCATTTTCTGTCCTATAGCCCAACAGGAAGTGGGAGGAAATCCCGGCAAATTAGGTCACAGAACTAGTGTTTGGCTAAACTCAATACTAAACCCCAACGGACTAAGTTCATGCCATTAAAGTTCACGTGCGTGGAAAGGCAGGCAAACCAATACTTTTGGTAATATAGTGTAGGCATTTTTATGGAGTTGAGTTTAGGAGCTTTGAAAAAAAAAAAGGCCAAAAGCTCCTGTAGTGTACATGAAGCCTAACGGGTTTGAACCCTTCCTTATTCTATCCTAAAAAGTTTTGGCTACAGAACACTATTGAGGTCACGTTAGCCTTGACTAAATTAGTTGTCACCGACCGTGCTAAAAGAAAAAGGGTCTAAAATGAGAGTAGCCCTCAGGAGACCTGCCTGTGTCCTATTGACCCAATTGTCTCCTTGCTGGTTGGTGTGATGACACCACGAAAAGGGCACAGTGGTTGTCAGATCCTAAATCTACAGAAGGGTAATCCTACAACCAGACCTGTTCAAATATAACAAAATAATTCCGTATTTCAAAATAAACTCCTTTGAAGCTAAAGATATAAGTCTGTATACATATATATATATATATATATATATATATATTGAATCTGTTCACATACAAAATAAACTTGCATGCGGTACAGTATATGGAAATATAAACTGCAAAACGGTACAAAAATAAAATGTCATCTCTTCACTAGGTTCTGTTTATAATTTTCCCCTGTAGCTAGAGTTACATCTTCACTCGCACCACTAGATTAATATTGATTGGCCACTATGTGAAAAAAAAATAAGGTGCAAGTTCACCTTTGCATCTCAAAAATAAAATGGAGAAATGTGTTGTTCAGAGATGTACATCCTAGAATATCCTACCTTTATATACGACTTTCTTACCTACGCTTTATTTTATACATTTCCAATTTAAAGATTAACTCCACTTTTTGTTGAGAAAAAAAAAAAATAATTCCTCTCTGGGTGATCTCTGCACATTGAAGGGATTTTAACAAACTCGGTTGCAGATTCCTACCTTGTGTTATTCTGGAGAAACAGCCGTTTGTCTGTGTCCATGTGCTCAGTAAATCTGTATGGGAGTGGTTTTATAATTATCAATCAGCTGCTGCACCTGCAGGGCTCCAATGAGGGAGCTTGCAGGGTCTGCATCCCTTTAGACGTGATTTTCCATTGGGAATATCTTACCAGAAATGATATTTTTGCTGCAGGAGATGCTCCAAATCGAATTTGTATCTTAGTGCAGACTTCTGGGAAAATCAGTGAGCCAATCACATAAGCAGGAAATGACAAACCTGGAGGGGGGGCGTTCTGTACACCATCTGTGTGTACAGAACACCTCCAGGTTGCCATTTTTTTTTTTTTTTTTAATAAGAAATGCCATATTGCATTTTACAGAAAATTACAGAGCTGCAGATTGAAAAGGAAAGGTCATTTTTTAAAAACATTCTATTACAATATGACTTGCAATTGTATGTGCTATATTATTATTTTTTTTTTATTTGCAATTTTTTTTTTCCCACAAAAGTGGAGTTGCCCTTGAAGTTTTTAAACATTTTCTTAAATGGAATTTTAATTTAAATTTTAATAGTAATCAAGGTGGATGACTTCTCTAAATGCTCTCCGGGAGTCATTGTGAGCTGCACCCAAAAGGTGAACTTGCGCTTTAGACCCCCTTCTTAGTGTCATTCAGTTAAACCCTTATACATCTATATTATACGTTTTGTACTGTAAACATTTTTGCCCTAAGAAAAAGCATAAAATTTGAGTTTTGGCTTCATGTATGAAAGTGAAAATGGCGCTGCTCAGGGCAACCCAGTTGACTTCTCTTTCCTTATCTGATCTGCACTGAGAAGGAAACGCTTTATTGGTTGCTATAGACAAGACAGTTACTTCACTTTTATACTGAAAAGCCTGCCTGTTGTGCTCCTAGCAACAACCAGATAGTTGCCGTCCAGTTTAGACCGAATATAAAGGAATAAGGGGTTTATATAATGAAGTGAGGGTACAGGTCACTACGGCCTGGAGAGATGTTTCTGCCCTACAGACCTCACAACTGGCTTTCGGTGCTGGAGGTGAAGAGAGGTATAGCTGACCCAGTTGGGTGCAAGAAATGAAGGCCTCAACGCATACACACAATTCTTTGAATAAACACACCGAACATTAAACAGAACACATTTTTTTTCCATACTAGATAAAATAAAGGGTTCTCAGGAGATACCATAAGGCATGTGTAATTACCTGACCCATGCTCCACCAAGATTACGGTGTACATTTCCATTGATTGGGCAAGTGAAAGCCAACACGAGGCTATGTGCCATCCCACTACATGCCTGGCAATTAGCCAGCCAAGAATACTACACTGAGGGGAGGCAGGTTGGGTGTCAAAGGTTCGCCCCGTACTTGAAAGCACTGGGTATTTCTCAGACATTGGGGTGGCAGAAGAGCATGGGGAAGGTGAAAATGGTAAGGCTGCGTGAATCAGTTGGGATTATACTTGCTAGGAGCGAATATAAATATAAAAATGACTGCATATCGAACAATTTGACTGAAAATCACAAGGTCCTCACTGTATTTTGAATGCCAACCCCATGGAGAATGGACATTCTTGTTTCATGTGGTTGCAGGCAAGCCGAATTAAATGGTGCCTTCTTATTTTAATCCATGGCTCCACCAATGAGATTTCAATATCAGAATTAAGAGTTTTGTCCACCCACAGATACATCCGTGTTCACCTACTAAATACACCACAAGCTGGAGTCCGGTTGTTCGAGGAGGACATAAGGGTTGATTCACGAAAAGTGGAGAGTGCAAAATCTGGCGCAAATATGCATGGTAGCCAATCAGCTTCAGCTTGTTCAATTAAGCCTGGAAGCCGATTGGTTTCTAGTCAGAGCTGCACCAGATTTTGCACTATTCAGATTTGGTAAATCAACTCCCACAGTGGCAGATGCGGAAGCAGATGGAGATACACTGTTTGGCCAAAGGTTCATTGAAGCCTATCACACCTATATCTGCTTGTTAGACATCCTATTCCAAAACCATATTTCACCCACTTATGCAGCTAGGATCCTTCTCCACTCGAATGGGAAGACTTTCCACAAGATTTTGGTATGCGTGTGTGTGTGTGTGTGGAGATTTGTGCCGATTCAACCAAAAAAAAAAATGTTATGGGCAGCAGAATGGCTAATGCCGCGTACACACGATCGGAAATTCGGGCAACAAAAGACCGATGAGAGCTTTTGGTCGGAAAATGCGACCGTGTGTATGCTCCATTGGACTTTTGCTGGCAGAATTCCAGCCAGCAAAAGATTGAGAGCAGGTTCTCAATTTTTCGGTCGGAAAAAGTTCAGATTGGAAATTCCGATCGTCTGTAGCAATTCCGACGTGCAAAGTTCCTACGCATGCTCGGAAGCATTTTCTCTGCTCGTCGTAGTGTTGTACGTCACCGCGTTCTTGGCGGTCGAAAGTTCAGCGAACTTTTGTGTGACCGTGTGTATGTAAGCCAAGCTTGAGCAGAATCCCGTCGGAAAAACCATCCAAGATTTTTCTGAGGGAAAATCCGCTTGTGTGTACGGGGCATAAGTGGTTAGCACTTTGCCTGGCAGCAGTGGGGTCACTGGTCCAAACCCCAACCACAGCACTACCTGCGTGAAGTATGCATGTTCTCCCTGTGCCTGCATGGGTTTCCTCCCACGCTCCAAAGACATGCTTGTCTCCTGTCGAAATTGGCCCTAGAATGAGTAGGAGTTAGGCCAGAGATGGTGCAAATTTCTTTCCTGCAAAGGTTGCAGGAAAAATTTGCACGATTCCCCCATCAACACAGGCACTGACAGGGGGATCCCTTCTGCCGAGACATTGTATTCTCCAGACAAGGGAAGCTGTCCCCACCAGGAGAAGACAGTGATTATTGCTAGAGGCTATAGCAGCTGCTAGTGATAATCGCAAGTAAAATCCAGCAGGCTGGTTGTACCCAAGTTGATCTATCGATCCACGTGGTACATTTGGCCTGCCCATACACGGTTCCTGCTGAACCGGCCAAGATTCAAACTGTCAATGGCTGGTCTTATGGACCTTAGATTTGTAAGCTCCTTGAGGGCAAGGACTAATGGTAATGTATAATAAATATGTAAAGCGCTGTGTAAACTGATGGTGCTATATAAGTACCTGTAATAAATAAATAAATGTTGGATGAAAAGACTTGGCTTGCAATCTGTGCTCTAATTCATCCAAAGGGTATTCAGTAGGGTTGGTCTGTGAAGGCCACTGGAGTTGCTCCACACCAAACCCATCAATCCATGTCTTTATGGAGCTGGCTTTGTGCACAGTCATGCTGGAACAGAAAAGGGTCTTCTGAAAACTGTTGTCACAATGTTGGAAGCCCACAATTGTCTAAAATGTCTTTGTATGCTGTAGCATTACCAGTTCCCCTTAATGGAAACAAAAAAACTGAATTTGGAGGGGTTTCCTACTTTTGGCCATATAATGTAAAAGCCATGGTGATAAAATACTTCCACTGGAAACATGAGTGATTCAGCCACCGGTAACCACTCTAAAACCGAAATACAGTCTGTACATGAGGTCTTTAAGGATTAGCGCGATCGCTGTTGGGCAGATCAGCACCAGTAGAGCTAAACATTGGCCACTAAGTGGTGTATGTCTCGATATTTCAGCCCAAAAGCACATCGTGCCAAGTTGAAAGACAACATGCAAACTTATGCATCCTGAAAACAGCCCTCTTGAAGGTATCCCTTTCATTTAAATGCATTATCTCATGGGCAGTGATAAACCGCTGTGATCATGATATACTGCTAGGTAAGGTTTATCAGTTTAAAAAAAAGGTGGCCATCTTGTGCCCGCCATTTGCAGCCGATCCACTAAGAATAAGGAACATCACTGAATCCTGGAGGCACCTCTTGCTTCAGTGAAGGCACGGGTTGCTTTTAAAATCAAAAGCTGAAACTTGACAAGGCCACAAAACAGCTTCGTTCTGCATGGACAAGGCAGCACCTTCTGTGGAAAAGAGGACCTGTCTTTTGTAATGTTTTTACTCATCAATCCAGTTCCAGTAATGACATTTTTTAATATTCTTTAATGTTCAAAGTGTTTAATGGAGTGCCACTGTTAGATGACCACCCCTTCCATCATTGGTTGTGCTGTCTTTGCCCCGGTTGAGATTTGTATAATTTAAAGAAGATTAGTGTTTCAGAGGAGGTTTCTATTCTCTTCCTTTTCTGACACAGGAAATGGGGGGAAATCTCCATCAAAAGGGACAAAGACGGCAATAAAACCCTTTGGTAAAAGAGCACCAGGGCTGTGTTGAAAAGTTCTGGTAACTTCGAGGCTGGCCACTTGAGCAAGCCCTAGAATTACGGGCTTACTAATCGAACCACTTTCCAGTATCAACCCTCACAAGCCCCGATGAGGAACCTTAAATTCAATCTCTATGACAAATCTGATTTAAGCTGGACTTTCATCCACAGACAGGCAAAGTCTTCTTTTTATAATATCACTTCTACCCTGTGGACTCTATTCTAGGCCCATCAGATTCCAATGAGTTGCCATCGACTAAACCACTGCATCAAACTTCAGTTGAAATGCCTACACAGACCAAGGTCCAGCGCCCCACCAAGACAACTTGTTTCAGAGTTTCCTAAAGTTTTTGTAAAGGCTGAAGTTTTTTTTTTTTTTCACTTCATGCATTCTACCTTCAGTGTGCAACTCCCCCCAGCCACTTTCTGATTGCCTTACTCCAGGGATTGGCCAGGGGAATGATAAATATTCAACTGATCATCTGAATCTCCAAGCCCTATGCTCTGGAAACTTCTTTCAGAGGCAGGGAGAAGCAATCAAACTCTCAGTTCGGGAACCCTGGTCAGACCAATCAACAACCACTCCACTTACTACAGTGGAGCCAAAAACTAAAACGTAGCTGCCTAACTAGGTGGACTTACCTGAGCCCAAAGCAGCGATGTGCATGAGAGCTGAGGCTCTCGCTGGTCTCTCCCTCCTGATTGGCGGAGATGCAGCAGCAGGAGCTATTGGCTCCCACTGCTGTCAATCACAGCCAGTGAGGGGGCCGACCTGAGCTCTGTGTTTATTATGGACACAGAGCCGGCTCAGAAGTGAGCACGCACAGCAAACCGCTTGCTATGGGGGCACGTGGCAAGGGAGAGGGGCCCAGAGCACCGGCGGGGACCCGAGAAGAGGAGGATCTGTGTATAAACAATGCAAATTTTAGTTTTTTTTTTCATACTATTTCAGTAACAGCACAGCGGCACAGCGACTTAGTGGATAGCATTTCTGCTTTGCAGCACTGAGGTCAATATCTGCATGGAATTTGCCTGTTCTTGCATAGTTCCTCCAGGCACTATGCCCCCCCCCCCTCCCCCACACTCTCCAAAGTCATACTGGCAGGTTAACTTGGTTATGTCTAAATTGTCTCTAGTATGTGCGTGTATGTTTGTGAGGGGGCCTTAGATTGTAAGCTCCTTGAGGGCAGTATGTAAAACAGTGCATTCATTTGTATGTAAACGCCAGTGATAAATATTTAGCACAGCTAACACCTCTAAAATGGAGGCTTTACAAATCTGCAAATGTAAAAAGTGCTACTTGTGCTGCCATAGGAGTTTTTGCCAATTAAAGGATATCAGACATGTCGATAAACTTACAAACCGATCGATAAATAAGACATTTCAAAAAACAAAAATGGTCCTCCTGGAGGATAACTGCCCACGTTTTGTGTTTTAGTCGCCAAGTCTTTGAAACGGATTTCCTCTGTTCTGCTAGAGATAAGCTTAGAGCATGGGTGCGCAACCCGCGGCCCTTCAGCTGTCGTGGAACTACAATTCCCATCATGCCTCTGCCTTTGGGAGTCGTGCTTCTGTCAGCGGTTTGCAATGCCTCATGGGACTTGTAGTTCCCACAACAGCTGGTGGGCCACAGGTTGAGCACCCAAGGCTTAGAGGCACCAGAGCACATGCCTGTACTCCCGATCCTTCACTGCCAGTTATAGACAAGAGCTGAAGATGCAGCTTAAAACCTAAAAAAAACACATGTATATACATAAAAAAATATAAGATGATGCAAAACACTTCTTTTTTTTTTTTTGGAATATGCTGTAAACAAAATATTATATTGAAAAAAGTAGTTTTTTTTTTTTTTTTTTTTTTTTTTTTACATACCTTTTCCTAGGTACACCCCACTTCATTGTGAGCTGCTCCTGATTTACATATAATTCAATGGACTTCCACGGTGTTCTCCCCTCCCCACCCAAGGTCCCTTTAAATCCTCTGTGGTTCTCCAGCATTTATTAACAGTGACCTGGAGCCTAAAGTTTATGTCTGGTCAAAATTAAAAACATATTCAGTATACAGTGGAACCTTGGTTTATGAGTAACGCGGTTAACGAGCGTTTTGAAAGACGAGCAACTTTTTAAAAAAAATCCTGACTCGGTTTGCGAGTGTTGACTCGCAAAACTAGCAGGATTCAAGCCAATGGTGGTGTGCAGTACCGCAGTTGGCCAGAGGTGCGGGGGCGCCGGTGACACTCGGAACAATTCGGAGCCTTCGGAAATACTCAGTTCCTGAGCGTTTCTGAGCCTTTCCGAGAGTTTCCGAGCTCAGCCGAGCTGTCCCCAAGTATTTCCGAGGCTCTCTGGCACCCCCCCCACCTCTGGCCACATGCGGTATTGCATGCAATAGAAGTCAACGTGTAACTAATCGTTTTCCTTTTCATTGACTTCTATGGGGAAACTTGCTTTGATATGAGAGTGTTTTGGATTACAAACATTCTCATGGAACGGATTATGCTCGTAATCCAAGGTTCCACTCTACCTCTTTGCAACACATGCACATTTTCCACGTCTTGTCTATAAAAACACTGCCAAGGACAGCAAAAATACCTGTCCATCTGCCAAAAATCCAGTGAGCTCCCTACTTCCTGTAGTATGCCAACAACACTGCCTGTGCTTCACTGAGATCCCAAGCAGAGTTGTCAGCACTATTTAAAGTGTTACTAAACCCAGAAGCCTGCATTCACTGAATCTGGTCTCCCACAGTACACAGAACATGGAAATGCAATTATTTTAGTAAATATAAACTGCTAAATACCTTTTCTCATCAGCAGTATATAGCAGTCTTGTGACTTCTATCAGTGTCTGGTTAAAGCTTGTAGGAGGAGTTTTCATTCTCCTCTGACTGTCCTATGAGGCTGCATGACCACATGGCTCTGGGCTGATCACATGCACCCTCCCAGAAAAAAAAAACAACTCACTAGCAATACACACCAAACTGAGCATGTGCAGAGTGCCCCCAAGGCTCTGTTCTATCAGCAGATGCATTGGTGACAATGGAAGTTTACACAATGCAGAGGATTAACCCCTTAGGTTCCACAGTGAGTATAACAAGCATGCTTTACTGCATATATACAGACTGATTTTACTGTTGTGGGTTTAGTAACACTTTCGTTTCTCTCCTGCGGGACAAAACACCTCCCCTAGATATAAGTGGAAGAGTGTGGTGTGTAGCACAGCGGGGTTCAGCTCAGCCATGCATGTATTGCAGAGATGTACTGTATAGGTTTTTATTTTACTCAGACATAGCAGAACTATACTCACCATCACTACAGGGATGTGGTGTCCATGTTGGCCACTGATGCCCATTTGGTCGCTTTTTTTCCCCCCAGGTACCAACCTTTGCTCGTTTTCATTGGCCAGGCCAAGATGAGGTCACTTCCGACACATGTGCGGGAGTTCATTCATCTCAGCATTGTCGAAAATTGTAAACTGAGCTGCGCATACATAGTGTACAGTGCGGACAGGCAGACAGGTAATGCAGAAGAAGAGACATCGGGGTTGATTTACTAAATGCAAATAGACTGTGCACTTCGCAAGGGCAGTTGTTTCAGAGCTTTGTAAATAAGGTAAGGCTTCACTTTGCAAAGAATACCCAATCACAAGCAAGGAAAATTAAAAAAAAAACTGCATTTTTGCTTGCATGTGATTGGATGATGGAAGTCTGTAGAGATTCTGCTCATTTACTAAGCTCTGGAGCAACCTCGCTTACAGAGTGCATAGTCTATTTGCCTTTAAAAAAAAAAAAAATCAACCCCATAGGTTTCTTCTTCATTAAAATTTCTGCCTGATCATCATTTTTGTTTCCTAAAGTTCCACTTTAAGCCACTCCTGGAATTGCCACCTGCTGGAGACGATCCTTCGTTATTGATTGGATGTCAATGTCGCTACTGAATAAAGCCCTATATACTTAAAGTATATGTGAACCTGCACCTTGTAAACCAACGTAAACAGTATAAAATAGAAATGAAAGGCAAAACATCTGTGTATACGCTAGGTATTTTAGAAAAATATATATAAATTATCTTTTTTTTCCCTTTCTTATAATCACATATCCTTTGTTCTCAGCAGCATAAGGAGCTCAGGGAGCTGAGGGAGGAGAAAGGGCAGCACACTGGTCTTCCCAGTGCATGGCAGTGCAGAAGGAGGGGGGGTTGCTTGTCTAGGCAAGTCTGATCATTGGAGGAGAGCAGGCTGAGTTCCCAGCATAGCTAGAAAACTGACCACGCTGTGCTCTCCTGCTTTGTGTGGTCAGTTTTTAAAAAAGCAGAGGGACTGGCGGGATCACCAGGGATTTCACACAAAGGAAGCAATATGAAGAGAACAGGAGACTTTCTATTCTGCTGTACATGTTACAGCAGACACATATCAGGAATACAAAGTGTTGGGTTTACATATTCTTTAAAGCTATATTCAGTAGCAACATTGGCTACACATACACTTTTGTATAATCCGAGTAGAATTATACGTGTGATATTTTTAAAAATGGATATCTCAAACCATCAACCAGAAAATAGTATTTTTGGATTTTTTCTACTGTTTTGTCAATTTTAACCAAAAGAATACAAGCCTGCCCACCACGACAAGCTAGACTCTTTTAGGGCAAAAAAAAAGAAAATAGTATTTTTTTTCTTTTTACCCATTTTGCTCTATACTGGCTTTTGGGGTGACTTATTGACAAGAGCAAACTGTAGACCAGCACCAGGTTGGATACCCCGCAAAACACTGAGGCTCTTCCCGGATCCTGCTTAGTTTTCCTAAACCCAGGAACCATATTTGACCTCTGCAGACCTTGTAAGGGCTTGTGGCCAAATTTGGGTGCTGCCTCTCGATAAAATACAAGTCTTGTTAGTTGGCAACCTCCCCATCCTGACTACAAAACGCAAAAACTATAGAAGAATAAAATGCCCACCTTACATCCTAGGTTCCAGTAGGCTCAACAAGGTGAAGGTGACTTTTTTGGGGGGGTCTTCTCATGGAATCCTGGGGAAAGCCAAGAATTCCAAATCCTATGAGAGTGGGGACAGGGCTGAGCCTTGCACCGTGTGTGAATGGACACACACAGAGCAGCGGCTCAAGAGCTAGCCTGCTTGGTTCCCCCTATAGCAAGCTGCTTGCTATGGGGGCACTCAGTTGAAGGGAGGGACCTGAGGAGTATCGGGGGCTGCTCTGTGGAAAACCACTGCACAGAGCAGGTAAGTATGACATGTTTGTTATTTTTTTTAAATCTGGCTTTAATATCACTTCAAATTAATTAGATTCATGCTACTATAGTCGCATGGCTGTATTCACCCATTTATCAAGCACTTCTACAATCCTGAATGCTACCTCACTGGTGCTTACTCCTCCAGGGTCCATTTCTCCAATAAACTATTTAGCAAGGTCCTGGAGCTGTCTTTACAGAATGTTCTCAGAGCTCTATAGCTCCTTTATGGCAGCAAGCAAAATGGCAGCACTTGGGACAACCAATAGACTATTAGGCCCCATGAGATCAGCTACAGGAAGCGGACAGAACTTGAGGATTGAGGAACTTGAGGAGTAATCAGGAGGTTGGGGTCTGCCAACTAAGTGGACCTTGTATTTTAGGTCCTCCTTAAATTAATTACACCCATGCTACCATGGTTTCACGGCTGTATTCACTCATTTACTCCAGCTTGCAGGTGCTTACTCCTTCAGGGTCTATTTCTCCAATAAACCATTTTGCAAGATCCTAGAGCTGTATCTACCGAATGTTCTTGGAGGATTATAGCTCCTTCATGGCAACATGCAAAATGGCAGCACTTGGGACAACCATTAGACTATTAGGCCCCATGAGCTCAGCTATAGGAAGTGGACAGAACTCAAGGAGTAATCAGGGGAGCTACCAACTAAGTGGACCTTGTGTTTTAGGTCCTCCTTCAGTTAATTACAACCATGCTACTATGGTCTCATGGCTGTATTAACCCAAATACCCATGAGCTCAGCTATAGGAAGCAGACAGAACTCGAGGAGTAATCAGGGGAGCTACCAACTAAGTGGACCTTGTGTTTTAGGTCCTCCTTCAGTTAATTACACCCATGCTACTGTGGTCTCATGGCTGTATTAACCCAAATACTCCAGCTCGCAGGTGCTTACTTCTTCAGGGTCCATTTCTCCAATAAACCATTTAGCAAGGTCCTGGAGCCTTGTCTACAGAATGTTCTCAGGAGGTTTATAGCTCCTTTATGGCAACAACAAAATAGAAGCACTTGGGACCACCAAAGGACTATTTGTCTCCATGAGATCAGCTACAGGAAGTGGGCAGGACTTGAGGAGTAATCAGGGGGTGGCTGCCAAGTAAGAGGCCCTTGTATTTTATGTCCTTCTTTAAATTAATTACACGTGCTTCTCACCAATTTATCAAACACTTCTACAATCCTGAACTCCTCCTCGCTGGTGCTTACTCCTCCGGGGTCCAATAAACCATTTACCTGGGTCCTGGAGCTGTGTCTACAGGATGTTCTCGGAGTTTTATGGCAATAAGCAAAATGGCAGCAGCACTTTGGACAACCAAAGGACTATTAGAAATACAAGTGAACCCAACAGATAATGACAACATAAACTGATGACCTTTTCTGGCCTTTTCTTACAATATGACGTTTAGAACAGATGAAATGCAATATCACACATGGAAGGTGAATGACTTGAATGCAGAGTGAGAAACTTCATTTGAATTTATTGAGAACCTGACAGTTCATCAGACAGATGCCCTAGTTTAGGGTGATATGGCGAAAGGCAATGATGCACAGCATCGAAGAATGATCTTAAAAATGTAATAACTGGTAATTGTGTCATAAACCTACGACATCATGGAACTGCTTTTACATTTCAAAAGTGAAATATTACGACCAGAGATGAGCCAACCCATTCAGGAATCAGGCGAGTGGCTCCACCGGATCACGATCAGCAATTGCCTGCATTACGGCACGGTTCTCTGCAGATCGGTCAAACCCAAAGTCCCCTGATTGTTGAATCGATTGGCTCATCTCTAATTGCGACAGATGAATCGCTGTAGTAGCTGCAACCAATCTGCTACTTTTTAGGATGTTTTCCCATAATCACCAGCAGAAAATGAAAAAAATAAAATAAAAAATGACATCATGTTAAATAAAAAGGGAAAATTGGTAGTCATGGAACTGTGTGGGTTTTTGTGATAGGTGGACACTGGTGACAATGGCAATGAAAGGTGGATCCAAATATGGAGATGACCGTTATTTTACAGGACTCCCTAGAACTTCCATTTAAGGCCAAGTAAATCTAAAACTACAAAAGAGAATTTTATAACCCTCAAATGTGTAAAAGCTCCCGTGTCCAATCAGAACATGAGCTATTTGACATATATTAAAACCCAATTTCCCCATAAGGAGAATGTGGCGGAGTGTCCTTCATTGGGATAATTGACAGCTAGTCATCAGTGTGACCTAACCGTCTACCCTCAGGATCAGAACTTCACATCAAATGCTCTCTTTTCTAATATGCCTATGGAACTTTTACATGCATTTATAGAGAGTTGCGATAAACATTTTTTGGGACTTTATGGTTTCAACACCAGTGTCACCTTGATATTGGTTTAGGACAATTTTTAGTCCTTGTCGAAAGCTTAAAAGGTTAAACAATAGGCTGTTTATCCCCCAAGCCACAACATGGCAGCGAAAAGCAAGGTTCCGGAACCCCTTCTCTTATTGCCCAAGGGCTGTGACTAGGTGCAGTATGTGCGACCATGTACTCCATAATAAATGATCCACTGCTTCACCCTTACAAGCGAAATCATTGACAAAGCTCAGGTCTCCGGCAAAGGGTCAAAGCGTAGCTAAACCCAAAAACAAAAAAATGATTACATTGCAACTTACTGGTCCTTTCCCTTCATCTGCAACCTGGTAGTTCTACCAACAACGCATACACTGTCCTAGGGCGACAACACTCACTCCTCCAATGTATCTATAGGGGCAGCCATGGTTGCCTTTCAGGCTGGACTACAAACATGTCTGCCTTTGTTCATCTCCATTACATGGGGAGATTAGTAGTTTGCAAAAGGTAGACAATGTTTTATGCTGCATTTCCAGGCAATATCAACGGGTATTTTATGTACTTGCTGAAAAAATGTCCTTAGCCTGAAAAAAAATGCAGCCAGCATAGCTAAGGTGTGGTGAGCTGCAACATATCACGTTTTCATTCTTGGGTTTAGTTATCCTTTAATACTCTCTGATGGGGGGGGGAATCTGGATGTTATCTAGAGATTGACGCAAAACGCAGTGGCTATACTTTGTTCTGGAAAAAAAAAAAAAAAATCACAAATATAGCTTTGATACTACTGGACAGATTAAAAAAAATATATATATATCCCCTTTCTGTCTGCTACCCCCCTGAGCAAAAGTTGTCACAAACTATTCTCAATTCCTGTCCCCGCCGAGCCCCCCCACCCACCCCCTTCCTCACCCAACCTCAGAGCAAAACAACTAAAAAAATAAATAAATTAAACCTCACAACTTAAACCTCAGTTAGCACAAGGGTGAAACTACTCTTCAATCATTGACAATTCCAACATGCTCTGTGTAACAAAAAAAGAGGTCAATCATTGCACAGAATGTCGCGGTCTTGTGCGTCGGAGCCCCTCCCCCAGGGGGGGTGTCCTTGGTTCCTTCTGGTTTCGGTTCCAGCGCCAACAGGTCCACTTCCAAGTCTGGGGACCTCTTGGTGTTTTTTTTCGTTTTCGAGACAGATTGTACAAAAACCCCAAGCTGCTCTTTCCTTATAAAAACAGCACCTGGCACTGCCCGCTATCAGGGGTCCGGCAAGTCTGATGTATCGACTATGACTTTAATAAAAATAGTATCGTCTTTTATGTACGTCCCGTTTTCCAGCACGGTCTGAGCGACAAACACAGGGCACCCCGAGGCAATGTTCATTTCCCCCGTGGGTTTTTTGAAGCTGCTGCTGTTGGGGTCTGGCTTGAAGGCGTCGCCAAGATGGCGGCGTGACGGTCCCTGGTCCATTAGCATGAGGCTTACTTTCTGTTTGAACGGCCAAGGAAGCAGAGAATCGTACTCTCCCCTCATGATAACGAAGAACAGCGATAAATGAGTGTTCTTCCCCATGCCGTCCCCGTTCAGGTAGACCCTGGCGCACATCTTGTAGCCAAAGTAGCCGGTGTAGAACGGCTGACTGTACAGCGACAATGTCTTTCCCATGACGGCCTCTTGCTTCCGCCTCTTGTAATCGCGGATTTTCCAGATCAAAATGCCGTTGTAGCTGGCGGTCTCCAGGACCTGGAACCGGAGGTCCATGTCGGCCAGGCGGATGTCGTGAACGCTCAACATCTGGTCGTGTCTATTGATTTGGGTCTCCAGGACACCTAAGGGAATAAGGAAAAACGTTAGAAAAATATGGACATCTAATGTGTAGGGTAATTAAATCTGATCTCTAGGCATCAGAAAAAAATGACCCTTGCAGTGGGGGTTGCCGTACCCCATGCACTGCAATGGATGAATGCTTGTTTAGTCTAGGGGTGCACAGATGAGGTGCAATACTTACCATACTACCCCTGGCTCCAATGCTTCCACCCCTATAAGGTGCTCTCAAGCTGTGGTCGCATCTCCTCACATACAATGTGCTCTGGCATGGTTTGCACTCACACTGAAGCCAACTGTACTGACCACAAGCGGACCTCTGTTCAAGGCTTGGGGGGCTTAATTAATCCCAAGCACAGTTCAGAGCACTCACACTACACAAACGAAACAACAGCCCAAGAGGGTGAACTGTGCCCGGGACTGGTTCAAAGTGCCAGTGTGAGTGTACCCTTAAAGAACAAGAAAGAAAGAGGGTGCCACCTTCCAAGTGTAGTTTATTAGTAAACCCAAAAAAAAAAAATTGATAACTATGCACTCACTGTTTATTATGGGTCTATACAGCGAGTTCGTAATGATCAATTCTATGGATTTGATGGGTTTATACAGCGAGTTCATAATTATCAATTCTTTGGGTTTTATGGATTTATACAGTGAGTGCATAATTATCAATTTGTTTTTATGGGTTTACTAATAAACTACACTTATAAAGTGGTGACCTCCTTCTTTCTTGTTACCTTTATACTCTACAGCAGTGGTCTCCAAACCGTGGCCCTTTGCTTGGCTTTATCTGGCCTTTGAGCTCCATTCCACCAACTGACACCAATAATTGGGCACCATTCCTCCTACTGACTCCATCATTGGGGCACTATTCCTCCCACTGATACCAACAATGGGGCACTATTCCTCCCATTGAAACCAATGATGAAGCACTGATCCCAGGGCATTTTTTACTCCCACTGGCCACCATCCAGCCCACCTAAAGCCTGAAGGACAGTAAACTGCCCTTTGCTTAGAAAGTCTGGAGACCCCTGATCTACAGGAAACCTGAGGTCCTATTACCCAGAGGTGCAGCAGCCATATTAAGTGTGGGCTCATCATCCATTTACCCCTTACCATTTGGGCATTACAAGTCTTACAATCATCTTTGCACCATTGCTTCATCACTGCACCCTTTAAAGAACATTTAACCCTTGCAATGCAGTATGGAGAAGGTTCACATCTCCCCTCCAAAACGCTCAAAGCCAGAAGCTCCAAAACGCCTGAAGCTCAAACAAGTTCTGGCACTTTTTTTTTTTTAGGCAGATTTGGGCGTTTCTCTGCTTTTTACATCGGTGACCTTTTGACCTGCACAAAATCGCGGCAAAAAGTCGCAAAAATCGAGGCGAAAACGCAGTAAAATCACAGTAAAATTGCGTGACTTTCTGCCTGAAAATGCTACTCTCAGGTGTGAATGGAGACTTATAAATTTGCTTTTAAACAGAAATGCACACAACCAAGAAATACTAGTATGTGATTAGTCAGCATAGAAACAAAACTGGCCTTGGATTATCTCAGTTAGGTTATCTTGTGGTGTATCTAAAGCCAAAATGTTTTATTTAAAGTCATGGACTAAGAAGACCATGCTTGGGTTTTACCGCGAACTGTGTCCCATTGGAGGAGGAGATTTCCCTTTACATCCTGTCCCCTAGACACAACAGGTAGTGGGAGTAGTTCTCTACAATGCAAGAGAAATCCCCTCTTAGTTGCCACCAGAACGAGTGTCTTCACTTTAAGGTTTTACCCCATTCCTGTTCTGGGGGAAACTCAAAATTTAAAATGTGATCACTAGGGCAAATAAAGAGTAAATCTCACCAACAGGCCAGAATCTAGGGGGGTGCAGGGGGGGCGGGGTGCTGTGCCTGTGCCCCCCCCCCTTCATATTTTAGTTGTGTCCTCCAGGTCTCAAAGGGTACATCCAGTGATCCATAGGGCACTCTGATGGGGACAGTTGATGTAAGGGGCTCTCTGATGGGGACAGTTGATGTAAGGGGCTCTCTAATGGGGACAGTTGATGTAAGGGGCTCTCTGATGGGGACAGTTGATGTAAGAGGGCACTACGATAGGGACAGTTGATGTAAGGAGGCACTCTGCTGGGGACAGTTGATGTAAGGGGGCACTCTGCTGGGGACAGTTGATGTAAGGGGGCACTCTGCTGGGGACAGTTGATGTAAGGGGGCACTCTGCTGGGGACAGTTGATGTAAGGGGGCACTCTGCTGGGGACAGTTGATGTAAGGGGGCACTCTGCTGGGGACAGTTGATGTAAGGGGGCACTCTGCTGGGGACAGTTGATGTAAGGGGGCACTCTGCTGGGGACAGTTGATGTAAGGGGGCACTCTGCTGGGGACAGTTGATGTAAGGGGGCACTCTGCTGGGGACAGTTGATGTAAGGGGGCACTCTGCTGGGGACAGTTGATGTAAGGGGGCACTCTGCTGGGGACAGTTGATGTAAGGGGGCACTCTGCTGGGGACAGTTGATGTAAGGGTGCACTCTGCTGGGGACAGTTGATGTAAGGGGGCACTCTGCTGGGGACAGTTGATGTAAGGGGGCACTCTGCTGGGGACAGTTGATGTAAGGGGGCACTCTGCTGGGGACAGTTGATGTAAGGGGGCACTCTGCTGGGGACAGTTGATGTAAGGGGGCACTCTGCTGGGGACAGTTGATGTAAGGGGGCACTCTGCTGGGGACAGTTGATGTAAGGGGGCACTCTGCTGGGGACAGTTGATGTAAGGGGGCACTCTGCTGGGGACAGTTGATGTAAGGGGGCACTCTGCTGGGGACAGTTGATGTAAGGGGGCACTCTGCTGGGGACAGTTGATGTAAGGGGGCACTCTGCTGGGGACAGTTGATGTAAGGGGGCACTCTGCTGGGGACAGTTGATGTAAGGGGGCACTCTGCTGGGGACAGTTGATGTAAGGGGGCACTCTGCTGGGGACAGTTGATGTAAGGGGGCACTCTGCTGGGGACAGTTGATGTAAGGGGGCACTCTGCTGGGGACAGTTGATGTAAGGGGGCACTCTGCTGGGGACAGTTGATGTAAGGGGGCACTCTGCTGGGGACAGTTGATGTAAGGGGGCACTCTGCTGGGGACAGTTGATGTAAGGGGGCACTCTGCTGGGGACAGTTGATGTAAGGGGGCTCTCTGATGGGGACAGTTGATGTAAGGGGGCTCTCTGATGGGGACAGTTGATGTAAGGGGGCTCTCTGATGGGGACAGTTGACGTAAGGGGCTCTCTGATGAGGGCAGTTGATGTAAGGGGCATTCTGATGGGGACAGTTGACAGAAGGGGCACTCTGATGGGGACAGTTGACAGAAGGGGCACTCTGATGGGGACAGTTGACAGAAGGGGCACTCTGATGGGGACAGTTGACAGAAGGGGCTCTCTGATGAGGACAGTTGACGTAAGGGGCACTCTGATGGGGACAATTGATGTAAGGGGGCTCTCTGATGAGGACAGTTGATGTAAGGGGCTCTCTGATGGGGACAGTTGATGTAAGGGGCTCTCTGATGGGGACAGTTGATGTAAGGAGGCTCTCTGATGTAAGGAAGTACCCCTTTACAAAATAAAGCTTTTACTTTAAATTTTCCATCCCTGGGGTCAGGCTAAGATCTTCCGGTTGTCCTTACCTGGATTCCATGCAGCAGCAGTCTTACTTATCGTCTCCAACTGAGTCAGACGGGCCTGTAGTGACTCCAGAGTGCTCTTTATATTATCTGCGTCTTCCCCGGTCTGCCGCAAGCTATGGATTTCCTTATCCAAGTCTTTTAGCTTTTCTGCTTGGCCTTCAATTACTCTCTGCACAGAGGGAAAAAAAATGTCAATAATAAAACGATACACCACCAACTAAACAGGATAACAGCAATCGATCTGGGTGACATTCTCCTGCAAGCCCAGTTATCTGATGGCAACAAACTGCCTTGGATTAAACCCAACCCAGGAAAGGAATTGCACTTGGCCATCATTTAGCAAAGCCAGGACATGGTAAAATCTCCTTCAATTATCACCATCCTATCAGATGCACACAAAATTGTCCAAAATCTCTCAAATTGTGGCCTGGCCTCTATTGCTCCATGATGGGGATTTTAAATCTGCATAACCAACTAATAATACACATGATAATAACTGATAATACAGCCCAGGCTGGGCGGACGTACTAGTTAGTTGGTCATGTGATGCCAATTCACTTCCATTCCAGTTATTAGTCTTTCTAAAATCCAATACTTTTGATGCATTAAGAGCAAAAAAAGATTTAAGAAATCCTTTGCAAAAAGGAACAGAACTAAGATTCCCAATAGGGAACCCAGGTCCTTACTATTTAGCGACAGGCAAAAAAGGGCAAACCCCCCAATCTGTCTCCTGAGGGTGGCGCTATAACCCAATGAACAGAGATCAAAATCTCAATTAATGGAAACAAAATGTTCTCTTTTTGGGAGCTCTATGGAAATGTAATTGTGGTGGGTCCAGAGTACAATCTGCACATGAAATCCAAGAAATGTATTGTAAAAGAAAGAAGCAGATGAAACTCATATGAAGCAGACAAATTTAATATGGTCTATAACGAGAATAATACTATAATAAATAATAAAGCTGAACTCCAGGCAGATTTTAAATATACCAATGAATGCATTTATGTCTAAAAAATAAAATTATATTTATTTTAAATAACAAAAATATAAATTGGCTTAATTTTAGACCCCTTTCACACTGAGGCGCTTTCACACTAAAAAAAAAAGCGCCTGAAAAGCTCACGAAAACCTATTTCCATTAAAATCAAATGAATGCTTTCACACTGGGGCAGTGGGCTGGCAGGGCGGTGAAAAAATGCCCCTCTCCGTTGAAATGAATGGAAAGCTCTTCAAAAGCGCCTGAAAAGCTCTTCAAAAGCGCTCAAATGTTTTACTGGCAGTTTAGAAACGTCTCCAAGGAGGAGCATGCTTACAGGAAGAAGGGGTAAGGGTGGGTGATCTAATCAGCTTATTGCTGCTCCTTGACTGTCCAATCACAGACTGAGGAAAGAATGATGACCAGGCTTGTGTTGCCTAAAGCAGAACTTTGGCCTGCGATTAAAAATAAGAACGGTACTGCAGCACTTAAAGCAAGCTCCACCCAAAAGGGGAAGATCCGCTTGATCGCTTACTTATAGGTAAAATTCACGCATGGGAGTTTACTCCTACTTTAATTTATGAGGCTTGTATATCAAATAGCAAATGGATTTGGAACATGTTCCGACAATCATACCGTAGCCTTTTTTTTTTTTAAAGAAAAAAAAAAAAAATCACCACCCCAGGCAGGCTATGCTGTCTAGCAGGGCTGTGTAAATCTCAGGACTGGATGCACAGAATTACAATTCCTTTGGCAGGTAGGACATGTTTCAGCCGTGTATTTAGCTGTGCACCCGGAGTTCAGCTTTAAGAATGAATACACACCTGCCCTGAACTCCCCTTGTGATGCTTATGAAAAGTCACTTATTACAAAAAAGTAAAGTCACTTATGACAACACGCGGAGAGCCCCCCTTTTTTTCGGGTCTTGTTAAAAAAAAAAAGTATGCAAATGTTTTCACAGAAATTGTCCATTTCAAAGACTTGTGAAACCGTTATGTCAGAGTGAGAAATTTCAGCAGCTCAGACACAATACGGTCCCCCCCCCGATGTGCACAGGAAACCCTCTGATGACAGGTAGAAGATATCTTTCCTGGCAGGTCTGATAGGCATTAAAGGAGAACTCTGCCAAGAACATTCTCTGGGGACCTGAGCACACAATACAATGGTTTCTGTGCAAAAAAAAAAAAAAAAAAAAAAAAAAAAAAAACAGCAGTGATTATAAGCACATTACTCTATTTAATGATAATTCTATTATAATAAATAGGTTTTCTCCGCCCCTTGGAGATAGCATACTGGCTAATCAGGACTGTTAGTCTAACACTGTAAATGTGCTTACATGATGGGAAAACGCATAGCTGACCTCATCACTCCTCTGCTGCTCCTGCCCAATCAGCACCAAGCTGTAACTGCACTAGAGGTCAGAGACCTGGCTGTGCTGCCGGACAGGAATGCCTGCATCACAATACTAGCTGAACGGAATGCCAACATTAAAGTGTTTACAAGTGAACATAAATTCAATTTTTAATTTTTGTGTGTGTATATATTAGGTTAGTAGTGGTTAACTTCCTTGACATGGGGGGGGGGGGGGGGGGGGGGCTTCAAGCGTAGCACTCGACATCACGAATGGGCTGCACATAAACTAGTAAATATTCAGTGTCAGAGACAGCAAACAAACAACAGGATATAGTCAGACTATTGGCATGATACAAAAGATGGTCAGACACTGCAGACATGATACAGGAGATGGTCAGAGGCTGCAGACATGATACATGAGATGGTTAGAGACTCCATACATGATACAAGAGATAGTTAGAGACTGCAGACATGATACAAGAGATGGTTAGAGATTGCAGAAATTTTACAAGAGATGGTCAGAGACTGTAGACATGATACATGAGATGGTTAGAGACTCCATACATGATACAAGAGATAGTTAGAGACTGCGGACATGATCCAAGAGATGGTCAGAGACTATATGAATGATAAAAGAGATGGTCAGAGACTGCAGAAATTATACAAGAGATGGTCAGAGACTGCAGAAATTATACAAGAGATGGTCAGAGACTGCAGAAATTATACAAGAGATGGTCAGAGACTGCAGACATTATAAAAGAGATGGTCAGAGACTGCAGACATTATACATGAGATGGTCAGAGATTGCAGAAATTATACATGAGATGGTCAGAGACTGCAGGCATAATACAGGAAACGGTCAGAGACTGCACACATGATATAAGAGATGGTCAGGGACTGCAGACATGATACAAGAGATGGTCAGAGACTATATGAATGATAAAAGAGATGGTCAGAGACTGCAGAAATTATACAAGAGATGGTCAGAGACTGCAGATATGATAAAAGAGATGGTCAGTGATTGAAGAAATTATACATGAAATGGTCAGAGACTGCAGGCATAATACAAGAGATGGTCAGAGACTGCAGAAATGATAAAAGAGATGGTCAGAGAATGCATAAATGATACAGGAGATGGTCAGAGACTGCAGACATACTACAGGAGATGGCCAGAGACTACAGATATGATACAAGAGATGGTCAGAGACTGCAGGCACGATACAGAAGATGGTCAGAGAATGCAGGTACGCAGGAGAAGACTGTCCGAGACGGTGATCATACTATAGGAGTTGTTGCAGTTTGGAGACATGCTTAAGGAGACAGTCACTAACAGGATTATTATATTACATAGGACTGCTAGAGATCACTGCTATAACAGAAGTACGGGAGAGGATATCTCTATACGGTGAGGGGAATTCTCCTCTTAGATATATGTCTCTGGAAAAGATATAGTGTTCCTGCTGGAAGATTTCCCCTCACCCTTTGCTGTGCCATCTCTATAATTGAGACCCCATTCACACTTGAACATTTTACAGCTTGAAGCTCGAATGCTCAGAAATGTTCAACAAGCAAAATCCCATCCATTTCAATGGCCCCTGTTCACATTAGGGTTTTTCATCTGTTTCTCCACTGGAGACAATGACTACAAGAGTAGAGGGTGGACCTCCTCAGCTGAGGATGCACAGCAATAAAAAACTGACAAGGATTCTAACCCTTCTACATTTTATACAAAGCCTAGAAAAAGTTTGGGATTTACATATACTTTGAGCCAACAGAGGATTTTCAGGTATCAAATACCTGAAAACATAAAAAAAAAAAAAAAAGACAGAACAATGTTCGGTTATACGAATCATCAGCAAAATATCACAAAGACAGATATATTGACAAGGCACTAAGGAAGCAAAAGTGCATCCAAGACCATTCACTAACAAAGGCCTTTCATTCTTACAGCTCAGCAAGTTACCATAAACCCCAAAGGCTTCACATTCCTACAGAGCAACTGAAAAATCACATTTTTAAATACTGACAAGGAAGTCAATGTACAAAAAATGTTTGTTTCTGAAGGAATGTAAGCTGTGGAGTAAGTAATGCACAAAACTGCAATGTCCCTGTCTGAATACAGAGTACAGCATGTTCCTGGTCATGTAGGCAACTTAAGATTACAAGAGATAAAGGTGGACACTGTGCCAAAACTATAGGCCACATCTGTGTACAGGGTATAGCAGTTCGGCGGTTATACACTATCATATAATATAAACGACGGGAAAAAAAAAAAAGACACTGAAATGGCAATAATAATTGTAGTAAGAACTACATTAAAGCATATGTTGTCCTTGCTTTCCAAATAACCGTTAACAAAGGGAAATCAACAGCCAACAGAAGGCAACCAATCACAAACTGTTACCAATAGTCTGCAGAGGGGAACCAATCACCAACCAACCATCAAAAGAAGCTAGCCAACCGCCAAGAGAGGGCAACTGATCGTCAACCGACAGAGGGCAACTGATCGTCAACCGACAGAGGGCAACTGCTCGTCAACCGACAGAGGGCAACTGCTCGTCAACCGACAGAGGGCAACTGCTCGTCAACCGACAGAGGGCAACTGCTCGTCAACCGACAGAGGGCAACTGCTCGTCAACCGACAGAGGGCAACTGCTCGTCAACCGACAGAGGGCAACTGCTCGTCAACCGACAGAGGGCAACTGCTCGTCAACCGACAGAGGGCAACTGCTCATCAACCGACAGAGGGCAACTGCTCGTCAACCGACAGAGGGCAACTGCTCGTCAACCAACAGAGGGCAACTATTCGTCACCCAACAGAGGGCAACTGTTCGTCAACCAACAGAGGGCAACTGTTCGTCAACCAACAGAGGGCAACTGTTCGTCAACCAACAGAGAGCAACTGTTCGTCAACCAACCATCAACAGAGGGCCAGCGAACTGTCAACAGGGGACAACCATCCACCAACAGTCAGTCAACAGAGCAACCAGTTACCAACCATCAAAAGACGGCAACCAACTGCCAAACTAACTGTTAACCAACAGTCAACCAATCACTAACCAGCTTTTAACAGAGGCCAGGCAACTGCCAACAGAAGGCAACCAACTAACAGTCAGCAAAGGGTAACCATTCAACAACTAACTGCCAACAGAGTGCAACCAACCACAAGCCAACAGTCAATCAACAGAGCGCAACCAATTACCAACCAACCATCAAAGAGAGGAGAGCCAAACGGGGAAACCAACTAAGTGTTAACCAACAGTCAGCTGTGGGCAACCAATCACTAACCAACCATCAACAGAGGCCAGCCAGCTACCAACAGACGGTAACCAACAGCCAAGAGAGACCAACCAACCACCAACTAACTGTTAACCAACAGTCAATAGAGGGCAACCAACTAATAGAGGCTTGCCAACCGCCAGCAGAGGGCAACCATCAACAAATCGTTAACCAACTATCAACAGAGAACAAACAATCACCAACCAACCACCAACGAAGATCAACAAACTGCCAGCAAAGGGAAATCTGCTATCACATGCATCAAATCCTAGGCACAGTAGTACGACCCCCTCAAGAAAAACCTTGGGAATAGAAGCCATGTTTGTGTTGCTTACCTGCAGTTGGTGGATTTTGGCTTCATTGTTTCTCAGCATCTCTTTGTGTCTCTCAATCTCCACTTCAAAGTTACACATCTGTTTGTGAAGTATCTGAATACTTTTGTTCTTATCTGAACTTTCATTCTGTAATAAGGACACCTACGGAAAGGAAAACACGTGACAAGGCCGGGTGAATGATGAGCTCCATTTTCTCTCCATTAACTTGTAAAGACATTATTTCTAAGGGTGGCTGATATCTGTAATAACAATGCAAACAGGTCATACTGTTAACTTAAAGCAGATTTGCATAAAGAAAAAAAAATAATGTGAAACTACGGCAGTAAAGCAACTTCCGTGTGGTGCCTCTATTTCCTTTACAAGGCTAGTCCACCTGAAACGGACCTTTCAATGCTTGGTAGATGTCAGAAAGAGACAATTCTGGGTTTACACATTCTGTGCCACTTATTAGGGTCTTACACAATCCCTACTGGATTGTTTTTTTAATTTTATACTATGCAGAATAATAGCTAGAACAGCGGGAACACCCAAGAGGAACAGTGCTAAGAATTCTGGTAGGGAGATCTCCTTTTTTAAAGTATTCAAGACGTATAAAACACCAGGAAAAATATTGCTCTTGAATTAAAGAGCTACACCAAAATGTCCAAAATTACGTTTATTCCAAATATTGAAGTATGGGATACAACGCGTTTCGGAGACCACAAATCGTCCCCTTCATTGGGTCTTAAAGTAGAAGTTCAGGCTAAAACTACAATACTCTAAATCTACTTGCAAAGCAGCCCACAGAGAATTGCACCCACGATCAGTGCAGCACAGGTGCAATGCATAGGATCTTCCATTGCTGTCCCCCAGGCTCAGGCCCTTAGGGTCCTGCTGGTATTAGGCTGGAGGATGTGCGGCCGGACTACAGTGCATTGTGACATTGCGGCATACAGCCATTGTTCTGCAGACTAGAAGAAGGGCTGTAATTAGTCCCCAAAGGCGCGCATGGTCGCACATCTAGAAGCCCCACCTCACTCCCCGACTGTGCCTGACATTGGACTGGCATGTCACTTCAAGGCAGGAGAGGTGAGGCTGAGAGGGAGACAGCAAATGCACACAGGCACAAGCTCTGTGAACGCGCTGCGGAGGGACCTCTACAATTAGTCAGTCCCCTGATAGCCTATGTGTTTCATCAGCAGTGTACAGAGCCTGTTGGATAGTCTCCATGCACCTACCCTTAGACCAGGGGTCTCAAACTGGCGGCCCTCCAGCTGCTCCAGAACTACAAGTCCCATCATGCCTCTGCCTCTGGGAGTCATGCTCGTAACCATCAGCCTTGCAATGCCTCATGGGAATTGTAGTTCTGCAACAGCTGGAGGGCCACCAGTTTGAGACCCATGCCTTAGACCCTTTCACACTGGGGCGGTTTGCAGGCGCTATTGCGCTAAAAATAGCACCTGCAAACCGACCCGAAACAACCGCTGCTGTCTCTCCAGTGTGAAAGCCCGTAGGGCTTTCACACTGGAGCGGTGCGCTAGCAGGATGGGAAAAAAAGTCCTGTTAGCAGCATCTTCGGAGCGGTGTGTATACCGCTCCTGCCCATTGAAATCAATAGGACAGTGCAGCTATACCGCCGGCAAAGCGCCTGCCGTGGTTTTTAACCCTTTCTCAGCCGCTAGCGGGGGGTAAAACCGCCCCCGCTAGCGGCCGAATACCGACGGTAAAGCGCTGCTAACAATAGCGGCGCTTTACCACTGCCCCCGCCCCAGTGTGAAAGGGGCCTAAATACAAACCTGCATAAAGGTAAGAAAAACTTGAGCCTTTACAACCCACTTTAAGTCGCACTGATCTGAACGGGTGCCATTGAAAACAATGGGCTGCGACTTGTCCTGCGACTTTATGTGTCCAAAGTCGCATGACAAGTTGCACAAGTGTGAATGGGGCCTTATCCTACAATTCTAAGGTGTATATAACTCTTTTCCCATTCCCCCTGCAGTCTGCACCCTGTGCAGCCGCACCTTTTTACCCTTATTATATTCCACATCTACAGCCTGCTACATTTCACATGATCGTCCCCCAATGCTACATTGAGAAACATCCCCCCCATCCTGGCATCATCCTTGTACATGTACAACACTGTTCAACAGCACCTCTCCAAATATAAAAAAAACTCTTCATGCACAACAAAGCAGAGGATGCCTAGTACTTGACTTTAAGCTCTGTGTAGACTTCTAAAAAAAAAAAAAAAAAGTCAGTGAGCTGACTGCAAGTACAGAGGAAGGTGACATTTAGGAAGCCTATTTTCATGATTGCAAGTCAGTAAAATACGATTTCTCAGCAGCTACTGAAACTTCTAGCTGGTGCAAAGTGAAATGGAATGGCGATATTTAATGACAATCAACCACATAATGGCAGAGATTTCCTTTAACACGTAATATAATGCTAAATTTAGTAATTAAAGTCTTTTGTTGGACCTTGTGGCTGTATAAATCACATAAACGTAGCAGGGCAATCTTCCCAGCTCAGTATGGAAAGCCCCAGCGCTGTATTGACTTCCTGGTCAACAAGGGAGGGGGGGGGGGGGGGGGTGGATGTCTAACCATAGAGCCTCTAACCAAACATCTATCTGATCAAGACAAATACAATGTTACAGAAATAAAAAAAGAAATAAAACAATCAAGCAAGCAGATTCCCCATCCAGAGGAAGAAGAAAAACAAGCCCCCAGTTCCTTATTGACAGTCATCACATGGCCAGGCTGTGGCTTGCTTGGCAAATCCTGGGATTTCCAGTGATTCATCATTAACGGGTAAAAGGAAGCAAAGAGTTGTAAGAATAAAGGGCGACCATGGGAAATAGTCTTGATAAATAGCTGCCATTTATCATATGTACTATCAGAGGAGTCACTATCGGTATCAGGAGGAAGGAATCCCACACAAATGGAGCCTGATTATATGTATATATATTATGTATACACACACACACTATATATATATATATATAGGCTGAAATGATTAATCGATATTATCGATAATGAAAATCGCTGTCAACGATTTTCATTATCGATTAGTTGGTCCGCACGGTCCTCCCTGTCCGTCCGTTAAATTAATCCTCCTGTGTCCTCCTGTGTAGAAGGCGCCGCCGTATGTGACCAGGCACGTCCGCGCCACACGTCCGCGCCTCTCCTCCTCGCTGACGTCAGCTCCCCACTGATCTTCTCAGCCCCGCCCGCTGCTGCCTCGAGGGAACAGAGTGGTGAGAAGCAGCCGTGAGGAGAGCCGAGCTGCACACTGACTGTGAAAGGTTGCGGCTAATATAACAGTAAAAACTCAGTACATACACAGTACAGGAATTTTTATGACAAGTGCCCCATCCTAACTCCTAAGTATTCCTGGGGGGTGCCCCATCATTGGTGTTCCAGGGGGTGGGTGGAATAGTAGTGCCCCATCATTGTTTTTTCTGGGAGGGGGGGGGGGAGAATAGTGCCCCATTGGTGTTCCTGGGAGGGGGAGGGGAATAGTGCCCTATTGGTGTTCCTGGGAGGGGGAGGGGAATAGTGCCCCATTATTGTGTTCCTGGGAGGGGGAGGAATAGTGCCCCATTGGTGTCCCTGGGAGGGGGAGGGGAATAGTACCCCATCATTGGTGTTCCCGGGAGGAATAGTACCCTATCATTGGTGTACCTGGGAGGAATAGTACCCTATCATTGGTGTACCCGGGAGGAATAGTGCCCCATCATTGCTGTTCCCAGGAGGAATAGTGCCCCATCATTGCTGTTCCCAGGAGGAATAGTACCCCATCATTGGTGTTCCCAGGAGGAAAAGTACCCCATCATTGTTGTTTTATTCTGCATTTTGTGTGTAACACTTAATTTTTTCATTATTACTTTTAAATAAACGGAAAAATGGCATTAATTTTTTTAAATGATTTTATCCGATTAATCGAAAAAAAAATGGGCCGATTAATCGATTATGAAAATAATCGTTAGTTGCAGCCCTAATATATATGATCCTATTCACCAGAGAGCGGTGACATCACTGAGAATGTATCCTATCCATTCACTAGAACCTGGTGACATCACTGAGAATGTATCCTATCCATTCACTAGAGACCGGTGACATCACTGAGAATGCAGCCTATCCATTCACTAGAGACCAGTGACATCACTGAGAATGTATCCTATCCATTCACTAGAGACCGGTGACATCACTGAGAATGCAGCCTATCCATTCACTAGAGACCAGTGACATCACTGAGAATGCAGCCTATCCATTCACTAGAGACCAATGACATCACTGAGAATGTATCCTATCCATTCACTAGAGACCAGTGACATCACTGAGAATGTATCCTATCCATTCACTAGAGCCCGGTGACATCACTGAGAATGTATCCTATCCATTCACTAAAGACCAGTGACATCACTGAGAATGCAGCCTATCCATTCACTAGAGACCAGTGACATCACTGAGAATGCAGCCTATCCATTCACTAGAGACCAGTGACATCACTGAGAATGCAGCCTATCCATTCACTAGAGACCAGTGACATCACTGAGATTGCAACCTATCCATTCACTAGGGACCAGTGACATCACTGAGAATGTATCCTATCCATTCACTAGAGCCCGGTGACATCACTGAGAATGTATCCTATCCATTCACTAGAGACCAGTGACATCACTGAGAATGCAGCCTATCCATTCACTAGAGACCAGTGACATCACTGAGAATGTATCCTATCCATTCACTAGAGACCAGTGACATCACTGAGAAGGCAGCCTATCCATTCACTAGAGACCAGTGACATCACTGAGAATGTATCCTATCCATTCACTAGAGACCAGTGACATCACTGAGAATGTATCCTATCCATTCACTAGAGACCAGTGACATCACTGAGAATGCAGCCTATCCAATCACTAGAGACCAGTGACATCACTGAGAATGTATCCTATCCATTCACTAGAGACCAGTGACATCACTGAGAATGCAGCCGATTCAATAACTAGAAGTATCTGCTTACCTTACTCTCCAGAAAACTACTCCATTCTTTCATTAGGTTGACATGCTGAACAGCTGAACTGGCTTCATGTGCTTTAATCTGCTGGTTTGTTCCCTAGGATGATGAAAGGAAAGAAATAAGCAAAGACTACAAGGAGGAAAGGTTGATATATATATATATATATATATATATATATACACACACACACACACACACACAGTGAGGGGAAAGTGTATTTGATCCCCTGCTGATTTTGTACATTTGCCCACTGACAAAGAAATGATCAGTTAGTACTTGGTGGCAAAACCCTTGTTGGCAAGCACAGAGGTCAGACGTTTCTTGTAGTTGGCCACCAGGTTTGCACACATCTCAGGAGGGGTTTTGTCCCATTCCTCTTTGCAGATCCTCTCCAAGCCATTAAGGTTTCGAGGCCGACGTTTGGCAACTCGAACCTTCAGCTCCCTTCACATATGCCTATGGGATTAAGGTCTGGAGACTGGCTAGGCCACTCCAGGACCTTAAGGTGCTTCTTCTTGAGCCACTCCCTTGTTGCCTTGGCTGTGAGTTTTGGGTCATTGTCATGCTGGAACACCCATTTTCAATGCCCTGGCTGAGGGAAGGAGGTTCTCACCCAAGATTTGATGGTACATGGCCCCGTCCATCGTCCCTTTGATACGGTGAAGTTGTCCTGTCCCCTTAGCAGAAAAAACAATGTTTCCACCTCCATGTTTGACGGTGGGGGATGGTGTTCTTGGGGTCATAAGAAGTATTCCTCCTCCTACAAACACGGCGAGTTGAGTTGATGCCAAAGAGCTTCATTTTGGTCTCATCTGACCACACATCTTTCACCCAGTTCTCCTCTGAATCATTGAGATGTTCATTAGCAAACTTCAGACGGTCCTGTACATGTGCTTTCTTGAGCAGGGGGACCTTGCAGGCGCTGCAGGATTTCAGTCCTTCACGGCGTAGTGTGTTACCAATTGTTTTCTTGGTGACTATGGTCCCATCTGCCTTGAGATCAATGACAAGATTCTCCCGTGTAGTTCTGGGCTGATTCCTCACCATTCTCATGATCATTGAAACTCCACGAGGTGAGATCTTCCATGGAGCCCCAGACTGAGGGAGATTTACAGTTATTTTGTGTTTCTTCCATTGGGAATAATTCGCACCAACTGTTGTCACCCTCTCACCAAGCTGCTTGGTGATGGTCTTGTAGACCATTCCAGCCTTGTGTAGGTCTACAATCTTGTCCCTGACATCCTTACACAGCTCTTTGGTCTTGGCCACGGTGGACAGATTGGAATCTGATTGATTGCTTCTGGCTCCCAGGGGTCTTTTATACAGGTAACAAGCTGAGATTAGGAGCACTCCCTTTGAGAGAGTGCTCCTAATCTCAGCTCATTACCTGTATAGAAGACACCTGGGAGCCAGAAATCTTGCTAAATGATAGGGGATCAAATACTTCTTTCACTCATTAAAATGCAAATCCATTTATAACTTTTTTTAAATGCGTTTTTCTGGATTTTTGTTGTTATTCTGTCTCTCACTGTAAAAATAAACCGACCATTAATATTATAGACTGATCATTTCTTTGTCAGGGGGCCAACGTACAAAATCAGCAGGGGGTCAAATACTTTTTTCTCTCACTGTACTATATATATATATATATATATATATATATATATATATATATATAAAATTTATCAAATACACAGCACTAAAGACAAAACTACAAAAAGGAGTGCAATACCAGCAGCACCCACTAAAATCAGACAATACTAAAATTAATTAGACTGGAAACAATAGCACCCGATTATGCTACAGTGCGAATGAACAAAATCTGTGATCAACCACTTGCCGTCCGCCGCACGCCGATATACGTCGGCACAATGGCAGCGGTGGGCAAATGGGCGTACCTGTACGTCCCCTTTAAGAGCCGGGGATAGAAGGCGCACGCGTGCCGGCCGCGTACAGCGTGACCGTGTCTGCGGGACCGGTGGACTCAATGTCTGCCAGTCTCCCGGCGATCGTGTCACGGAGCCACAGAACGCGGAAGTGCCTATGTAAACACGGCATTTCCCCTTCTGCCTTGATCACCGCTCTCTGTCATCGGGAGCAGTGATCTGTCATGTGACTTGAAGCCCTACCCCCCCCCCCCAGTTAGAATCACTCCCTAGGACACACGGTTAATCCCTTCATCGCCCCCTCGTGGTTAACCCCTTCACTGCCAGTGTAATTTACACAGTAATCAGTGTAATTTACACAGTAATCAGTGCATTTTTATAGCACTGATTGCTGTATAAATGCCGATGGTCCCAAAAATAGTGTCAAAAGTGTCCGATGTGTCCGCCATAATGTCGCAGTCCCGATAAAAATCGCAGATTGCCGCCAATACTAAAAAAAAAAATGCCTTAAAACTATCCCCTATTTTGTAGACGCTATAACTTTTGCGCAAACCAATCAATATACGCTTATTGCGATTTTTTTTTACCAAAAATATGTAGAAGAATACATATCGGACTAAATTGAGAAAGAAATTATTTATTTATTTTTTTTATATTTTTGGGGGATATTTATTACAGCAAAAAGTAAAAAAACAATGCGTTTTTTTCAAAACTGTCGCTTTTTTTTTTTTTGTTTATAGCGCAAAAAATAAAAACTGCAGAGGGGATCAAAGTCCATCAAAAGAAAGCTCAATTTGTGGGGAAAAAAAGAACGTCAATTTTGTTTGGGTGCAACGTCGCACGACCACGCAATTGCCAGTTAAAGCGACGCAAAAAAAAGTGCTCTGGTAAGGGAGGGGTCTTCCAGGGCTGAAGCGGTTAAAAAAAAAAAAAAAAAAAAAGTTTCTCTTTAAAGCTTAAAGCTGAATAAATGTAATAAAAAACATTTTTTATTTTTGTTTTTTTTTCTTAAGGATCGCTCAGCCCCATTTTGTGTAACACATACTGACCTTAAAACTGCAGCCGTAACGTTTAAAACTGCATGTACTGGGGGCGTTCACACATTCCGCTAAGTGAGCGTTCAGCTGCAACAAAAGAGAAAACATAAAATACACATGGAAGATCCAGAACACAATTCATTACCCAAAAACAAGAAAAGATAATTCTAACAAAAAGAAACAAAAAAACACAAACACACGCACTTCATAAAGTCAGACCCACGCAACGAGAACCAAAGCAGCCATATTGGGCAAACTACATGCACTACACAAAGCCATAAAGAAAGTCGAAGTCTTATTGGTTACTATGTGCAGCAGTGCAACTGTTCTGTTCTTCACTCGAAGTACCTACCTCACTTCTTAATAAGCTTTTTACGCTACATTTATGAGGACAGGAAACAACGACAGACGGGCACTCCATCTCTTCGTGTGTCTAGAATAGACAGAAAGGCACACAGTTTACAATTAGCGGGAGAGACATAAAAGCACATCCTCATACCGTAGTGTACCGTAGTTGTGAAGTGCACATCAAGGTTTAACAGGAGAGCATAAGAAAAGCTGCACACACACAGGCCTACATTTTACAGTCCATTCATAAAATGCCTGCTGCAATGTTGAACCTGCAGCTGATCCCCCCATCAACAGATATACACTATATTACCAAAAGTATTGGGACGCCTGCCTTTACACGCACATGAACTTTAATGGCATCCCCAGTCTTAGTCCATAGGGTTCAATATTGAGTTGTCTCACCCTTTGCAACAGCTTCAACTCTTCTGGGAAGGCCGTCCATAAGGTTTAGGAGTATGTCTATGGCAGGGGTCTCAAACTGGCAGCCCTCCAGCTGTTGCGGAACTACAAGTCCCATCATGCCTCTGCCTGAGGGAGTCATGCTTGTAACTGTAATGCCCCGTACACACGGTCGGACATTGAGACAACAAAATCCATGGATTTTTTCAGACGGATGTTGGCTCAAACTTGTCTTGCATACACACAAAGTTGTCGGAAAATCCGATCATTCTGAGCGCGGTGACGTAAAACACGTACGTCGGGACTATAAACGGGGCAGTGGCCAATAGCTTTCGTCTCTTTATTTATTCTGAGCATGCGTGGCACTTTGTGCGTCGGATTTGTGTACACACGATCGGAAATTCCGACAACGGATTTTGTTGTCGGAAAATTTTATAGCCTGCTCTCAAACTTTGTGTGTCGGAAAATCCGATGGAAAATGTGTGATGGAGCCCACACACGGTCGGAATTTCCGACAACAAGGTCCTATCACACATTTTCCGTCGGAAAATCTGACCGTGTGTACGGGGCATTAGCCTTGCAATGCCTCATGGGACTTGTAGTTTCACAACAGCTGGAGGGCCGCCAGTTTGAGACCCCTGGTCTATCGGAATGTTTGATCATTCTTCCAGAAGCGCATTTGTGAGGTCAGGCACTGATGTTGAACAAGAAGGTCTGGCTCCCAGTCTTCACTCTTATTCATCCCAAGGGTGTTCTATCGGGTTTAGGTCAGGACTCTGTGCAGGCCAGTCAAACTCCTCCACTCCAAACTCACTCATCCATGTCTTTATGGACCTTGCTTTGTGCACTCAGTCATATTGGAACAGGAAGGGGCCATCCCCAAACTGTTCCCACAAAGATGGGATCATGAAATTGTCCAAAATGTCTTGGTATGCTGACGCCTTAAAGTGAATGTAAAGTCTTGTTTAAAAAAAATAAATAAATAACAAACGTTATACTTACCTCTTCTGTGCAGCCCAGATCCTCCTCTTCTCTGGTCCCTCTTCGCTGCTCCTGGCCTCTCCTTCCTGTTGTGTGCCCCCCCCCCCCCCCCCACAGCCAGCAGCTTGCTATGGGGCACCCGAACCGAATCACAGCTGTGTGTCGAATCAGACTAAGGCTGGAATTGCCATTAAAGTTCATATAAAGGCTGGCGTCCCAATACTTTTGGAGATCTAGCATATCTATGCAATTTTTCTTGTATTCCCATTTATTTCAAAGTGAAAGTAAACCCATCCATTTAACGGTTTAAAAAAAACAGTTACATTTCCGGCACATGCTGGCAATTTTACACTCCCATTGGTTGTGCTCTCAACCAAACTGTCAAACCATCCAATTGCTGGTGTCATTGCTGATCACATGAGCAGCATCATGTCAGGTGTAGATTAAACAGAGGCCAAGATGGCAGCTTCCTTGGCTGAAAACGATAGGAGGGTTTACTTTAATTGTGCTTTGCCAGTTTCTGATTCCCTTCAAAGTGGATGTAAACCCGATTCATGAAATTTGAGCTGGGCACATATATCTGCAGTGTTTTGTTATCTCTTTTCAAAGCACTAAGTCCTGTGTCTTTGTCCTGCTTCATTCTTCTGTTATCAGCCTCAAAACTCCTCACAAGTTCTCTGTCACATGATAAAAGCAGAGAGTATGCTATAAATAGATTAGCAGAGTGCTGAATGATTCAACAGAGCTGAAAGTCTCTACCTATGAGGAGAGGGGGGTGTGTGCCTTTCCTCCAATCAGCGGTCTCGGCTGTATGCCCAGACTTCACTGCAGTGCTGAACAGGAAGAGAAAATCTAACATGATGTGCACTTTCTAAACAGCATATAAAGCTGAGGACGGTGGATATACATGTAAAACGTATGTAGGGAGATTTGTTTCATCTCTGTGTATCATCTGAGGCTGTCCACTTCACTCTGGTATATGTGAGGGTTTACATCCACTTTAACCGCTTGCCGACCAGCCGCCGTCATACTGTGGCAGGTCGGCACGATCCATCGTAGCTATACGCCGGCTCGTGGGACTGGGATAGCAGGCGCGCACGTGCCCGCTGTACTGCAGGGGTGCCGATGCTCGTGGCCGGCGGTCGCGATGACCGCTGGCCACAAGCGATCGCAGGCACAAAAAGCCAAACAGGGACGTGTGTGAGTTCTAATAGCTAGGAACCACGATCTGTCATTTCCTCTAGGTCAGTCCCCTCCCTCTACAGTTAGAAACACACACAGGGAACACAGTTAACCCCCTTGATCGCCCCCTAGTGTTAACCCCTTCCCTGCCAGTGACATTTTTACAGTAATCAGTGCATTTTTATAGCACTGATCGCTGTATAAATGCCAATGGTCCCTAAAATGTGTCAAAAGTGTCCGATGTGTCCGCCGTAATGTCGCAGTCCCGATAAAAATCGCAGATCGCCGCCATTACTAGTAAAAAAAAATAATAATAAATAAATAAATAAATAAAACTGAGAAAAAAATTGCTTTTTTAAAAAAAAGAATGGGGATATTTATTATAGCAAAAAGTACAAAATTGTGTTTTTTTCTAAATTGTCGCTCTTTTTTTGTTTATAGCGCAAAAAATAAAAACCGCAGAGATGATCAAATACCACCAAAAGAAAGCTCTATTTGTGGGAAAAAAAGGACGTCAATTTTGTTTGGGTACAACGTCGCACGACCGCGCAATTGTCAGTTAAAGCGATGCTGTGCCGAATCGCAAAAAGTGCTCTGGTCAGGAAGGGGGTAAAATCTTCCGGGGCTGAAGCGGTTAAGCCAGCTGAGTGCAATGTAGATCTGTAAGGATCTGTGTCAAAGGGCTTTGAAAGGTTTAGGGTCAATGACATCAGAGAAGAGCAGTTCATCAAAGTGGGAGTACCTGCATTTCTGCCAGCGGGACCTGGTTTTTACAGTACTGGCACGGCATCTCGCGGTACTTGCATTTCTTCTCTATGTGTTCGCTCAGGTCCTTGCGAAATACCTTATCTTTGCAGTCCGCTCGGGGGCAGGGAAGTTCTTCAAACTGGCAGTCGCTTTTTAAGTGGATCTGAAAACAGAAAAGGGGAGAGAGTTTTTTTTTTCCGGAGCCTCCAATCAAACTACTGTAGGCATTGCACATAGGGAAGTACATTCATTTCATTGGGTTGTCCTACATGAAACAAACAGGGCAACAGCCCCGCCCCCCCCCTCTTATACTTACCTGAGCCCCATCGCGATCCAGCAATGTGCTCTCTCCCTCCTCACTGGCTCAGACCGAGTAGCGGGAGCCATTGGCTCAAGCTGCTGTCAATCACAGCCAGTGGAGAGAGAGATCAGGGGGCAGGGCTGAGCTGCATTGTGGGTGAGTGTCAAAGGACACACAGCATGCGGCTCGGGAATGAGCCTGCATTGAGTGCCCCCATAGCTTGCTATGAAGGCACTCAGCAGGATGGTGGACCCCAGAAGAAGAGGATCAGGGCTGCTCTGTGCAAAACCACAGCAGGTAAGTGTAACATGTCTGTTATTTGTGGGGGGAAAAAATACTTTTACAAACACCAACACATTGTAGAATCCCAGTCCTTAGATGCTTTCTTTTGCCCTTAATTTTCATCTTCTGATCCTGGATTGGACAGCATTGTCCTCCTAGGTTGCTCTTCTAATCTTAGACTACAAACACCCCCCCAAGTCCCCCCATCATCATAAGTATACCAGAGGGGAAGGGTTCTGTAGTCCTCAGGGATGGCTGGGAACAATGTAACTAAAAAGAGTGCAGCACAAGAAGGGAGCACAAAAGCCCACAGAATTTCTGGCAGGATCTACTAGTATTTTTTTTTGCATGTATTGAACAGATATAACAAAACTCTTCTGTTAATTTATTAATCAGACCAAAAGGGGCCAAAATAAATTCAGTGTTGGGGTAGACATCCCCCTCTCCCAAGACCTGAAAGTTATTTCATGGGTTCCTCCATGTTAAAAAGGCGGATCTAAAGCCTCGTACACACGATTGGATTTTCAGCAGGGAATTGTGTGATGACAGATTGTTGGCCTAAAATCCGACCGTTAGTACGCTCCATCAGACAATTGTTGTCCAACTTTCCTCCAACAAATGTTGGATGGCAGGTAGGGGTGCAACGGATCGTTGCCGATCCGTGATCCGTACGGATCACCCTCCGCGGATCGGCACACCCGCGATCCGCGGAGCACTCTGCGGCCCCAGCCATAGGAAAGGCCGCGGCTTCGGCCTAGCTCCGGAGCGGCGGCCATCTTGGTACACCCGGAAGCGGCCACTGTCTCGACAGGAAGTGACGTTTCGTCGCCGCCATCTTGCTACACCCCACACTCCTGCACAGTACAATAATGATAGAGTGAGAAGGGGGCAAGCGGCGGCGCTCAAGAGCTGAAATTCCACGTAGTTCGTGTTTGTTAGCCAACAATTGTGTGCCGTTAGTATGCAAAACAAGATCCCGGCACACGCCCTTCGAACAAAAGTCTGGCGCTTTGTCTGCCGAAAATCCGATCGTGTGTACGAGGCTTAGGTCTTGGAAGAAAATACATTTTTCATTGCAATTATTTTCTTCAAACCAGAAGTAGTTTGCTTTTACGACCAAAGTTAGAACCATTTCACCTAGTCAAGATTCGCAGCGGTCAACGGTTCCCGCACATTGGCAGGGCGGCGGCGTACACAACAATGCCTCTTGGCTGCCTTCGCTGCCCCTCTAACTAAACAGCCCCCCAGTATCAGCCAAGATGAATAAGTGAGATATTTTATTTTTATCCCTCAGATGCCAAACGTTACTTCTACTGAACCGTGAAATACTTTCAGACAATCAATTCCTTTTGATGATTTCCCTACAGTCACAATGCTGTTGGCGTTTCTCATGATCTCCGATGAAGGATTCCGGTGCAGAGACGGGCGTCGGTAAAAACTTCCATGTACTGTGTGCACTGAGAACTACCATCCTCTGTTGCTTTAAAGGGCCAGTCCACCCAACACTGGCTTTTCATAGATGCCCAAGTACCCTGTTTCCCCGAAAATAAGACCTAGCGTGACTGTCAGTGATGGCTGCAATATAAGCCCTACCCCCCAAATAAGCCCTACCCTGTTTCCCCGAAAATGAGCCCTACCCTGAAAAGAAGGACTACAACGACTTTTACTAGGGCTTATTTGGGGGGTAGGGCTTATATTGCAGCCAACACCGACAATCACGCTAGGTCTTATTTTCGGGGAAACAGGGTAGTAAATCCATAGCTCCCAACTGTCCCTGATTTGGAGGGACTGTCCCTGATTTGGAGCAATGTCCCTCTGTCCCTCTTTTTGGTCTGATTTAGACAACGTCTTTGAGGACGAAACGCGTCGGGCAGGACCCCATTGTCACCACTTTTTCTCAACAGCGCTGTTTTAAGTTTTGGATCTACATGTGAGTGTACATCTATTTTACTTCAAATAAATACTTTTTGTTTTTTGGATTTACACTATGTGGCCCTTCTTTTCTTTCCTTATCCTTCCACATCATTTTCTGGCCCGTGGAATGTTGCTTTGAGGGGCTTTCTTACGGAACACCCCACCACTTCCTTAAGATCTACATGACCTCCCATATCCGGGAGATCGCGTACACCTCTCAAGTTCCTGGTATTATCTGGAGGAATACAGCAAACCCGCGAGACCGCATCCTTCTCGGAGTATACACAGCCACTCACCACCTAAGCCTTGTCCGACCCAATCCGGCGTATGCCCCATTGGGTCCACCTCATCTGGTAAGCCTCTTCAACTCTTGGTGGTAGTGAGCGGATTTTTAGTCGAGATGTCTATATAATCCTTCAATATTCTGTTTATAACATATTGTCATACAGACTACGCATCTTTAATGTCCACATGAGGACTACTTGCTCAAAGCAGATACAATCGATCCTTCCTATTGCTTATTGACTGGTTTACAGTTGTATATGACATTGTTCAGCGCCACACTTTTTTGTTGTTTTGGTCTGATTTATATAGTTGTATATAAAATGCACTTTTTATCTTTCAAAAAGCGTTTCCCAGTGCTAAACCTTTCATCCAAATTCTAAATAGCTGCATTTGTAAATTCTAAAAGCCAAAATAAAGGAATAGTAGTGGTAAAAAAAAAGCCCTTGTGGATTTAATTAACTTTATTTTTGGGTTACTTCTCCTTTAAGGGGGTGTGGCAGGAGGCGTGTCCTATGCCTAAATACGTTTGCTAGTACGTGTCCCTCCTTCCTATCTCAAAATGTTGGGAGGTGTGTGTAAACCAAATGGATTCTTCTGCATCTCAAGTAGGGATGAGCTTGGATTTGGCTTCAGGTCTGGTGCCAAACCACGTTCAGCAGAACACGGGAGTCAGCTGTCCGTGGCGGGCCAATGAGCTGCGGATGGGGAGGAGGATTTCCAACCCTACAGCTGCATGTACACAAAAGGGGGGGGGGGGGGGGGGAGATGCTCATGACATCATATGACCACTTGAGGTCACTTGAGGTCAATGTCATTGACCTAATATGACCAAACTAGGTCAATGATGTCACAAGCCATCTCCGCCCCATTTGTCTATTTGCAGCAGTGGGGTTGGGGAGTGTCCAGGCTAAAGCCTGATTGGCCCAGGAATCACAGCTGGCTTCCATGTTCAGCCAAACCCAACCAGGCTCATCTCTAATCTCAGAAGTGACAGATCGTCTGTTCATGCAATCTATCTCTTCCCCCTACACAGTCCCCTCCCCCCCTTCAGTTAGAAACACAAACAGGGAACACAATTAACCCCTTGATCGCCCCCCAGTGTTAACCCCTTCCCCGCCAGCGACTTTTTTTACAGTAATCAATGCATTTTTATAGCACCGATCGCTGTATTAATGCCAATGGTCCCAAAAATGTGTCAAAATTGTCCGATGCGTCCGCCATAATGTCGCACTCCCGATAAAAAACGCAGATCGCCGCCATTACTGGTAAAAAAAAAAAAAAATAAATAATAAAAATGCTATAAAACTATCCCCTATTTTGTAGATGCTATAACTTTTGCGCAAACCAATCAATATACGCTTATTGCGATTTTTTTTTACCAAAAATATGTAGAAGAATACATATAGGCCTAAACTGAGGAAAAAAATTGTTTTTTAATATATTTTTGGGGGATATTTATTATAGCAAAAAGTAAAAAATATTGTGTTTTTTTTTCAAAATGGTCGCTCTTTTTTTTGTTTATAGCGCAAAAAAATAAAAACCGCGGGGGTGATCAAATACCACCAAAAGAAAGCTCTATTTGTGGGGAAAAAAAAGGACGTCAATTTTGTTTGGGTGCGACGTCGCACGATCGCGCAATTGTCAGTTAAAACGATGCTGTGCCGAATCGCAAGAAGTGATCTGGTCAGGAAGGGGGTAAAATCTTCCGGGGCTGAAGCGGTTAAAATTGCACAGAATGCATACAGGTAAAAAGTCTTGTGTATTTTCAACCACTTTAACAAAGCATGTGCTGTACTTAGAATGCAGCAGTCAGGAGTATGAAATGTAAAACGGTGAAGGGGATTTATCAAAACTGGTGCAGTCAGAATCTGGAACAGCTGCGCATGACAACCAATCAGATTCAATCTTCAGCTTATTCATCTTTAAAAATGAAAGCTATGAGCTGATTGGTTGCCATGCACAGCTACTCCAGGTTCTGTCTGCTCTAGTTTTGATAAATTCCCCTAAGGGCTCGTTCAGACAGGCACTGAGACAGGTCCTGTATGCTGAGTCACTTTTTGCTGCATCTGCATCCTCCAGAGAACTTCACCTATAGAAGTGGGTGCACAGATCCGAATGCAGACACTGTGTGTTCGGATACATGCATCCCTTCCTGTCTGCGTGTCAAATTTAGATGGTTCGACTATGTCCTTGCAGCTGCTGTGTCCCAATTGACTTCGACTGGACTGCCTGCACAGTGATGCACAGAACAGCAAGAATGCCCACGCGGTACACGGCCATCACAATGGGCATGGACACACATGTGAATGAGGCCTAATTGTCACGTGTGATAGCAGGAAAGAGGATATGTCGGGTATGTGAATTTTTTTTTTTTTTAATCATACTTGGATGCTGCATCTGTCCCCCCCCGCCGGCTCTAAGTCTGAGAACCGAGTAATCAAACTGATCACTCAGTTCTCAGTGCTCCCTGAGCAGAGAGCTGGTGGCTATCAGTCTCTGGCTCTCTGCTCTACCCTCCATGCTCACTGAAAACACTGGGCTGTGGAGGGGACGGGAGCGGCTAGCCGAGCGGGCTGTCGGCTGGGGAAAGATCGCAAGCATGGCTGGCCAGGAATCGATCCCATACCTGAACCGGCTCTGTGACATCAGCCGACAGCCTGCTGTCAGCTGAAAAATGGGTCACAGGCCGCCGCCCCCCCCCCCCCCCCAGCTCACTCCCTGTTTCAGGGAGCTCCAGCACACAGCCTGTGATTGACAGCCTCAGCTCTGTTCCTTTTGGGCCGTGTCCTTTCCCTCTCTCGTTGAGCTCTGCAGAATGAAACTTCAGCTCCCTGCCCCCTGCTTTCTGAAGGCTCAGAGAAGCTGTACTTCTGCACTTTGAACAGAGTGCTTTAGGCCCCTTTCGTCTCTGTGTTGTGGTGTGGATTCTGCTTGCTCAGCGGTGGAACAATTTGCTGAGTAGGCGGATGACAGGTCCGTCTTCGTTCGCTGTGCAGAGCGGACACGGTCCTGCTCTCTTCTATGGGGAAATCCGATGGAAACTGACAAGCCTGTTCGTTTTCATCCGATCCGGCAGACGGATGGAAAAATAGGACCACCATCCATCTGGATTTTGCAGGCAGGATTGGATCGGATAGGGTAGACTACAAGGTCCGATTAGGTCCGCCTGAAAAAAAACGGACATCCGGACCTGATCGGACAAGCCCATGTGAAAGGGCCCTTAGGCTGCACAACTGGGTCCCTGTCCTGTCCCAAACCTATGACGGGGCAGTGAAGAAGCAACAGCCAACCGATGAAGTCATCACTCCCCTCCTTTCAGCACATGTGATTGATCTCAGTGCTGCCCCTCCCAGGATAAGTTCTGCTGCTCAGGGGATTAAAAAAAGGCTGAAATCAAGTCCAATTCAGTTAATTACTGTTTGCATTAAAAAATAAATTTCATGTTTTTTTAATAAATATGTGAATTGCATGAAGTGATTTTTATTTATTTTTTTACATCTGCCCGGAATCTCGCTTTTACTTGCTGAAGCATTGGGACCTTCGAGATGACTGCGATTTCATTCTGCAAAACCAAAACTAGCTATGACGGAAGGGCGTCTCTGGGAAATCACACCGTGGAGTACAAATCAGGAAGAACGGCCTATTCTTCTCAGAACTGTCACTTTTGTTTTTAAACATGAACAGAGAACAAAGATTTTCTGTACAAATAAAGCAAGGTTTTACTAAGGTGACCATCACTTCGAGGGATATCTTCAGGAGCGCCCATCCACCTGCCAGTCTCTAAACACGCTTTTTGCAGGCCACTCAAGTTCCTCCAACCCCAATCTCGCTCATCCATGTCTTTATGGACCTTGCTTTGTGCACTGGGGCGCAGTCAAGTTGGAACAGGAAGGGGCCATCCCCAAACTGTTCCCACAAAGTTGGGAGCATGAAATTGTCCAAAATGTCTTGGTATGCTGACGCCTTAAGACTTCCCTTCTCTGGAACTAAGGGGCCAAGCCCAACCCCTGAGAAACAACCCCACACCATAATCCCCCCTCCACCAAATGATTTGGACCAGTGCACAAAGCAAGGTCCATAAAGACACGGATGAGTTTGGGATGGAGGAACTTGACTGGCTTGCACAGAATCCTGACCTCAACCTGATAGACCACCTTTGGGGTGAATTAGAATCACGTCCGACATCAGCGCCTGACCTCACAAATGTGCTTCTGGAAGAACAATCAAACATTCCCATAGACACACTCCTAAACCTTGTGGACAGCCTTCCCAGAAGAGTTGAAGCTGTTATATCTGCAAAGGGTGGGCCAACTCAATATTGAACCCTACGGACTAAGACTGGGATGCCATTAAAGCTCATGTGCGTGTAAAGGCAGGCGTCCCAATACTTTTGGTAAAATAGTGTATGTTGCACACCCAACAAAGATTAGGGAATTTTCTGTGCCTTGGAACATGAGCACAGGTGTGTAAGGTATATCACCCTACAGAGATCAACAGATAAGACAAGCTGCATTGTCCTCAGTGTGTGAATCCACCGTCTGTCTCGATTATTTAATAATTAGGTTAATGCAATTGGTGGCGTCTCATTAGGGGCCGTCGGTGGGATCTGATTCTGTGTCACAATTGTAAATCTAGAAGCAGCAATTCCTAGTATTGGATCTGATTCCGCAGACACAGGTTACGTTTCGACAAGGTTTAGGGTGTCCCTTTCACTCTTTGTCTTGCTGTCATGTACTCTCTCTCCTAAGCTTCCATTGACCAAGTTCTGTCATTCTACGAGACCACCAAAGCCGAAAAACAAGACCCTTCATTGCTGCTGGCATGCCCCCCCCCCCCCCACCCGGTCAACTCATGAGCTAAAGGGGACCTCAAATCCGGCCCCTGACATCCCCCCCGGTGTCCGGTTGGCGTTTTTGGTGCTTGATGTTGGCTGCTGGCTCAGCCCTTGGTCATCTGCACTGATATTCCATCAAGCTAATTTTTTATTGGCGTTTTCCTGACCATTGGGTCATTGGATTCCAGCCTTAGACAGCCCCTTCCGGCCAGTCCAGTTGGGCCCACCGCGCCCTTTATAGTGTTTACCAAGAGACAGCTTTGCATCTCGACTTTGTTTTTATCTTTTTGCGGCTAAATGCATCATCGGACAGTTTGAAAATCCTTGTGCCTACAGAAGACCATCTGAAGAAGACCTCATAAGTCTCTAAAGCTCGTGTATATAATCAAGGTCATGTTCCTCCATGATTTCTGTACCCAATGTATACTGTTCTAGCCACGATTGTGCTTATTTTTATGGATTGTAATACATTGTAATAAAGATTTGTATATTTTTATAATCCTTTTGGAGCTTATTTGTCTGTGGTGCCACTATATAGACCCTTGTTTGCCTGGGAGGGTATTCTGTTTTCTGTTGGATTTTTGGGATGAAGGCACTCCCACCATTCCACCATAACTCCATATCTAACCACACAACGGTTCACACCACAAAAACGTATTCCGGATGGCTTCCAGATGCATTTTCAATTACAGTTCACACCACAGAAACTTTCTGGATGCATTTCTGCATGCGCATTTTTTATGCGTTTTTAATGTGTTCCAGTGCGTTTTTTTTTCCCTCGCCTTTTTTTCTTGTCCCCAAGGTTTCCTGTGGTTTTTTTTGCTGTAATGCGTTCCAGTGCATTTTGCCCCATTCCAGTACAATTCAATAAATTCAATTACTGAATTCAAAAATATGCATGTTCTAATTTATTTTTTTTGACTGCACTGAAACCCATATAACATACTGTCCATGTGTTTTTGATGCAGGAAAAAGCGCATAGTAGCGCAGTAGATCAGTGGTTCTCAACTCCTGTCCTCAGGACCCACAAACAGGCCAGGTTTGCAAGATACCGTATATACTTGAGTATAAGTCGTTCCGAGTATAAGTCGAGGCCCTAATTTACCACAAAAAAATGGGAAAAACTTAGTGACCCGAGTATAAGACGAGGGTGAGAAGTGCACAGCTACTGTAAGTGGAAAAGAGGGTCAACAATGCCCATTTGCAGCCTCACTGTGCCCATTTGCAGCCATAGGTCCCCCGAACTTCAAACTCTGTAGTTAAGGGTTCCTAGATGCCCCCTAGCTGCAGCCAAAATTTGGGGTCTCTGAACCCAAATGGTCCCAAAATGACATTGCTGCAGATGGACACAGTTGACCGACTTTGGGGCCCAGTATCTCGGGGCCACTTAGTGCTAGGAACCCCAAATTTGATGTGCAAACTCAGAAAAATTACCAAAGCTGGGGTTTCTAGCACCAAGTGTCCCCGAGATACAGAGCCCCAAAAATCGGTTCAGAAAATGTCAACACTTTTCTGCAGCAGAGAATGACATTTTCTGAACCGGCTTTGGGGCCCCGTATCTCGGGGCCACTTGGTCCTAGGAACCCCAGCTTTGGTAATTTTTCTGAGTTTGCACATCAAATTTGGGGTTCCTAGCACTAAGTGGCCCCGAGATACTGGGCCCCAAAGTCGGTCAACTGTGTCCATCTGCAGCAATGTCATTTTGGGACCATTTGGGTTCAGAGACCCCAAATTTTGGCTGCAGCTAGGGGGCATCTAGGAACCCTTAACTACAGAGTTTGAAGTTCGGGGGACCTATGGCTGCAAATGGGCACAGTGAGGCATGCAAATGGGCACAGTGAGGCTGCAAATGGGCATTGTTGACCCTCTTTTCCACTTACAGTAGCTGTGCACTTCTCACCCTCGTCTTATACTCGGGTCACTAAGTTTTTCCCATTTTTTTGTGGTAAATTAGGGCCTCGACTTATACTCGGAACGACTTATACTCAAGTATATACGGTATCTTGCAAACCTGGCCTGTTTGTGGGTCCTGAGGTTTGGATATGTTATGGTACCAGTTCCACTGGGTTTGCACACCAAATTTGGGGTTCCTAGCACAAAGTGGCCCTGAGATACGGGGCCCCAAATTCGGTTCAGAAAATGAATTTTTTTGCTGCAGAAAAGTGCTTGACTCGAGTATAAGTCGAGGGGGGCACTTTCAGCACAAAAAAATGTGCTGAAAAACTCGACTTATACTCGAGTATATACGGGAACTGAAATACATCGCAGGTGATATCATTTGCTGCTCAGTGATTGCAGTATTCTAGTCTGCATCGCCCCCAAGGTAATACATAAAACCTGGCCTGTTAGTGGGTCCTGAGGACAGGAGTTGTTGACCACTGAAGTAGAGGAAATGAGGGTCGGAAAGTGAGGACAGGATACATTGTTGGCTGGATATATGCTGCAAAAGAGAGTAGACATGGACTGACGAAAAATTTGTTTGTTTTTGTTTCATTCGTTTTTTTGGGGGTTTTTTTCTTTCCTTTTTCGGGTCATTGGTTATGATCGTAATTCATAAATTCGAAAATTCGTAAATTCGAAAATCCGAAAATTCAAAATAACTAACTAATAATAACCAACTATTAAATTATAGGTATTGGAATTTCCTTTCAAATTTGGCTGTTTGTGGACGTAACAAATACGAATTTATCCAAAGTTACGAATTATCTGAGAAAACAAATGTAAATGGAACGGAACTAATTAATATTAATAAAAAGTTTTTATTATTGTTTTTTATTATTAACCGCTTGCCGACCGCCACACACAGACGTTCGTCGGCAGAATGGCACAGGCAGGCACAATGGGTGTACAGGTACGTACCTTTAAATTTGTCGCCTTTTGGGTGAGCGTGCCCGCCGCGGGTGTGTGTCCGCGGGTCCCGGGAACTCGATGTTCCCCGGCATCCCACGATTACGGTGTGGAAAGGCAGAACGGGGAAGTGCCTATGTAAACAAGGCATTTCCCCGTTTTGCCTTTTTCATGACAAATATCACCGCTCCCTGTGATTGGGAGCAGTGATCGCTGTCATGTCCTAGGTAGCCCCTCCCCCCCACAGTTAGAATCACTCCCTAAGACACACCTAAACCCTTCATCGCCCCCTAGTGTTTAACCCCTTCACTTATAGTGTCATTTACACAGTAATCAATGCATTTTTATAGCACTGATCTCTGTATAAATGACAATGGTCCCAAAATAGTGTCAAACGTGTCCGATGTATCCGCCATAATGTCGCAGTCACGATAAAAATCGCAGATCGCCGCCATTACTAATAAAAAAAAAAATAATAAAAATGCCATAAAACTATCCCCTATTTTGTAGATGCTATATTTTTTGCGCAAACCAATCAAATATACGCTTATTGCGATTTTTTTTTTTTACCAAAAATATGTAGAAGAATATATATCGGCCTAAACTGAGGAAAAAAATGTGTTTTTTTTATATATTTTTGGGGGATATTTATTATAGCAAAAAGTAAAAAATAATGCGTTTTTTTCAAAATTGTCGCTCTGTTTTTGTTTATAGCGCAAAAAATAAAAACCGCAGAGGTGATCAAATACCACCAAAAGAAAGCTCTATTTGTGGGAAAAAAAGGAAATAAATTCTGTTTGGGTGCAACGTCGCACGACCGCGCAATTGTCAGTCAAAGCGACGCAGTGCAGAATCGCAAAAAGTGCTCTGGTCAGGAAGGGGGTAAAATCTTCCGGGGCTGAAGTGGTTAATTCGTTACGTTCCATTCGTTCAGATACGGCATTCATTTTTTCGGATAATTTGTAACTTTGTATAAATTTGTATTCGTTACGTTCACTAACAGCCAAATTTGACAGGAAATTCCAATACCTAATATTTACTATTAAATTATAGGCAAGTTATTATTAGTTTGTTATGATTTCAGATTTTCGGGTTTTTGGATTCTTCTAATATTCTGGAGAATTCGTTAAACGGGTTCTCGAATTTGTCTAAATTAGTTAGAAAACGAATTCGGAAATGTAACGAATTGCACATGTCTAGAAGAGAGTACGAATCTGTGAACATGTTATATGGAGGGTAGTAAAGATCAATGCTATTACCCCAATCGGTAGGTGTAACTATTCTCCTTACAAATACTTGCAGATCTAGATTTTTTTCCCCTATGGATTGGTTTACATATATACGAATTGGATGCATTTTGGACTGAATCCGATTCGCATAACATGTGATCCAGACTTTCAATGGAGCCGGTATTAAGCTTTTAGTATAAGTTTGCACCATTATGCACTTAATGCGGTGTTGAATAAAAAAAATAGGAAATGCACAGGGGTATATTGATAATACATAAATAAAATAAAAAAATAAAATATTGCAGCTAGGGATAAAACTGAATGTTAGTAGGCTACTTTCTCTCCTGGTTGAATATTATGGATTCATAAAGAATGGAGCAAATCATGAAAATACCACATTACAGCCACTAGATGGGGCTCACAATCATGGTAAAGTATTTCCTCATCTGCTCCATCTAGTGGCTATAATGCAGTATTTTTCCTCCTTTCTCCCTCTGAATAACATTTGGCCCGGGCAGAAAATAGCCTAATAACATTTGATTTTGCCCCTATTCACACAGAATGATTGTACATACAGAAGAACAGCTCTGTGATTTTTTTTTTTTTAATACACCAAAAGTGTGTTTAACCAGTGATAGAAGACTGTTTGCAACTTTAAGGCTTTAGCAGCTATACATCAGCAGAAACCCAATAGTCTCAATGATGTGGCCAATAAATGATTAATTGGTCAGGCGGCACTGGCTGGGTTAATACGAGGCAAGGTAAAGTCAGGATATGGTAATGGCATGCCGAGATAAATCAATAATTCCAAACCAAAATTTTATGGCTCATTCGCATCACAACACGCATTACCGCAACATATTATAATGTGCAGGAGATGTGCCTTGCAGTGTATTGCCTTAGAAAGTAAACATTACAATGCGCAAAAACACTGTGGGAAATGATACCTGTAGTATGCACAGACCAGAATTTCGACCCCGAGCAAGGGGGGGGGGGGGGGGGGGGAGGCAATTATTATTATTATTCAGAATTTAGGCCAGTTTTCAGCTTTCAGCGCTGTCACTTTTTAAATGACAATTGCGCGGTCTGTACCCAAACTAAATTTTTATTATCTATTTCCACAAATAGAGCTTTCTTTTGTTGGCATTTGATCACCTCTGCGGTTTTTATTTTTTGCTAAACGAATAAAAAAAACGAACATTTTGAAAAAAACAAAACTTTTCTTTGTTTTTTTTTTATAAAATTTTGTAAATAAGTAAGTTTTCTCCTTCACTGATGGGCACTGATAAGTTGCACTGATGGGCACTGATAAGGCGGCACCAATGAGATGGCACTGAAGGGCATTGATGATGGGCACCGATAGGTGGCACTGGTATGCGGCACCGATTAGGTGGCAGCAATGAGATGGCACCGATGAGATGGCACTGAAGGGCACTGATGATGGGCACCAATAGGTGGCACTGGCATGCGGCACTGATGAGCATTGATAGGCGGCACTGATGGGCACTCATAGGTGGTACTGGTGGGCACTGAAAGGCAGCACTGATGGCTGGCACTGGATTTCACTGATAGACATCACTGGCAGGCATTTTTATATGGCACTGATTGGCATTTCCCTGGTGGTCTAGGGTGACATACCTGGTGGTCCTGGGCGGCATCCTGGTGGTCCTGGGCGGGCAGCGCTGATAATCGATCAGCACAGACCCCCCCTGTCAGGAGAGCAGCCGATCGGCTCTCTTCTACTCGTGTCTGTCAGACACGAGTGAGGAAAAGCCGATCAAACGGCTCTTCCTGTTTACATCGTGATCAGCCGTGATTGGACTTATTGTGGATTTGGCCTTTAATTGACTTGTCCCCCTGTTGCACTTTTTTGCTATGGTCAACAGCCATGCAAGTGGAGGGTGCAGATGGGTGCAAGCCAGGAATCCAACGGCTCCTTTTTTTACGGGCGCCATCCAGCAGCTCTGCGCATTCAGCAACTGCGACTTACAAAAAAAAAAAAAAAAAAGAATAATAATAAAGAGAGAATTCATATCTTACCAGTAGATGTCCTAGTGTGATCTGCTCCTTGCAGCCTCGAGTATCATTCCTGCAGTACATCTGAAGAGCCAACACTTCCCGCCGACAACAGTTATCCTTAAACACCTGCAATTCAAGAGATCCATTTATTGCAAACTGATTTACATTTTATAAGCCGGGAACATAAATCCTTATCCCCGGCTGTGATGCGCTTAGCGCTCGGGGAGGGAGCCCCGCTCCAGTCTCTGCCCAGAACTAATTCACTTAAGGGAAATTGAGGATTAATTTAGGAAGCGTGTCCCCGCATTCAGACCTGTTTATAGGAGTGCTTTATGGAAGGAACAGGCTTTTAAGTACTTTTTTTTATTTGGGTTATTAAAGACTTAAAGTCCAACTCCGGGCACAAGAAAGTAACCCCCCACCCCCACTGCAATTTTTGCAAGAATTAAAATGCTCATTTTTTTTTCCCTAGAGCTAGCAGAATTAGAGGTAATAATAATATCTGATTCCTTGACCCACCAGGGTGTCTCAAGTGATGTGACTGGTCCCGGAAAAGCGTAAGGCTGGCCATACATTAAACAGTCTCTTGTGCAATTTTCCGTTTAGGGCCAGTTCACACCACATGCAGTCCAGTGCGTGTTTTTTTTTCTGCATCAAAAAAGCATGGAAAGTAGGTTATATGGTTTCCAATGGCATAGTTCACACCAGGGTGGTCAATTCCAATGCGTTCCAGTTCCAGGAAAAAAAAAAAAAAAAAAAAAAAAAAGTAGAACATGCTGCATTTTTCCTGCACTGGACCGTACCGGAACGTGGTAAAACGGATCAAAAACGCACCGGGATGCACTAGAACGCATCAAAAATGGACCCCAAGTGCAGTAAAAAAAAAAACAGGAAAAAAGATGAAGAAAAAAAAAAAAAAAAACCATCTGGAATGCATCTGGAAACGCATCTGAAACGCACCAAAAACGTGCATGCAAAAACGCTCCTGGAACAGATCTGGAGTGCCTTTTGCCATGTGAACCAGCCCTTACATAGAATATGAGGTCTAAACACTTTCAGGGCCAGTTCACACCATAGAAACTCGGTCACGATGCGTTCCAACTGCTTTTCTGCATGCGCGTTTTGAACACTTTTTTGGTGGGTTCCAGTGCGTTTTTGGTGCACTTTTTTCTTAACCTTAAATAAGGACAGGTGTGTTCCAGTGCTTTTTTGGTGTGTTTAGGTGCGTTTCAGTGCGTTTTTGATGCGCTTTACAGCGTTCCAGTACAGTCCAGTGCAGGAAAAATGCAGCATGTTCTTTTTTTTTTTTCTGGAATTGCAAGCACTGGTGTGAACTAGGCCATTGGAAACCATGTAACCTACTTTCCCTGGTTTAAATGCGTCCGTGGCCCCCAAACAAGTACGAAGGTCAGGAGCTGCAGCTTCACTTCCTCTATTCTTTGACTCTGAAGCCAAAGCCTCTGCTATAACAGCCAGGCAGCTGGTAGTTTTTTGGAAGCAGGTCAACACTGGCAGCCAACCAATTTCCCACACTGAAAGTTTTCTTTCACCCTTGCAAGGCCAAGGGTTGCCTAACATATTGCACCTCGGGTGGCAAAGTTATTCATTTTTTTTTGTTGTCACCTCGAATCAGATGCCATCATTCATTCAAATGAATTGTATGTGAGAACATCGAGGGTCCACCAACATTCCAGAGCATCAGACAGTGGAGGAGGAGTGTGCCTATCTTTATTGTTTTCGCTAGTTGCTTAAATATAGCCCAAGCTTTGAAGAAGATCTATTTGGTGCCCAAAGAAACCGACTAGGATTTGCCCTTCACTTCCAAGCCTGCTGCCGGAAAATAAAAGGGAAATCCGACTGGTCGTTACGAATAGCTTAGACCTTTCTAAATAAGTCCCCAAAACTTCTGCATTTGAAATATCTGGCTCCAGTCTCTTCTGAGGTGAAGGCGCCTCCAGGCACGCACAACCCCATCCAAGGAGCTGAGATCAGATTTCGACAGAAATATCCTGTAAACATGCATCCTGTTTCATGCTTGGGACTTTCCAAACCTTGTCAACCCTGCTCATTTCAAAGAAACAATGCTGAAGATGTGACCTCTGGATTGCAAGGCTGTCGCCACTCCCCGGTTGTGTTCACAAGCTTTCTCGCTTATCAAATTCCCACCATAATGAACTGTACTTCACCCAACTTCCATTCTTGCATCACAGTTGTATTTGTCATTTTATAATTTCCCCAAATTCCAGTCGTACTGTACCTCCCACTGATCAATTGCAATGTTTGTTCATAGTTGCTGGGAAACACCTGAATATTAGGTCTTTCATAGTGGTTGACGTGGTGGTTTGTCAAAAGTCAAGTAGGCCACTGGATTTTAGATTTTACACCCCGACTCCAAGAATTTCGTGAAACCCTTTTAAAACTTCTTGAATTCATCTTATACTTTCCTAACACTTTGATTCTAGCTCTAGCTAAAGGTTTATATATCTTAGTTTCTCCTCATCAATTTCATCCACAACAGCTTTGACTTTCTTCTTTCTAGACTATCGGTCCTGGTATCTTCCGGTTGCAAGACCACTCAGCTCCATGACAGACCCAACACAAGTCATTTCCATTTATGGTATCTGACAATAGTATCTCGTGGCTCCTTAACCACAGCATGGTTTTGTTGAAGAAGGCAGGCCGCAACAGCACCCTCCCATCTATGCTGGACCCAGAACTAGCCTCTCTCAGCTTTGGGACTCAAGCACAGGCCTTTTCCAAATCCCACACCCAAGAATGAATATCCTTTAAAGTCTTGAGTCCAAAACAAGCCTCTTAAAGACCCTAATGTTAAGCACTGGCTTTTCCTAAATCCTATAATCTAGCATGATCCCTCAGTTCCTGTTTCACAATCGTCCACCTCTCTATGTCCCACATATGTTAGCACTTAAATTTCAATGTCCCTAGAAGCCAGTACCGATTTCTCACATTCAATAGACACCAGCACCAATCTCTCACAGCCCACAGATGCCAGCACCAACTTCTCCTGATCCCGGGACCCCCATCAACAACATCTCTTGGTCTCTGAACCCCCATCAACAACATCTCTTGGTCCCTGGACCCCCATCAACAACATTTCTTGGACCCTAGACCCTCATCAACAACATCTCTTGGACCCTAACCTACCATCATCATCTCTTGGTCCCTAGACCCCCATCAACAACATCTCTTGGTCCCTGGACCCCCATCAACAACATTTCTTGGACCCTAGACCCTCATAAACAACATTTCTTGGACCCTAGACCCCCATCAACAACATCTCTTGGTCCCTGGACCCCCATCAACAACATTTCTTGGACCCTAGACCCTCATAAACAACATTTCTTGGACCCTAGACCCCCATCAACAACATCTCTTGGTCCTCAGACCCCATCAACAACCACTGTCCCTGGATTCAACAGTCCCTAGATTCAACTGACTTTCTTCTAGACCAGTGGTGGCCAAATGTGGCCCTTTGCATGCCTGTATGTGGCCCTTGGGGCACTGTTCCTCACACTGACACCAATGATGGGGAATGTTCCCTTCTAGTGAAAGAAATGATAGGGCACTACTACTTCCACTGCCACAACAATGGGGCACTAATCCTCCCACTAACACAAACGATGGGGCACCATTCTTCCCACTGACACCAATGGTGGCGCACCATTCCTCCCACTGACACCAATGATGAGGCACTAATACCAATGCAATGATGGGCACCATTCCTCCCACTGACACCAATGATGAGGCACTGATCCTCCCACTAATACCAATGATGGGGCACTATTCCTCCCCATACTGACCAGGGTTATATCATTTTTTTTACTCCATCCAGCCACCACTGGCACCGGAGCATTTTCTTCTCCAACTGGCCACAGTACGGCCCTCCTAAAGTCTGATGGACAGTAAACTGGCTCTTTGTTTAGAGCCAGTTTGGAGACTCCTGTTCTAGACCATAGCACCATCTCCTTCTAGTTACTGGATCCCCAGGCACCATCCTATCCCCAGAATTAGCCTTTGCAGATGCCGTGATGCCACTTTGTACTACTTCTAGTCCAAAGTCGTCCTTAATCCCTGCACCCAAGCTATTGTTTCTCTCAATTCAATTTGCCCTCTTCTTGTTCTCATTTCCTCCCCTTCTCTTTGATCTTCTCAGCTCTCCTCTATCTATATTGCTTCTTGCAATGTACTTTTTTGTTCTTTGCATTTATATCTCCAGGCCACTTTTATTAGCATTTCTCATTCCACTTCCATCCCCATATCCAAACTTTCTCTCTTCTCCATCGCTCTTCTAGCCATGTTTATGGTCATGTAGCTTCCAATGCCTGTTCTACGCCAGAACTTTCATAATAATAATGAAGAGCTGCAGTGATGGAAGAGTTAACACTTGCCATGTAATTATACTTCTCCGCTTAGAGATTGAATGAGCAGTATTTTCCATCCAGAGCCTCCCACATTGGCGCCAGCCACTACTAAATTCTACTAGAGAGAGGAAGAAATGACACGCGGTACACCGTTCAGAGATACACAAATTACAACTGGAAACCGAGAAAGCTTCATAGAGGTAGTGATCCTCCACGACAAATTACAGCCTATACATTCCATAATGAAACAATCATCTCTTATTGCTCCTCCTCCATCTCGTGACATGTCATCACTGCTATGTAAATACTAGTGATGTCATCATAACAGGCTATGACATCACTACCCACTACTTGTAAGCTGTATTCTGCAGGTGAGACATCTCACATCTAAGAGATAAGCAAGATGGATACAAGACAGACAAATGACGTTGGGAGGAATATCCAGAGACAAACGCCTTCCAAAGGGACAGATGGCTCCCACACAGATAGTGACGGACGATTTCATCTCTATCAATTGGATCATCGATCGATTGATCTATCAGGGTTGACCAATTATTATGGCATTCAGGATCCAGTCTGTCCAGTTCCTAATTTTAGGCCTCCTTCAATTACACACACTATAATACCAAAAGTACAGTATTGGGACGCCTGCCTTTACACACACATGAACTTTAATGGCATTCCAGTCTTAGTCCGTAGGGTTCAATATTGAATTGGCCCACCCTTTGCAGCTACAACAGCTTCAACTCTTCTGGGAAGGCTGTCCACAAGGTTTAGGAGTGTGTCTATGGGAGTCTTTGACCATTCCTCCAGAAGTGAATTTGTGAGGTCAGGCACTGATGTTGGAAAGAAGGCTTGGCTTGCAATTTCCACTCTAGTTCATCCCAAAGGATTTCTATGGGGTTGAGGTCAGGAACCACCAACCGGGGACACCACCAAATGTTAAGTTCTCAATTCGCACTTCCATAGACGTCACACCCAAGAGAAAAAAGAAAAGGAAACCCATGCTCCACATAGTGTAAATCCGATAAAGCCCTTTATTATACCACATCAATTGCACTCACATGTACAAGAAGTATAGCTGTGCCAAATTAAGCATCTAAGCTGACCAAATTCGGAATCTGGGGACACTTCAAGTATGTGATGACTTTGTGTAGCTCCATCCAATGTGTTTCGTCAGAGATTACATCTTCCAGGGCAACCACTGGCTGTGCAGATACAGGCGAACAGCGATGGCTCCTCTTAGCCTGCCATTACTTCATACAGGATGAGCCACCACCGCTGCTGTTTGCATACAACTGTCATCCCCAGTCGCACTAATCTGGTGGTTCTTACCACTGGAATCTGGTATATGAATGTCACCACCTTTGTGAAGGGGGTTTTAAGGAACTTTGGCCAGCTGTCTCCTGGGATTTGTCCACTCCTGACTGGATAGATGGCATCCTATTGCCCTACTTGTAGACTGAGGGTCCTTCAGAACCTGTTGTATGGCCATTGGAGCAACAGCATGGGTGAAAACACTGGATTGTAAAGTGGTTCTAATAGCATAATGATCTCATGTAACACGTCCTTAGTCTTGGAACGTCTCCTATAGCATGTCCCCAGGCTCTAACAACTATGGGTTGCAGGAAAAAAAAATTGGATTTTCCCATCAACACAGTCAGCATTGATGGAGGTCTTCCCCGCTGGCAGAACTCAACGATTACTGCTAGCGGCTATAGCTACCGGTAGTAATCGCATGTAAAAAAAATCCAACAGGCTGGCTGTACCCAGTCCATCAATGGATCGACTTGGGTACAACCAGCCTGCCCTTACATGAATCGAATCTCGGCCGGTCCGTGCTGAACCAGATCCATCTATGGCCAACTTTAGTGATCTACTACGTCTCACCTACTTGAGCAGTGAAGACATGTAAGTAAATCACAAGACTGGATGAACATAGTTAGTAAGGTTAAATAAAGACACCAGTCCATCCAGTTCAACCTGAGTGAGCAATGGTGCATGTCTACAATTATCCCTATTTAAGGTACCCATATAGCACCGTCAATTTACACAGTGCTCCACACATACATCGCACACTCACATTGGTCTCTACCCTCAAGGAGCCCACAATCCAAGGTCCCCAACTCACATTCATATACTAGGGGCAATTTTGGACAGAAGACAATTAACCTACCAGCATGTCTTTGGAGTGTGGGAGGAAACCGGAGTACGCAGGCACAGGGAGAACATGCAAACTCCAGGCAGGTAGTGTCGTGGTTGGGATTCGAACCAGCGACCCTTTTTACTGCTAGGCGAGAGTGCTACCCACTACACCACTGTGCCGCCGTTACAGTTACAAAGTACTTTGGCAGATGAAACAAGTAATTCAAACTTTCCACAGGTTTGCTACCTGCCTGGTGTTTCCCCTTTAATAAAAAAAAAAAAAAAAGATTACAGGCTCGCTGAATTCTTACGGCTGTCCAGTCGCCTACAAGACAGCCAGGTCGATCGATTCACTTTTAAAATTGCTCGACAACAGAAAACACAAGTAGGACAAGTCAATTAGGGACAGGCTATTAAGGCTGAGCTGATCAGCATGACAACCAAACAACCACGCGCCTCGCAATCGTACTAATTGCTGCGCAGATCACAAACGCCAACGCTCCAGCTGCACTTCCAGGTCAAATGGCGACCTCAAGGAAAACGGTTATGCCGCTCTCTATTTTACAGGGTCGCATGAGGTCAAAAAAACATCAGAGACGCTAAACCTACACAGTGTTTGGCCAATTAAAGTCACAGCTTAAAATCTTCCTACGGAAAAGCTAAGCAACGTGTGGCCAAATGCACAACAATCCGATCGAATCCCGTCTATCACAAATTAGCTGCGCTAAATGGGGCATCCAACTGTTTTCGTCAATAAAGAAAACAATTGGTCCGAGCGGAAAAATGCAATCAAACGCAACCAATTTGATTGCTTTCTTCGTGTTGAATGAGCTCTTGGTAAGTGAAGGAATCAAATCTGTTACTGGTTGTTTACTGCCACCTGTATAGACTAAATAAGGGCCCTTTCACACTGGGGCAGGGAGCGGCGTCGGCGGTAAAGCGCCGTCGGTATTCTACCGCTAGCGGGGCAGTTTTACCCCCCGCTAGCGTCCGAGAAAGGGTTAAAAACCACCGTAAAGCGCCTCTGCAGAGGCGCTTTGCCGGCGGTATAGCCGCGCCGTCCCACTGATTTCAATGGGCAGGAGCGGTGAAGGAGCGGTATACACTCTGCTCCTTCACCGCTCCTAAGATGCTGCTAGCAGGACTTTTTTTCCCGTCCTGCTAGCGCACCGCTCCAGTGTGAAAGCCCTCGGGGCTTTCACACTGGAATCAAAGCAGTGGCACTTTCGGGTCGGTTTGCAGGTGCTATTATTAGCGCAATAGCGCCTGCAAACCGCCCCAGTGTTAAAGGACCCTAGGGCTACTTAGGCTAACGGAAGCTGCTTCATGGACCACTACATCTATTCAAAAAGAAAAAAATCGGACTATAGAGGCCAAACAAGGAGTACATCAACATATCTAAAAGCATAAAGTTTTATTATACAAAAAGTTAAAAAGCCATATACCATATATGCATAGACTCAACCCTAAGCCCAATATGTAATTGTTTTTAGCTATAACTATGCATATATGGTGTATTATTGTTTTTTAACCTTTTGTATAATAAAACGTTATGCTTTTAGATATGTTGATGTGTTTTGCTTGCGTCTATCTAGCATCTTACTCTGTGGTATAAGCAAGGAAGCTAAGACTTCTGCAGTGTGTAAATGTGCTTTTACTATACAAAAATGCTGTACATACACAACTATTACAATCTTAGGAATACAATACAAGACTGACAGATATCTATAACAAGCAAAATGCCTAGCAAATGAACAGCCTATGGTCTATATCAGTACAAATACACTTAAAAGTTACTTATCTTCTGTTACCGTATGTTCGTGATCTCCATTGGCAACGATTCTTCTGGAAATCAGGCACTGTATCATAAGTGGCGTTTGATCGTCAAAGCATGATGATGTGTGTCCCTCAGTCTCATCCCTTTTATGTACAAGTTTGTTACCAAAAGTCAATGGTTACAAACTTGTTTCCATAACATACGACTAACAGTCATTATTTAAGTTTGAGAGCTGAAAGAATATCAAACAAGTAAATCTCTTACTTGTTTACTGTAACTATAGACAATAGCCTATTTAAACTTTAATACGACATTGGTATCTATGTACCTATTGTCTACTCAAGCCAAAACCTGACAGTATCTCTATGACCAACCACTATTGTGTAATGTTATGTTCCATGCAGGGGCCAGTGTTGCCAACCGCCAGTATTTTTACTGGCAGCCAGTAAAAAAAATGGGCACTTTTCTCCTGCCAGTAAATGCCAGTGAAAGGAAAAGGTTGCCAGTAAAAAATATGACTGACGCTTGGCCGAGACCATCCGAGTGCCTGCTACAGTGTGTTCGGACTGTGCCGGCAGTGTGTTACGTGAAATCATGGTGCAAGGGAACGGAGCAGCTGGAGCCTCATGTGCAGGTCTGCAGGATGGGAGGAAGGCAAGCCAGGAGTGGACTGAAGGAACCACCTGGCATAGAGAGAGAGGGTCACTGTGACTCAGGAGGGGACGTGTCATGCCGGTGAGGTGTCATCATCATCTGTGCTGCTGCACACTGCTATCAGTGTCACTGTGAGAGTCAATTTCATGTGTGTGCCGCCCATTGTAATTTCGTGCCCTCTCGATTCCTGTGCCCGAGTTACTTAATTACTATATCGAAAATAAAATAAGAAATATGTTTTTGCCTTAATATCTACCTTAAATCACTTTGCTAATTTCATATTGTAATTGTTTGTAGCCTAAATACTGAAATTTGCACTTAAAACTGTCATTTTGTAACTTTTGGAATACGCCAGTAAAAACGTGACCATGCCAGTAAATTTTGGGTGTCGTGTCAGTAAATTTCAATCTGTTAGGTTGGCAACACTGGCAGGGGCGTTGCTAGGTCTACAAAAGATCTGGGGCTAGAGCCCATAGTAGTGAAGTAAAGAAAGTCATACACATGTATATAATATACGTGTGGGTGTACAGTAAATATATCTCTGAGTGTGGATTCCCGCTTACATCAGGGTCCCCAGAGAGCCCCCCCACTTACATCAGGGTTCTCAGAGAGCCCACCCCCCTTACATCAGTGTCCCCAGAGCCCCCCTTACATCAGGGTCTCTAGAGAGCCTCCCTACTTACATCAGGGTCCCCAGAGCCCCCCTCATTACATCAGGGTCCCCAGAGCCCCCCTCATTGCATCAGGGTCCCCAGAGAGCCCACCCCCTCTTACATCGGGGTCCCCAGAACCCCCCTTACATCAGGGTCCCTAGAGAGCCTCCCTACTTACATCAGAGCCTCCAGAGCCCTCCTCATTACATCAGGGACCCCAGAGCCCCCCTCATTACATCAGGGTCTGCAGAGATCCCACCCCCTTACATCAGGGTCCTCAGAGAGCACACCCCCCTTACATCAGGGTCCCTAGAGAGCCTTCCTACTTACATCAGGGTCCCCAGAGATCCAACCCCCCTTACATCAGGGTCCCCAGAGATCCAACCCCCCTTACATCAGGGTAAACAGAGCCCCCCAGGACTCAGGAGTTGGCTACATAAACAATGCAGGGCTCTGCTGTGCCCATCTATGCAGCCTCACCAGTGCCCAGCAATGCAGCCTCACCAGTGCCGAGCAGTGCACCCCCCCACTGCAGTGCCCTCTGTCCCCTGCACCCCACCACACACACTGTGTAAGTAGAACTCTTACCTTACACAGGTGTGCAGCAAGCAGAGCATCTGAGATCGGCATCACAGAGCTGGATGGGGGCGGGAACTACAGAAGTTAACTTTTCACATTAACAGGCTGGTGATTGGTTGCTAGGATTGTCCAGCAACCAATCACCTGCTGTTTAATGAAAAAGTTAACTCCTGCGGTTCCCGCCCCCATCCAGCCCTGTGATATTGGGCGCTCGCCACTGTCCAATGAAGGGGACAGAAATGAAAATTTCCACGGGCCAGGTGCCCGCATTCATCGGTGGCGGGCCGGGTGCCAACCCCTGCCCTAGAGACTCAGGGCTATGGGCCCCAGATTCGGGGCTATAGCCTCAATAGCCACCCGCTAGCAACGCCTCTGGTTCCATGTATCTTATGTCTGATTAATATTAAAAAAATCATATTGTAACAAACGCAACACATGATGTACCCCTTGTTTGGCCTATATAGTCCGATTCCCCTCTTTTTTCTTAATCTATACATTACAGGTGTCGGCCAAGAGTGTCACCCCTATTTTTCTACATCTGTTCAAGCTGAACTCCAGGAAGATATAAAAGACACAAATAAATGCAGTTCTGTTTAACACCACATACCAAAATCTTTTTTTTTTTTTTAATGAAAGGAGTATAAGTAATTGAATTTGACACGATATCAATCTTTTGCAGTCCTTGTACAGCAGAGCTCAAAATGGGGGGAGGGAGAAGCAACACAAGGAATCAGTAGTTCTGCAGTGCACTGTGCATGTGGATAGAAGGAAAGAGCAGAATGACAGAGAGATGAGCTCTTCAGTCTGCTCCTTTCACGGACCAATCATAGATGGACAAATCCCCATCTTACATCAGGGTCCCCATCAGACCCCCTTACATCAGAGTCCCCATCAAAGTAATCCCCCCTAGTATCTATCAAAGAACCCCCCCCCCACCCTTACATGAGAGTCAGTCCCCATCAAAATCCCCTCTTACATCAAAGTCCCCCCCTTTACATGAGTCAGCCCCCATCAAAGAAACCCCGCCTTACGTGACAGTTAGTCCCCACCAAAATCCCGCTTTACATCAGAGTCCCCCCTTTATAAGAGTTAATCCCCATCAGAGTCCCCATCAGACCCCTCTTACATCACAGTCCCCAAAGTAATCCCCCTTTATAGGAGAGTCAGTCTCTTTCAAACCCCCCCATGACATGAGTCAGTCCCCATCAGAGTCCCCTGACATCAAAGTCCTCCTCCTACCATCTGAGTCCCCTACATAAGAGATGATTTACCTTGTCTTTAATGATTATTTCTTCACATGCCGTGCATTGTGGACTTGGAGAGCTGAAAACAGACAAGAGATAAAGAATACATAAGAGCAGGGGTCTCCAAACTTTATAAACAAAAGGGTCAGACAGAGCTGATCAGCGGGTCCCAGCGATCAATCATTGGCCGGCACCCGCTGATCAACTTGTGCTGTAACAAATCACAGCACAGTCGCGGCGGCGGACGCGTGTCCCCTACCTGGAAGCGTGGCTTGCGTATCAGATATGTCATCCAGCGCAGAGAGGCCGCCCTGCCGCAGTATATCTGCCCGGGGCAGTCGGAAAATGGTTAAAGTGGATCTAGCATCAGGTGTGTATGCATGATATGCAGCGTGTCATTGGCTCAGGGATGACACAATCATGTACATACTGGTGTCTTCTGTGATTTGCTACAAAGATGCACTATATTGTCAAAAGTATTGGGACGCCTGCCTACTTTGTGGCCTACTGCCTACCTACTTGAAGGCTGTCCACAAGGTTTAGGAGTGTGTCTATGGGAATGTTTGACTATTCTTCCAGAAGCGCATTTGCGAGGTCAGGCACTGATGATGCATGAGAAGGGCTGGCTCGCAGTCTCCTCTCTAATTCATCCCAAAGGTGTTCTATCGGGTTCAGGTCAGGATTCTGTGCAGGCCAGTCAGGTTCCTCCACCACAAACTCGCTCATCCATGTCTTTATGGACCTTGATTGTGCACTGGTCAAAATCATTTGGTGGAGGGGGGGATTATGGTGTGGGGTTGTTTTTCAGGGGTTGGGCTTGGCCCCTTAGTTCCAGTGAAGGGAACTCTTAAGGGGTCAGCATACCAAGACATTTTGGACAATTTCATGCTCCCAACTTTGTGGGAACAATTTAGGGTTGGCCCCTTCCTGTTCCAACATGACTGCACACCAGTGCACAAAGCAAGGTCCATAAAGACACGGATGAGCCAGTTTGGGGTGGAGGAACTTGACTGGCCTTGAGTCCTGACTTCAACCTGATAGAGCACCTTTGGGATGAACATCAGTGCCTGACCTCACAAATGCTCTTCTGGAAGAATGGTCAAACATTCCCATAGACACACTCCTAAACCTTGTGGACGGCCTTCCCAGAAGAGTTGAAGCCGTTATAGCTGCAAAGGGTGGGCCAACTCAATATTGAACCCTACGGACTAAGGCTGGGAAGCCATTAAAGTTCATGTGCGTGTAAAGGCAGGCGTCTCAATACTTTTGACAATATAGTGTATAATGTTGCAGTCTAATGACTGCGGGTGAGGAGACGGAGTAAATGCTTTCTCCTGCTTGCAAATGACTGATGACATCATCTCTTCTGAGGCAAAGCCACCCGACTGGAGCTCAATGATGGCTTTTTAATAAAAAGGAGGAGCTTTTTGAAAAATAACACTGTGAGATGTGAGGAATTCATTTATGCAGACTTGTAAAGTTACTAAATGGTCCACTTTAAGTGGCTCTTTAACACTCTGTTGAGTAGAATTCGATTTAAAGCTGTCTCATATTTCAGGCAGACCTTACCTTAGCAGCGAATTCATACAGGTCTCACAGAAGCGGTGCCCACATTCTGTCTGCCGGGGGTTGCAGAGGACTAGCCGACACTTTTCACACTTGTACTTCTCTTCCACATGCTTCAGGAACTTCTCTTGGTATCCCCCTTGCTCGGGTACATAGATGGTAGTGGCGAGGCTGCGATCTGGGTTGGCTCGCTGCTGTAGTGTTTGTGAAGACACGGCTGGCTCAACTCTTTTGCTTGCATCCATGATATAACAGCTAAATTCTGGAAGGAGAAATGGGATCGATCAGCAAAGGATCACGAACAAATCAAGCTTATACCATCACTCCCTGAACTGCCTGCTGAAAACAGGTTTTCATCCCATCGCTCACTAAGGAGGACCAATTTCACCTTTTATTTAAAGTGTATGTGAAGGCAAACATTTTTTTTGGGGGGGGGGGTTCTGGATAGAGTAGGGGCAGCCTACCCCTTAGCAAAAATAAGGGGCAGGCTGCTTCCAAGCCCTGAATTGGGTCACCCATATGGAGGGTGGATGCTAAATGCTAGTAGGTACTTGTTCCTTTTAACCAGTCTCCAAACTTTCTAAGCGAGGGGCCGGTAATTGTCCTTCAGGAGTTAGGGGGAACGTTGGCCTGTGGGAGTAGAAAATGCCCCAGCATTGGTTTTAATGGGATGAATAGTGCCCTATTGATAGTGTCAGTAGGGGGAATGGCGCCCTATCATTGGTGTCAGTTGGTGGCACAATGCACCGAAGGCCAAATAAAGGCAAACACAGGGCCACAGTTTGGAGACCACCGCTTTAGACCAGTGGTCTCCAAACTGTGGGACTTTGCTTGCTTTTATGTGGCCCTTGGGGCCATAAGTCCCCCCACTGACACCAATAAAGGGGCACAATTCTTCCCACTAATACCAATGATGGGGCACAATTTCTCTCAATGACACCAACAATGTGACAATATTTCTCCCAATGAGACCAACAACAGGACCCAATGACATGAACAATTGGGCCCAATGACACCAACGATGGGGCACAATTCTTCCCAGTGACATTAATGATAAAGCACAATCACTCTCACTAAAGCAAATGACGGGGGAATTATTTTTTCCCCACTGATGTTGGGGCCTTTTCTACTCCCAATGGCCACAGTCTGCCCCCCCCAAAGTCTGAAGGACAGTAAACTGACCCTTTGTTTAAAAAAGTTTTGGAGACCCCTGCTTTAGACTACACAGATCTAAGGGAAAATACCAGCTGGACCACGAAGACAATTCAAACATTGGTAACTTTATTCATTCGGGCACAATGCACAGAGAATCCTTGCCTAACCTCCACCCCAAACTCGCTCATCTATGTCTTTATAGACCTTGCTTTGTGCACTGGTGTGCAGTCATGTTGGAACAGGAAGGGGCCATCCCCAAACTGTTCCCACAAAGTTGGGAGCATGAAATTGTCCAAAATGTCTTGGTATACTGATGCCATAGGAGTTCCCTTTACTGGAACTAAGGGGCCAAACCCAACCCCTGAAAAGACAACCCCCACATCATAATCCCCTCTCCACCAAATTGATTTGGACCAGTGCACAAAGCAAGGTCCATAAACACATGGATGAGCGAGTTTGGGGTGGAGGAACTTGACTGGCCTACACATTCCTGACCTCAACCTGATAGAACACCTATGGGATAAATTAGAGAGAAGACCGCGAACTAGGCCTTCTCGTCCAACATCAGTGCCTGACCTCGCAAATGCGCTTCTGGAAGAATGGTCAAACATTCCCATAGACACACTCCTAAATCTTGTGGACGGCCTTCCCAGAAGAGTTGAAGCTGTTATAGCTGCAAAGGGTGGGCCAACTCAATATTGAACCCTACAGACTAAGACTGGGGATGCCATTAAAGTTCATGTGCCCCAATACATTTGACAATATAGTGCATGTTGAAATAGACACTAATCTCCAATGAAAGCCTATGTGATAAGGTGACAACACAGGAGCACAACCGGGGGGTGGGGACAGGGTACAGAGCGTTGTCACCCTATAACAGGAAGCGCTTGGATAAAGGACATTCGTAGCAGGATGACCAGGTATTTTTTTAAATGAAAGCTGCAGATTTCCAAATACTGGAAATATGAAAAAAAAAAAAAAACTGAAATTGCCTCTTATGCAAAAATTCAGTATAGAATAAAAAAAAAAAAAAAAAAAAAAAAATTATAATTAACGTGTTAAAGTGAATATGAGATTTTAGGAATTTTTGATACATCTTCTTTCACAGTTAATTCTGAACATTCCATTCTGGCTTCCTACACAATCGCCCCGTATGCTGCCTTCCTACACCGTGTCTCGTTCACAATTCGAGTGAACAGTATATTTCCAAGGAGACCTCGTGACCTTACTCCCATTACGCAGCTCTTCATCACGGTGAAAATGAGGCAAGAGAACCAAAAAGCTTTAATGAATGAAAGGCGGCATCAATCAGTTTCTGCATAAGCCTACACCTCGTTCTCGGAAGTGGCCCCACTAAAACATTCTGAAAATGTCAAACAGCATCTTCCCGCCCTAGGCTCCGTACCGCGCGCTCGTGTTTACAATTTCCACTAACCAGGTCAAAAATTGAAGAGTTGTAAGAGTCATGCAAGACACCACAAGATACTCAAGTAGCAAAACCTTCACACCACGCCCCGCACAATTAGTTTTTTTCTTTTTTACAATTATTTTCCAGAATAACTGAGACAGCAAAAAAAAAAGAAAAGAAAAAAGGGTTAAAACACTCTGACTCAGACATACAGTACAAAAAAGTTAAAAATACAATTTTAAGAGTCTGTAAAAGAAAAGTGCGTGGGTGGCGAAAGAAAATGACAGCCAAGGCAGATTTTGCTCTAATTAGAAAAAAAAAAAAAAAGGAGATTCATGGTTTATTGGGAAACTGGATTATGCAAGCTGATCGAATAGTGGGCCTTAAAGGTCAACTCCTACTAAAACCAGTATTTCAAGTTTTTAGTTGGTACCTGTGGGCTGAGCCAACCCAATATTTGCCAATATCTGATTTATGGGTGAGTGTGCCTGAAAGCGGAATTTGAGTTCTAGATAAAACCTAGTAGGCTGAATTTACCCCGGGTTTCTCTATATGTCTTGGACAGTCTAAATCTGTCCATACACCAGTCGTTCAACAATTTCTACCAAAAATTCAGAAAAATTGTCAGAGCATCCAACAGTACCGATTATGGTACAAGCTTTGTATGAAACCCTCAAAAATTTGATCGATTGCCATGCCAAGGTTTCGAATTCAAGGTTTAATTTTGGAATAGGGATGCAGTAGGACGAGTACGAGTACCGATACTTTTTTTTTGGACTCGACAATACCAATTACCAATATATGTGTAAAAAAATTCACTAACAGAGCAAACAAAAAAAAAGTTTTAATTGTTTATTGTTTATATAAAAAAAACAGGAAAATAATAATTAAACGGAGGAGAATATGGAGTTAATTAAAGTGGTGTTCCACCCAAAAAAAAAAAAAAACTACATGAAAAATCCTAAAAAAAAAAAAATACAAAAAAAATGTGGATATTTTTTTTTTTCACTTACCTCTAAATGCCTGTTGCTAGGGGGTCCCTCGTAGTCTGCCTCTTTCAGTGCCTGGGCTTGTGACATCACTTCCGTCCCGGCACAGGAAGGGCTCAGCTCTGCTCCCTCCCTCCTGTCAATCATCTGGGACCCATTACAGGTCCCAGGTGACTGAGCGGCCAATCACGGCGCTCGGCGCCGCTCGCGCATGCGCAGTGGGTGCCAGGCTGTGAAGCCACAGCCCAGGCGCCCACAGTTGCAATGCCGGCGCCGCCGAACGGAGGGGGAGACGAGCGGGGCTTCGATCCCCCGCATCGCTGGACCCAGGGACAGGTAAGTGTCCAATTAAAAGTCAGCAGCTGCAGTATTTGTAGCTGCTGACTTTTAATTTTTTTTTTTCTTTTAGTGGCCCTCCTTCTTTAAGACTGATTCATGTAAATTAAGGGTTAATAAGGGGTTAAACAGAGAATAATTTGCTCATCTCTTTGATCTGCAGATGAAGAAACAGAAAGATACAAAAAGAAACCATTTGCACGAGTACCGATACTTGTGAAAATAGTCGGTATCGGCACCGATACCGACACTGGTATCGGTGCACCCCAATTTTGGAATCACGTTTATTATTTACAATAAGTAAATTTTTTCCCAAATGAAAATAATATTCACAATTAAAATTTTAATAAAGAAATGTTTTCCTTCTTTAATATTCCTCTACACCAGTGGTCATGAACCCTGTCCTCAAGGACCCACTAACAGGCCAGGTTTGCAAGATAACTGAAATACATCCCAGGTGATCTCATTTGCTGCTCAGTGATTGCAGTATTCTAGTCTGCATCTCCCCCAAGGTAATACATAAAACCTGGCCTGTTAGTGGGCCCTGAGGACAGGGTTGATGACCACTGCTCTACACCATGGTTAAACAAGAGATTGTCAAGCTAACCCCACTGGCTATTAAAAAAATTGAATGAACGTTAGAAAAATGCATTTCAAAAGGAAATTCTACTAGTGAGTGGGCAGAACAGTGAGATCTCCCGGCCTTAACTCCCAATTTTGTTCCTTCCCAACTAGAAGTTTTCTTTGTTCCCACCCTTCTTTGTGTATTCCAGCTTCTCCCATTATACAGTATTCTCCATAATATTAAATAAATAAAAATTGAGCAGGTATGCGGGGGTGGCTAAAGCTGGCCATTCAGGGGGCCAATTTTGTAAAAAAAAAAATTTCAACTAGAGGGTTTAATGTAAAAAAACACACCCAATTTCCCCATCGATACACAATTTGGTGGAGGGAACCTTCTCTGCTGTGTCATTGTATAATAACAGCAGGGAGACTCCTCCATTGCCAGAGTACACAGAATCAGTGCTGCAGTCTATAGCCTGCAGTGCTAATCGGGCAAAAATATACCAACAGGCTAATGACATCTCAGCCTAGCCAAATTCACTGAACTGAAGCTTAAGAATGGAGACTCTGTCACTAAAATAAAACTGGCAAAAAAAGGTCCTCCTGGAATCTGACACATCAAGTACTGATGATTTCTTGGTCCTCCACGGCTAAGTGGTTCAGTCCACAGGTCCCTAGAAGTAGCGAGTGTGCAAGAGGGAAAAGGAGGGAGCGCAAGAGAGGGAAAAGGAGCGAGCCAGAGAGAGGGAGGAGGAGGAGCGAGCCAGAGAGAGGGAGGAGGAGGAGCGAGCCAGAGAGAGGGAGGAGGAGGAGCGAGCCAGAGAGAGGGAGGAGGAGGAGCGAGCCAGAGAGAGGGAGGAGGAGGAGCGAGCCAGAGAGAGGGAGGAGGAGGAGCGAGCCAGAGAGAGGGAGGAGGAGGAGCGAGCCAGAGAGAGGGAGGAGGAGGAGCGAGCCAGAGATAGGTAGGAGAAGGAGCGAGCCAGAGATAGGGAGGAGGAGCGAGCCAGAGATAGGGAGGAGGAGCGAGCCAGAGATAGGGAGGAGGAGCGAGCCAGAGATAGGGAGGAGGAGCGAGCCAGAGATAGGGAGGAGGAGCGAGCCAGAGATAGGGAGGAGGAGCGAGCCAGAGATAGGGAGGAGGAGCGAGCCAGAGATAGGGAGGAGGAGCGAGCCAGAGATAGGGAGGAGGAGCGAGCCAGAGATAGGGAGGAGGAGCGAGCCAGAGATAGGGAGGAGGAGCGAGCCAGAGATAGGGAGGAGGAGCGAGCCAGAGATAGGGAGGAGGAGCGAGCCAGAGATAGGGAGGAGGAGCGAGCCAGAGATAGGGAGGAGGAGCGAGCCAGAGATAGAGGAGGAGCGAGCCAGAGATAGGGAGGAGGAGCGAGCCAGAGAGAGGGAGGAGGAGCGAGCCAGAGAGAGGGAGGAGGAGCGAGCCAGAGATAGGGAGGAGAAGGAGCGAGCCAGAGAGAGGGAGAAGAAGCAAGCAAGAAAAAGGGAGAAAGAGGGAGAAGGAATGAGCGAGTAAAAGGGAGGAGGAGAGAACGCGAGAGAGGGAGAAGGAGAGAGCCAGAGAGCCACATGGAGTCAGCCAGAGTGAGAGGAAGAAAGGAGCGAGAATGGGAAAGGATGGAGCAAGCGTGCAAGAGAGAGGAGGGACAGAGAAAGAGGAGCGAATGAGAGAGAGGGAGGAGGAGCGAGCCAGAGAGAGAGGGAGGAGGGGCGAGCCAGAGAGAGAGGGCGGAGGGGCGAGCCAGAGAGAGAGGGCGGAGGGGCGAGCCAGAGAGAGAGGGAGGAGGAGCGAGCCAGAGAGAGAGGGAGGAGGAGCGAGCCAGAGAGAGGGAGGAGGAGGAGCGAGCCAGAGAGAGGGAGGAGGAGGAGCGAGCCAGAGAGAGGGAGGAGGAGGAGCGAGCCAGAGAGAGGGAGGAGGAGGAGCGAGCCAGAGAGAGGGAGGAGGAGGAGCGAGCCAGAGAGAGGGAGGAGGAGGAGCGAGCCAGAGATAGGGAGGAGGAGGAGCGAGCCAGAGATAGGGAGGAGGAGCGAGCCAGAGATAGGGAGGAGGAGCGAGCCAGAGAGAGGGAGGAGGAGCGAGCCAGAGAGAGGGAGGAGAAGGAGCGAGCCAGAGAGAGGGAGAAGGAGCGAGTGCGTGTGTGAGAGGGAGAAGGAGCGAGCGCGTGCGTGAGAGGGAGAAGCAAGCAAGAAAAAGGGAGAAAGAGGGAGAAGGAATGAGCGAGAAAAAGGGAGGAGGAGAGAACGCGAGAGAGGGAGAAGGAGAGAGCCAGAGAGCCACATGGAGTCAGCCAGAGTGAGAGGAAGAAAGGAGCGAGAATGGGAAAGGATGAGGCAAGCGTGCAAGAGAGAGGAGGGACAGAGAAAGAGGAAGGAGGAGCGAACGAGAGAGAGAAGGAGCGAGCCAGAGAGAGAGGGAGGAGGAGCGAGTCAGAGAGAGAGAGGGAGGAGGAGCGAGCCAGAGAGAGAGGGAGGAGGAGCGAGCCAGAGAGAGAGGGAGGAGGAGCGAGCCAGAGAGAGAGGGAGGAGGAGCGAGCTAGAGAGCGAGGGAGGAGGAGCGAGCTAGAGGGTGGGGAGGAGGAGGAGCGAGCTAGAGAGAAAACTCAAGAGAGGGAAGAGAGCCACAGGGAGACAGCCAGGGAGAGCGAGGGAGGACGAGCGAGCTAGAGAGCGAGGGAGGAGGAGCGAGCTAGGGAGAGAGGGAGGAGGAGCGAGCTAGAGAGAGAGGGAGGAGGAGCGAGCTAGAGAGAGAGGGAGGAGGAGCGAGCTAGAGAGAGAGGGAGGAGGAGCGAGCTAGAGAGAGAGGGAGGAGGAGCGAGCTAGAGAGAGAGGGAGGAGGAGCGAGCTAGAGAGAAAACTCGAGAGGGAAGAGAGCCACAGGGAGACAGCCAGGGAGAGCGAGCAAATAGAATGATTGGAAGGGCAAAAGAGAGCGAGAAAAAAGTGTGAAAGAAACGGAGAGGACGGAGGTGCCACATGGGCCACGAGGTTCCCATCGAGTTTAAGCACCTTATTCCTAGAGGGCGCCCAGATACTCCTAAAGTTCACACAGTCTACACTTCCTTTCATTACCCCAAGTTCCCTATTGTGGTGGCACAGATAAATAAAACCTCATACATTGTACATCTTCCCCACTTTACACAGCAGCATATTAATTCTTGTCTGTGAGCCCACTGCAGGGGATTCCCCCATATCCTGTGCCAAGGATGCCAGGAAGTGAGGAGTAAAAACTTAAGCTGGGGGTGGGCATGGGTGCTGAGAGCGTACATTCTGCACATAAAAAGCCCTAGCATGAAGGTAACGAGACATGCAAAGTGAACCTGTGCCCAGATCATGCACAAAATCGGGGAACAAGCAGTAAAAGCGATTTGAAACAAACCATTATTCATCTATGCATCTATAAGCATTCTAGAGAAATTACATTTTCAAAGTTCACAACACAAACACTGAAATCTTGTGTTTTCAGCCGATGGGACGCATCAAGAAATGATAAATTAGATCAAATCCTGATGCCAACATACATCAAGGCTGAGGCCTGATTCACACCTACAGGTGTGACTGAGCGCGCGTGCGCATTTCCAGGGTGTTCCTGCGCATAACATATAGAGGCACCCAATTTCAATAGGCTGCTCTACGTGTAAAAGAAGTCCCTGCCTCTATTCCAAAAAACGTGCAGCATGGGTGCTATTAACAATTTATTGCACCGACACGTCTGCTAAAGGGCGGCGCGTTTCCGTGTGTATTGGGAAAGCGCACGATTTTGCGCATGTTCACGACATGCAAGGACATAACGCTCATGCGGCTCAAAGCATTTACAAACAAGTGCAACCTCTCGCTTATTTCTCACCCACCGCATTTCGTGAATATAATTGCAGATGTTAAAACAAAATGTACTGTTAGCACCAGGACGGTTGGTCTACAGAACTCCAAGACCATCGTTCACATGGAAGCTAGTATTCTAGTGAAACGCGTCGACGAGCAAGTTCTTGGAAGCACTACTGGATCAATTCTTTGTGCTTTGATATATTACTAAGCTAATCCTTATACTTTTGATCCAGCCCTCTGTAACTGCACTATTAGGTAACTGCCAAATGTGTCCATACAGGGTGTTGTTTGTATGTTTTTTTAACTATGCTGTAATAAAATGTTGACTTTTTTTAATGAATCTTCCTCTCATTATGTGCCCATAAAGTCCACCAATTTTTTGAGTTTCCCAATCCTTACTTTGTATTATATTCGACTTTTTAATTAATATCGTGAATTTAAATGAATTTATTGTTTGCCGTTATTGGCACCTTTAGCGCAAGAAAAGTAAAAAAAAAAAAATGCATCCCTTTAAAAATTCTATGTATGTCTTCACAAGGCTCCATTGCGCTTCCATTGTGGTGTTAAAAGTCCTGCTTGCTGCATTTTTGGTCAGTAAAAAAAAACAAAAACGCAACTCTCCATTGAAATGCATTGAGAATGCATCAGACTCCATTCACACCTGATCCGCCCGTAAATTCAAATTGCTGCAAAACACGTTTGCAATGCCATTACTTCTTAATAGCACCCCAATCGCTTGTCGCTCAAAAAGGAACAAGAGCTTCTTTTGGGTGACAGCATTGCGATTTGTCACGTTTGCCGCGCGATTTACCACGCGACAATTACAGTAAAATCTCAGCGCGATTGGAGTGGTTAGAAGTAATGGCATTGCAAACCCGTCCTGTGTTTTGCAGCGAAATCAAGATATCAGATGTGAATGGAGCCTCAATAACACACCCGTGTTATGTTTTTGAGTCACATGAGCTATGATAAACACACCATAGGCATAGTAAAATCGCAACCACATCGCAGTAAAATGCACACATTTTCGGTGCCATTTTTGCTTAATCAGCAAAATGCTGATAACAACATTTTTGGCTGATATTTTTCGTCCGTCAAAATTTTCAGTGCATCTGTAGTGTCAGTGGGAGGAATTGTGCCCCACCATTGGTATCATTGGGTACCCTTGTTGGTGTCTTTGGGAGGCCACTACTTTATACAGTATCTCAAAGTGAGTACACCCCTCACATTTTTGTAAATATTTTAGGATATCTTTTCATGTGACAACACTGAAGAAATGACACTTTTCTACAATGTAAAGTAGTGAGTGTACAGATTGTATAACAGTGTAAATTTGCTGTCCCCTCAAAATAACTCAACACACAGCCATTAATGTCTAAACCGCTGGCAACAAAAGTGAGTACACCCCTAAGTGAAAATTGGGCCCAAAATGTCAATATTTTGTGTGGCCACCAGTTTTTTCCAGCACTGCCTTAACCCTCTTGGGCATGGAGTTCACCAGAGCTTCACAGGTTGCCAGTGGAATCCTCTTCCACTCCTCCATGATGACATCACAGAGCTGGTGGATGTTAGAGACCTTGCGCTCCTCCACCTTCCGTTTGAGGATGTCCCACAGATGCTCAATAGGGTTTAGGTCTGGAGAAATGCTTGGCCAGTCCATCAGCTTTACCCTCAGCTTCTTTAGCAAGGCAGTGGTCGTCTTGGAGGTGTGTTTGGGGTCGTTATCATGTTGGAATACTGCCCTGCGGCCCAGTCTCTGAAGGGAGGGGATCATGCTCTGCTTCAGTATGTCACAGTACATGTTGGCATTCATGGTTCCCTCAATGAACTGTAGCCCCCCAGTGCCGGCAGCACTCATGCAGCCCCAGACCATGACACTCCCACCACCATGCTTGACTGTAGACAAGACACACTTGTCTTTGTCCTCCTCACCTGGTTGCCCCCACACACGCTTGACACCATCTGCACCAAATAAGTTTATCTTGGTCTCATCAGACCACAGGACATGGTTCCAGTAATCCATGTCCTTAGTCTGCTTGTCTTCAGCAAACTGTTTGTGGGCTTTCTTGTGCATCGTCCTTAGAAGAGGCTTCCTTCTGGGACGACAGCCATGCAGACCAATTTGATGCAGTGTGCGGCATATGGTCTGAGCACTGACAGGCTGACCCCCCCACCCCTTCAACCTCTGCAGCAATGCTGGCAGCACTCATACGTCTATTTCCCAAAGACAACCTCTGGATATGACGCTGAGCACGTGACCTCAACTTCTTTGGTCGACAATGGTGTGGCCTGATCTGAGTGGAACCTGTCCTGTTAAACTGCTGTATAGTCTTGACCACCGTGCTGCAGCTCAGTTTCAGGGTCTTGGCAATCTTCTTATAGCCTAGGCCATCTTTATGTAGAGCAACAATTCTTTTTTTCAGATCCTCAGAGAGTTCTTTGCCATGAGGTGCCATGTTGAACTTCCAGTGACCAATATGAGAAAGTGAGAGCGACAACATCAAATTTAACACACCTGCTCCCCATTCACACCTGAGACCTTGTAACACTAACCAATCACATGACACCGGGGAGGGAAAATGGCTAATTGGGCCCAATTTGGACATTTTCACTTAGGGGTGTACTCACTTTTGTTGCCAGCGGTTTAGATATTAATAGCTGTGTGTTGAGTTATTTTGAGGGGACAACAAATTTACACTGTTATACAAGCTGTACACTCACTACTTTACATTGTAGCAAAGTGTCATTTCTTCAGTGTTGTCACATGAAAAGATAGAAGAAAATATTTACAAAAATGTGAGGGGTGTACTCACTTTGGTGAGATACTGTACAATGAGCAGGGTCATCCCGGGACAGGAGTATGCTACTGGCAGGATCACCAGAAGAAAAAGGAATAAAGCCCTAAAAAAAGAAAACTAATGCAGCCACCACATCCAAGGACTGGTAAGCTGCAATATTTTACCATTTTGTTCTCGGGTATAATTTCACTTATTTTTGGTAGTAGGTCCCCCCCCCCCCCCCACACACCCTTTAAGGTTTTTTTCTTGGTCCTCTAAAATTTGGTCCCTCTTGAAGATCAGCACACGTGGAGTTTATTGCTTCTCTACTTCTGACTACGACGAGTGGCAGATGGGAATAACGAGTCAAACTTTTACATAGTATGCAAAAAGAAAGTTTATGGTGTGCAAGGGGGATCACCGCAGGGAATAACGCAGGGGGGTGGAATGCGGTAAATCCCGCCCCCCCAGGCTCATAACACACCGAGGCCCAGAACGATTCCTGGAAGATCGATAAAATGTACACAAATATAGAGCGATGACATAAATTCAGGGGGGTACACACAAAACAGACCCGAAACCGAGGATTACTCAGAGGGGGCTGAGGCGGAATTCACAGCTCGTAGAATTAGTTGGCTTCATGTGTTTCACTATTAAATGGTACCCAAAATGTAAATACAAACCCTTGTTAGCACGTGAGAAGAAGAAGAGGGGGGATTGTATGAGGGTTCTCCAAAAAGTTTCCGCACTGTTATTTTTAATAAGTTTCGCAGTCATCTTCACCACGGCGTGACAACTCATACTAAACTGCAAGGACTGCCGGCTTGCCAGACAGACTAGTCACATGACACTCTGACACAACCAATTTCTACTTCTCCCGCCCTCACCGTTTCCATCAAAAATATAAAAAGTGCAGAAACTTTTTGAAGACCCCTTTGAGACCAAGTGTCAGCTCACTGGACAAGAAATCTAGAACTTGCCGGTTTGAGAACTAGAGGTTCACTCAGTTGCACATTATATAGTTCTCGGGTCTATTAATGTTCTCATAGGATGCAATCTACCCCAAGACACCCCTAAGAATGTATCCTATCCATTCACTAGAGACTGGTGACATCACTGAGAATGCAGCCTATCCATTCACTAGAGACCGGTGACATCACTGAGAATGCAGCCTATCCATTCACTAGAGACCGGTGACATCACTGAGAATGCAGCCTATCCATTCACTAGAGACCGATGACATCACTGAGAATGCAGCCTATCCATTCACTAGAGACCGATGACATCACTGAGAATGCAGCCTATCCATTCACTAGAGACCAGTGACATCACTGAGAATGCAGCCTACCCATTCACTAGAGACCAGTGACATCACTGAGAATGCAGCCTATCCATTCACTAGAGACCAGTGACATCACTGAGAATGCAGCCTATCCATTCACTAGAGACCAATGACATCACAGAGAATGTAACCTATCCATTCACTAGAGACTGGTGACATCACTGAGAATGCAACCTATCCATTCACTAGAGACCAGTGACATCACTGAGAATGCAACCTATCCATTCACTAGAGACCAGTGACATCACTGAGAATGCAACCTATCCATTCACTAGAGACCAGTGACATCACTGAGAATGCAGCCTATCCATTCACTAGAGACCAGTGACATCACTGAGAATGCAGCCTATCCATTCACTAGAGACCAGTGACATCACTGAGAATGTAACCTATCCATTCACTAGAGACTGGTGACATCACTGAGAATGCAACCTATCCATTCACTAGAGACCAGTGACATCACATAGAATACAGCCTATACAATCACCAGTGACTGATGACATCACTGAGAATGCAGCCTATCCAATCACTAGAGACCAGTGACATCACAGAGAATGCAGCCTACCCATTCACTAGAGACCAGTGACATCACTGAGAATGCAGCCTATCCATTCACTAGAGACCAATGACATCACAGAGAATGTAACCTATCCATTCACTAGAGACTGGTGACATCACTGAGAATGCAACCTATCCATTCACTAGAGACCAGTGACATCACTGAGAATGCAACCTATCCATTCACTAGAGACCAGTGACATCACTGAGAATGCAACCTATCCATTCACTAGAGACCAGTGACATCACATAGAATACAGCCTATACAATCACCAGTGACTGATGACATCACTGAGAATGCAGCCTATCCAATCACTAGAGACCAGTGACATCACAGAGAATGCTACCTATCCGTTCACTAGAGACCAGTGACATCACAGAGAATGCTACCTATCCGTTCACTAGAGACCAGTGACATCACTGAGAATGCAGCCTATCCATTCACTAGAGACCAGTGACATCACAGAGAATGCAGCCTATCCGTTCACTAGAGACCAGTGACATCACAGAGAATGCTACCTATCCGTTCACTAGAAACCAGTGACATCACTGAGAATGCAGCCTATCCATTCACTAAAGACCAGTGACATCACTAAGAATGTATCCCATCCATTCACTAGAAATCAGTGACATCAGAGAATGCCGCCTATCCATTCACTGTCGTATGTACACTATGCAGAAGGGCAGCTGCTCGGCACAGGATCCAGAAGAATGTGGCGATCACTGTAGAAGTGATGACTACCCCATTGGGGTTAATTTACAAAAATTGGAGTGCAAAATTTGGTGCAGCGGTGCACAGAAACCAATCAGCTTCCAGGTTTTATGATCAAAGCTCAATTGAACAAGCAGAAGTTAAAAGCGGATTGGCTCCCATGCACAGCTGCACCAGATTTTGCACTCTTCAGTAAATCAACCCCAGAGTAGGAAGTCACCACTTCTACAGTGATCACCACATTCTTCTGGATCGTGTGCCAAGCAGCTGCTTTTCTGCATATTGAACACAGGAGTCGATCTCTCAGCACAGCTACCCTTCACAGAAGGCCTGGAGAAGAGGCGGGGCAGTGACACCATGATCCATCCAATCATAGAACAGGATAGGTGCAAACAGAAGTAAAGTTTGCTACACTTTGAGGTACCAACATTTGAAAAAAAAGAGTTAGTAGCACCTTAGGGATGCCCATCTTTCCCATGTTCCATGGGGAGGGTCTGGATCACACATTAATTGCTCATCACAAAGACAGAAAGATTTAAAAGGGCAAGTTTACCTTTTGTAACATGTTGCACCCATATTCAGGGTGTAACATGTTACAAATCCATCGGCCCCCAAATCACCCCAGTGTGTCAGGTGGCGGACGATCTTCTTCCCCTGGCTCGCTGTCATTCTATGCAAAGAACGTGGCCGTGCGTGGCTCTGCACGTGAATAGAAAAGTATGCGGTCTGGCAGGCTTTGCGCCCGTTGGCTTGTAGTTTTTATTGAACTATCACAGCGCTAAGGTAGTTCATTGATGTGTCCTGTTAGCGTGTAAATGCTTGCCCATATGATGAACATCCAAACAGCTTACACACAGCGCCCGTTAGAGCCCTGCATATCACCCACGATCTGCCGATCATGAGTACAATGCTTTCCTGGGTCCCAACAAAAAAAATAAATGCACATTTTTTTTTTACCTGCAGAAAGATGTGCATTTATTATATTTTTTTTAAAAAGGTGAACTTATCCTTGAAAGTAGACCTCAAGAAGCACAACATGCAGTACTTTGTCCCATCTTTCTAGGTGCTGTCTATGGCTAGCTGTGAGGACGGACGCCCCCCCCAATCTCCCTCCACAACCGTCCAACCACACAGCTAGCAAGGAGACCGCTAATTTGATTGACAGCCGTTTTCTCCATCTCCAAGTTCTATGTTCTGTTCCCCACTGGTGTGCGAGGTCGAACAGGGCGCCTACCTCCACCGCCATCCAACCACACAGCTAGCTTGGAGAAGGCTGCTTTGATTCATGGAAGGGGTGGGGCGTGTCAGCTAAAATGTTACAGGCAAGTGCTTGGAGATGGAGAAAACTGCTGTCAATCAAATTAGCTGTCTCCTTGCTAGCTGTGTGGTTGGACGGCGGTGGAGGTAGGAGGGGGCGCCCTGTCAGTCCTTACAGCTAGCCTTAAAGGGGTTGTAAGCCAACGTGTTTTTTTCACCTTGATGCATCCTATGTATCAAGGTGAAAAAACACCTGGCAGTGACCAGCCCCCCCCCCCCCGTTTTACTTACCTGAGGCCTAGAACTTGACCCACGGGGACGCACCATCTCTCTGCCCGGGGTTCTCGACTCTTGATTGGATAGACTGATAGCAGCGCAGCCATTGGCTCCCGCTGCTGTCAATCAAATCCAATAATGCGGGTGCTGGGGGGGGGGGGGGGCGAGGCCGAGACCCACATTCGGCCTCTATGGAAGTGAATGCTGGACTCGGGAGCATGCCCGCAAGGTAACCCCCCCCCGGGAGAGCGCTTCTCCCAGAGGGTTATCTGATGTGGGGAGGAGCCGCCGAGGGACCCCAGAAGACCAGGTTCGGGGCCACTCTGTGCAAAACGAGCTGCACAGTGGAGGTAAGTATAATGTTTGTTATTTTATTTGTAAAAGGAGCCCTTACAATTACTTTAAAGCGTTTGTTAACCCCAAAAAAAAAAAAATATTGATCCTGTTTCTTTAAAGCATGTTATACAGCGCAGTGCTTGTGCTGTGTAATTTGGCCCCCCGTATCGCCTAAATTACCTGGCTGATCCTGCCTGGCTATACCCTCCCCCCTCTAAACTGACCACGATAATCCTGACACCGTGGTCCGTTTACGTGCCTCCGTCATCCGCAGCCTGCTTGCCTGTGTCTGTGTCGTCCTCTGTCCTCCTTCTCCTCCCTCTCCTCTCTGCCTGTCAGCTCCCCAATCCGCCTAACCGGCTCTAAATATAACAGCGTTTTTCTTCTATAGTTCACACTGATATATAACACTAAGATCCCCAGTGGATGTCATTCATAAAAATATGCTGTATAATAGCTTACTTCAGAGCGCCGTTGGCTGCTCTCGTGACTGCCCACCGGTCTCCTCCCATCCCCTCCACGTTTTGGCTGACGTCAGCCGGAGTTTCCCAGCACCTACCCCTGCAGCTATCGCATCGGGAGCGAACGGCGCTGTAAAATAAGTAATTATACCGCATATTTTTATGAATGACATGCACTGGAGAGCTTAGTGTTATATACCAGCGTGAACTATAGCAGAAAATAAATGTGCCCTAACACTTTAAGGCCTTTACACACAATACGAAAATCGTTAGTACGGTGCTTTCGACAGACGATTCTAGTTTTTCAGACGACAAAAACTGGATGTGCAGACTATAAAATTTTAATCGTACGTGAACACAACGTCTGATTTTCCTTTAATTAGTACGGTTTCCGTCCAAAAAAAAAATCGTAAGAGCAAGACTACGCATGCTCAGAAACGAAAGAATACATACAAAACTATTTAACACATTATGTCACTTCTGAAGTTGAATTCTGTCGTACGAGAATTTTCACATGGTGAGTAACCTCTTAAAGCGAAGTTCCACCCAGAAATGGAACTTTCGCTTATCGGATTCCTCCCTCCCCTCCAGTGTCACATTTGGGACCTTTCAGGGGGAGGGGAGCAGGTACCTATCAAATCCAGGTATTTGCGCCCACTTCTGGGCATAGATCTCCACACTTTCTGCAGCAAACTACGCCATGTCTGGCCCCTCCTCCTTCCCCCCGCTGTCTTCTGGGAGACACAAAGGTCCCAGAAGACAGCAGGGACCACTCAGAACGCACAGCACGACTTGCGCATGTGCAGTAGGGAACCAGGAGTGAAGCCAAAAGTCTTCACTTCCTGGTTCCCTTACCAGGAATGGAGGCGGCAGAACCCACGAGTCGATCCGAAGATCAGCTTAGGGTGCCGACATCGCAGGCTTCCTGGGCAGGTAAGTGTCCATATATTAAAAGACAGAAGCTACAGTATTTGTAGCTGCTGACTTTTAATTTTTTTTTCCCAGGCGGAACTTCGCTTTAACTTTCAGCTAGCAAGCAACAAAAAATTGGACAAACGTTCCTCCAAAAAATCTGATCGTGTGTACGAGACTTTAGACAATGGGAAGTTCTATGTGTACTTTATCCATTGGGGAACAGAGCATGTTATTTAAATGTTATTTAATCAGCAAGTCCACTTTCTAAAAATGTCCTTCATTAAATTTCAGACTGGAAACATCTCCAAACCAGAACAATCAAACAAACCAAACAACATCCTGAATATACTGTAAGAAACCAAAAGCAAGACAAAGAAAACAATGCAAAATTTCCCAATGATCGCTTCCACTGGAATTCTTCAGAATAATACACTGGTAAGCCTGGTATTCCCCCAATTCTGTAGATTCTGTATATAGTTCTTGAGAACGTTCCAATCCACGTACTTATCCTGCTGCTTACACTATGAGGCGGAATGGTTCATACAGATCACGAACCTCGAGCAGCAGAGCAGAAATGATCCTTCAGGCTACGGAACTTTCCATTCCAGTCCTATACAGCCAAGCCCAGCAGTATTGGAGGACATCTTTGGTCAACAACCGAAAGCACACAATGTATACAGTCACTTTCCTATAATGCCTGGAGCAGCCATTCCCAACCATGGTTTCGTGGAACCGTAGAGTTCCTCCAGAGGTTGCTAGGGGTTCCTCGAGCTGTGGATGATTGATTTACCATCTGATGGTGCCTGCATAGTTCCAGGGCCAACGCCAATTGGCAGATCCAGGGTTTTCTGCCAATTTTTCCACTGAGGAAACTGTACTTCCTCAATGCAAGAGGCACTACACAAGATGAGATTACAAAGGCACTATCCCCCCGAACTCAAGAAGACCAGAAGGGCTCATTTCATAGTTGGTAAGGTCGAATAAAGTCACATTCCCTCTGTTCTTAGCTGCACAAGAGCTGGAGGGAGGAGGAGAAGCAGCAGCACACTGATCTTCTCAGTGAATGGCTGTCCAGTGAGGGCGTGTCAGGACGAGTCTCATCATTGGAGGAGAGCATACTGACTTCCCAGCACAGCTAGAGAACTGACTGCGCTTATGCTCTCCTGCCTAGTGTGGTCAGATTTTAATAGGAAAGCAGAAGGACTAGCGGGAACACCAGGGATTTCACACAAAGGAAGCAATACAAAGAGAACAGGAGACTTTCTTTTACAAGTACATGGCACAGCAGGCACATATCAGCAATATGAAATGTTGGGTTTACAAATGCTTTAAGTACTGGGACAAGGCACCCAGGCACAAATCCTCCCTCCAAACCAATATTAGCATCTTCAATTGCTCCAGGAAATATCACAGGACATACCAAAAACTAAGCTCAAAGTGTAGTATACTAATCAAACCAATTTATTAGGGCTGTTACTGATTAAAATTTTTGTGTTCGATTGATCGTTTTTTTAAAATCGATTAATCGACTAATTTTGATTATAAACGTACATACAGATCCAGCTACTTTTAGCTGATCTCCTTGAGATATAGATTATATATATATATATATATATATATATATATATATATATATATATATATATATATATATATATATATATACACATACACACACATACATACACACACACACACACACACACATACTACTACACATATAAACTACTCACATAAAGATGATAAAAACACAGCATGTAAAGCCGACAATCGTGTTAGTTCAGTAGGGCAGCAGCGGGTGATGTCATGCGTAGCTCCTCCCCCGTACGCGTTACGTTCAATCAGAACTTTCTCAGCGGGACGGGGCTACGGCGTCACCCTACAGTCTATTTAAATAGCACCGTTGTTATGGCAACGGCCTAAGCCGGATATAGCGGGGCATGGCTAGGACGTCGCGCGTCAATCAAAAGCAAGCGCCGCCGTCATGGCAACAGCAGAAGCTGATCCACACGCAAAAATATCACAGCTTATCAGCCTCTAAGGACAATGTTAAAAACGGAGGTCATCAATATTGCCTACACTTAGCTCACTGAATGATCCCAGTTAACCACATCCCTATTTTACCATCACTGTCCAGGCTGTCCGGTGACGTCACGGACATCATCGACGTCACCGGACTCCTCCCCCCTTCCCTTCGTTAGCAAACGGAGGCACTTGGGGAAGGGGGGGAGGAGTCCGGTGACATCGATGTCCGTGATGTCACCGGATCTCCGACGGAACTCCCTGAAAACCCGTAAGCCGGTGGAGAGGCGAGCACCGATCAAAAGAATTTTGATCGATCAAAAAAAATTAACGATTAATCGAGGAATTAAACGTTATTTCCGCAGCCCTACAATTTATTCATTAAAATATGCTTACAGAAGTTAAAAATTGTGCAAGTCTTATTGATATATAAAATTGGTAACATCAAATATGGCAGAACTCAACTTCCTGTTCTGGTCAGCGCCTGACATCACTTCCTCCTTGAAATCCCTATAGAGAGTTGTTATCTTTTTATTCAGCTTTGGAAGCTAACCTGGTCAGCTTTGTCTAATAGAAAGATTTTCTAGAGTTCTAAAAATTGACTGTCATTGACTATTTGCTGTGGTCGGTGTTCTAGAAGAACAATTTCAAGATGCAAAGTTCGATAATGCATCAGTTTGAGAACACAGATGTCTCCTGGGTCGGAAAATGCCCAACCTGAAATGGTCTATGAAGGTTCTCATTTATCCAGGTCTTGGTACAGCTAGTAGTAGCTGGTTGCATTCAACTGAACTGCATGTTGAAGACGTTTCATAACTCTCTAAGCCACTTCTTTAGCTCCAATGAGTGTCAGGAACATACCCCGCCATTTATATTCACACAGGGAGACCAGGTACCTTAACCCAATCACCATGGAATGTATCAAGGCAGCCGAATGAGTATCGAAGAACAGGAAGAAGACGCGAAAGTTATAGAACCACCCTGTTCTAATCATAGAATCCCTTCTTTTGTGTCAGGAAGTCTCTACAGGTGTTACTCCTTCAAATGACATCGCTGAAGGTGTGAAGTGTTGTTGTTGAAGGTGTGAAGTGTTGTTAAAGGTGTGAATTATTGTCAACCAATAGCAATTCACAGCTTCAGCCATGTGAAAGTAAGATGATGTAACTAGAATGGGGAGGGGGGGGGGGGTGTTCCACAACTTTCACTCCTCCCGTCCTGTTCTTGGACAATCAGCATTTGCCTTAACATACCTTTATCCATGCCAATAGGATAAAGGTGTCTGCGTTACCGGTTTGAATAAAAATGCTGCGAAAAGTCAAGTATGTTCCTGACCCTCATTAGAACTGAAGAAGTGGCTTGGATAAGCAGCAAAACATCTTCAACATTACAGAACAAGTCCAACTGATAGTGACCTAACTTGACTTGCTTCTTCTAGAACTCATGAGGTGCAGTAAGTGGTCAATGTGAGGTACTATTGAGATTAGAGGTCGACCGATATATCGGCTGGCCATATTTGGCTTTTTTTACTTAATCGGCATCGGCCGATTGTGCTGATAAAAAAAGCCGATTATAACTTCAGCGGGACTTGCAAATGACTTCTGTAAAAGAAGTCAATGCAAGTTGCCCGATGTTATCTGTGGAGAGGATTCTCTCCTCCCTGGGCAGCCTGCCAAGTCTGATAAGAAGAAACATTGCATCTTTTCAGGTTCTTTTATCAATGAGCTGAGCTCCATGTGTAGAAGCTCTCAGTTTAACCATTTAGAGACTAAATCTTTTCTGACACTTGTTGCTTACAAGTAAAAATCCTGTATTTTCTGCTAGAAAATCACTTAGAACCCCCAAACATTATATATATATATTTTTTAGCAGAGACCCTAGGGAATAAAATAGCGGTTGTTGCAATATTTTATGTCACACTGTATTTGCGCAGCGATCTTTCAAACGCAATTTTTTTTTAAAAATACACTAATGAAATTAAAAAAAAAAAAATAAGCAGTAAAGTTAGCCCATTTTTTTTCGTCCAAAAGTTTTGATTACCTGTTTTTGAGTATTTAATATTTAAGATATCGTTATTTTTTTTTTTATCTAAATTATACATACAAGTGAACTGATTGGAGGTTTGTTTTGTTTAATAAATGTAAAAAAATTTCTGCATCACTTAAGGCTGCTTTCACACTGGAGCGGGCATGCGTTGACGGTAAAACGTTGTTAGTTTTAGTGGCGCTTTACCGTCATTTTAGCGGCGCCATTTGGCTGCTAGCGGGGCACTTATAACCCAGCTAGCGGCTGAGGAAGGGGTTAAATGCGCCCCTGAAGCGCTGCTGCCGAAACGCTTTGCAGGCGCTTCAGCAGCGGTGCGCATTCATTTCAATGGGCAGGAGTGGTGGAGGAGGGGTATACACCGCTCCAAAGATGCCGCTTGCAGGACTTTTTTTAAACATCCTGCCAGCACATCACCACGAGTACTTTCACACTGAGACTGCAGGGGAGCTGTTTTACAGGCACTTTACAGGAGCTATTTTTAGCCCAAAAGCGCCTGAAAAACGCCCCAGTGTGAAAGGGGTCTAACTGTTAGATTTTATGAGATGAAGGGAAAAAAAAAAGTAAAAAAAAAAAAATAAAAAATCGGACTAATATCGGCCCAAAAAAATCAGCATCTTATATCGGCCATCGCGATTTCTAAATATCGGCATCGGCCAGAGAAAAACCCATATCGGTCGACCTCTAATTGAGATTCTAGAAAAAGTGACAGAAATTTCACACCTTCAGCCATGTGAATTGAGGTGTTAAACACCTACGCAGACATCCTGACGCCAAGGATGGGATTTATGTAACTAAAACGGGGTGGATCCACAACTTTCAGATCCTCTCATTCTGTTCTTAGGCCATCACCATCTACCTTGACTCATTCCATGCTGATCGGACAAAAGGTGTCCTTTACTTGTGTAACATGCTGGGGTATGTCAAGTGTTGGAAGTGTAACTAGAACGGGGTGCTTCCGAAACTTTCACACCTCCCATCCTGGTCTTGGACAATCAACATCCACACTTTCCATGGTATCTGTGCTATTTGTGTGGATATAAATGGTGGGGTATCTTCTCGACACTCAATGAAACTGTAGAAGTGGCTTGGAGAGGCTATGAAACGTCTTCAACATTACAGAACAAAACCATTTGAAGGTCAATAACTACTAGGGGTGCAACGGATCGTCATCGATCCGTGATTCCGATCCGCGGAGGTTGATCCGTACGGGACACCCGCGATCCGCAGAACGCTCTGTGGCCTTGGCCATAGGAAAGGCCGCGGCTTCGGCCTAGCTCCGGAGCGGCGGCCATCTTGGTACACCCGGCGGCCGTTTAGCACGTGATCGCTCCGTCAAATGACGGAGCGATCACTTGTAACAAACCGGCGTCATCCTCTCTCCCCTCTGTGTACTGATCTGTACAGTGGAGGGGAGAGATTGGATGGCAGCAGTGCCAATACTCTGCAATGTTCTGCTGCATGCCCTGCCAATACTCTGCAATGCAATGACAATACTCTGCAACGCCCTGACAATACTCTGCAACGCCCTGACAATACTCTGCAACGCCCTGACAATACTCTGCAACGCCCTGACAATACTCTGCAACGCCCTGACAATACTCTGCAACGCCCTGACAATACTCTGCAACGCCCTGACAATACTCTGCCATACCCTGACAATAGTCTGCCATACCCTGCCAATATACCCTGCCAATATACCCGCCAATACCCTGCAATACTCTGCCACACCCTGCCAATAGGTAAATTGTGGATATTACAGTGGGGGAGATTTTTTTTTTTGTTGATCCGAAAATGATCCGAACCGTGACTCCTGATCCGAGGAACGATCCGAACCGTGAGTTTTTTGATCCGTTGCACCCCTAATAACTACTACTAACTATACAATGACCTGGATAAATGGGAACCTTCCCAGGAATTTCAGGTTAGTTGTACGATTGACCATTACAGAACAAAACATTTAAGAGAGAGAGAGAGATGGCACATCCTTCCTTGGGGCTGGTTTTGTTCTAACTGAAGCCGGTCCCAGCCTAGTATTCGATCTTAGACGGCCTCAAACAGAAAGTAAAAGCAGGCATGAGATAACTGATGCCAGAGAACTGTGCAGAGTTTCTGTTTCCAAGAACTGACACCTCTGTATGGACCCAGATGATAAATAGCAACGCAGAAGACTATATATTTTAAAGGGGCAATTCCCAGTAATACGTAAACCTTCTCTGTGAACTGCCAAGGACCTTCTGGACCCCATTCATTGCCCTGATAAAATGTGTAAAGAGAATAATCTTACAGAATAAAGTCCAACTACATGCAGTTTTTAAAAACAGAAACTCAGACCGCAAGCTTTTGTTTCTGTGCCTAGTGTCCTACTCCTGAAGGTGGCGCTATACACTCACCGGCCACTTTACTAGGTACACCTGTTTACCCAATTTGCTAAATCAGCCAATTAGATGGCAGCAACTCCATGCATTTAGGCATCTAGACGTAGCTGAAGATCAAACTGAGCATCAAAATGGGGAAGAAAGGGGGATTTAAAGTGTTGCTAAACCCACAACAGTACAATCAGTGTGTATATGCAGGAAAGCATGCTTGTCATACTCACTGTGGAACCCAAGGGGTGAATGCTCCACATTGTGTAAAAAGGCTGTTTGATCCTGTATGCACAGAGCCTCTCCTCCCTGCACGAGTCAAGCTGCACACGCTCAGTTTTGCTGTGTTATGCTAGAGAGGGTTTTATTTTCTTGGGCAGTGCATGTGATTAGCACATGGCCAATCAGCACTGTCCAGACAGAGGGTCAGGAGCCCTGCAACCTGATATGACAGCTCAGTGAAGTATGAAAACTCCTCCTACAAGCTTCACCAGGAACTGATAGAAATCATAAGACTGCTATATACTGCTGATGGGAAAAGGTATTTAGCAGTATATATTTTCTAAAATAATTGTATTTCCATGTTCTGTGTACTGTGGGAGACCAGATATAGTGAATGCAGGGTCCTGGGTTTAGGAACACTTTAATGTACAAGATGGGCTTGGTCTGAGTATTTCAAAAACTGCTACTACTACTACTACTACTGGGATTTTTACACACAACCATCTATTACCATCTCATTTACATAAAATGGTCTGGATAAAAGAGAAAATATCCAGTGAGCAGCAGTTGTGTGGAGGAAAATGCCTGGTTGATGTCAGAGGAGAATGGGCAGACTGGTTGGAGATGATAGAAAGGCAACAGTAACTCAAATAACCACTCGTTACAACCAAGGTATGCAGAATACCATCTCTGAACACACATCGAACCTTGAAGCAGATGGGCTACAGCACTCCTGTCAGCTAAGAATAGGAAACCGAGGCTACAATTTGCACAGGATCACCAAAACTGGACAATGGAAGATTGGAAAAAAGGTTGCCTGGTCTGATGAGTCTGGATTTCAGCTGCGACATTCAGATGGTGGGGTCAGAATTTGGTGTAAACAACATGAAAGCATGGATCCATCCTGCCTTGTATCACCGGTTCAGGCTGGTGGTGGGGGTGTAATGGTGGGGGGGATATTTTCTTGGCACACTTTGGGTCCCTTAGTACCAATTGATCATCGTTTAAACCCCACGGCCTACCTGAGTATTGTTGCTGACCATGTCCATCCCTTTATCACTACAGTGTCCCCATCTTCTGATGGCTCCTTCCAGCAGGATAATGCACCATGTCACAAAGCTCCAATCATCTCACCACTGGACAATGAGGTCCCTGTACTCCAATGGCCTCCACACTCACCACATCTCACCAGATCTCAATCCAATAGAGCAGTGGTTCTCAACCTCAGTCCTCAAGTACCCCCCAAACAGGCCATGTTTTGGGAACTTCCCTTAGATAAAATAGCTCTTATCAATACCATGTCATTTAAAGCAGCTGTGCAAAGTAAAGGAAAACCTGAAAACACGGCCCGTTGGGGGGGACTTGAGGACTGAGGTTGAGAACCACTGCAGTAGAGCACCTTTGGGATGTGGTGGAATGGGAGATGGCAGTCATGGATGTGCAGCTGACAAATCTGCAGGAACTGTGTGATGTTATCATGTCACTATGGAGCAAAATCTCGAAGGAAACGTTTCCAACACCTTGTTGAATCTCCGCCATCAAGAATGAAGGCAAAAGGGGGTCCAACCCGACAGTCGCCGCAGCTGTCCTCCATTTGCATGAATTCGCATACGAAGCCATTACTTGCGGTTGGGGACAGGTCATCCCCTGGACACAAGCTGAGCGCAATTCAGGTCTCCTGAATGCCAGCTTATTGTAAGCCTGATGTTTTACTCCTGCCTGTTGGCTCTGTGAAGAATTAAACGGTCGATAGGCTGTGCCTTGTACGTATTTTCATGCTGCATAATGGAGTCTGGAGCGCACCTACAATCATGAAGCCACAAGTTCAGTCCTGACCCAGAGCGTCTGCAAAGACAACCTTTGTGCAGAGCTGCAATGTCACGAGGTGAAGGAACAAAAAAGAAGAAAAAAAAAAAAAAAAAAAAAAAAAGGTGCTTTTTGCACGCGACCAGTATATAATAGCTTTGTTTTGTTGGTGAAGGGAAATCCCAGACTGCGTTTTCTGGTTTGAATTATACAAGTCCTTCCAGGTTCAGCAGATGTGACTCCAACAAGTTACTTTAGTTCAAAAAGGAAAGAAAATTTTAGTGTTATTTATTTAAATTTTTTATTTTTTTTGAGAGATTGAAATAAAGGCGATTTGTATAGTCAGTCATCTGATCGGCGTGTGATAAGTAAGCCCAGTGCAAACCTGGAGAACGCTAATCGAGGAAAAAACGTCATCAGTAAAGGTTACGTCTGCCCGTAATTTTTTCCATCCAGTGCTCAGATAAGACTTCATGCACATGGGTAGTTTGGCTCGTATAGTGTAAAACACGGGTGTTTTGGGGTGCCTGGCGGGGAGGGGGGGGGGGGGGGACAGGTGCATTGTACTAGCAGCTGGGTAAGATCTACGACAAGCTGAAATGCGCAGATGCCGGACACGGCACGGTACTCGCATACTGAGCCATGTCCATGGAACGACTTGTACCCCGAATGCAAAAAGTCCACGTTCTGGTCGTATGTCCTCGTACTCATGTGGTCCTGTGTGTGTAAGTACCACTAAGAACAGCAACCAGCTGCTGTCTTTTTTACATGGTTATTGACTTTGACCAACTGCTGGCCGCAATTGTAAGTTGCACCCGTGCTTCCCAGGAATCCCTGACACACGTTTTTTATGTGGTACTGGCCAAACTGCTTGAGTGCATGAGCCCTAAACTAACCAAAGCCAGAAGTCAACGTACGCACCTACAGTGGTAATGTATAGTTTGAAGCATGCATTGGGGCTGATCTGACATCTGAAGTGCATGCATTGGGGTTGATCTGACATCTGAAGTGCATGCATTGGAGCTGATCTGAGATCTGAAGTGCATGCTTTGGAGTTGATCTGACATATGAAGTAAATGCATTGGGGCCGATCTGAGGTCTGAAGTGCATGCATTGAAGCTAATCTGAGGTCTAACGTGGATGCATTGGAGCTATTCTGAAGTGTGAAGTTTATCCACTGGAGCTGATCGGACATCTTATGTGCATGCATTGGACCTTATCTGAGGTCTGAACTGCATGCACTGGAGCTATTCTGAGGTGTGAAGTGTATGCACTGGAGCTGATCTGAGGTCTGAAGTGCATGCATTGGGGATGATCTGAGGTGTGAAGTCCATGCAAGTTTATGCACTGGAGCTGAATTGACATCTTATGTGCATGCAGTGGGGCTGATCTGAGGTCTGAAGTCCATGCATTAAAGCTGATCTGAGGTGTGAAGTGCATGCACTGGAACTGATCTGATATTGAAGTGCATGCATTGGGGCCAATCTGAGGTCTGAAGTGCATGCATTGTACCTTATCTGAGGTTGGAACTGCATGCACTGGAGCCAATCTGAGGTCTGAAGTACATGCATTGGGAATGATCTGAGGTCTGACCTGCATGCATCGGGGACCATCTGAGGTGTGAAGTGCATGCATTGAAGCTGATCTGAAATCTTATGTGCATGCATTGGGGCTGATCTGAAATCTTATGTGCATGCATTGGAGCTGATCTGAGATGTAAAGTGCATGCATTGGAGCTGATCTGAGTTGTGAAGTGCATGCATTTGAGCTCATCTGAGGTCTGAAGTGCATGCATTGGAGCTGTTCGGAGGTGTGAAATGTATGCATTGGAGCTGATCTGACATGTTACATGCATGCATTGGAGCTGATCTGACATGTTACATGCATTGGAGCTGATCTGACATGTTACATGCATGCGTTGGAGCTGATCTGACATGTTACATGCATGCATTGGAGCTGATCTGACATGTTACATGCATGCATTGGAGCTGATCCGACATGTTACATGCATGCATTGGGGCTGATCTGACATGTTACATGCATGCATTGGGGCTGATCTGACATGTTACATGCATGCATTGGAGCTGATCTGACATGTTACATGCATGCATTGGAGCTGATCTGACATGTTACATGCATGCATTGGAGCTGATCTGAGATGTAAGGTGCATGCATTGGAGCTGGTTTGAGATAAAAAGTGCATGCATTGGAGCTGATCTGAGATGTAGAGTGCATGCATTGGAGCTGATCTGAGATGTAGAGTGCATGCATTGGAGCTGATCTGAGATGTAGAGTGCATGCATTGGAGCTGATCTGAGGTGTGAAGTGTATGCATTGGAGCTGATCTGACATCTTGCATGCATTTGAGCTGAGGTGTGAAATGTATGCATTGGAGCTGATCTGACATGTTACGTGCATGCATTGGGGCTGCTCTGAGGTGTGAAGTGCATGAATTGGGGCTGATCTGACATCTTGCATGCATTGGGGCTGATCTGAGGTCTGAAGTGCATGCATTGGGGCAGATCTGAGGTGTGAAGTGCATGCATTGGAGCTGATTGGAGGTGTGAAGTGCATGAATTGGGGCTGATCTGACATCTTGCATGCATTGGAGCTGATCTGAGGTCTGAAGTGCATGCATTGGAACTGATCGGAGGTGTGAAGTGCATGAATTGGATCTGATTTGACATCTTACATGCATTGGAGCTGATCTGAGGTGTGAAGTGCATACATTGGGACTGATTATCTTGCAATGACAAGTTAAACAAATTAATAGCCAAATATTAATATCTAAGTGTAATTTGCCATTAGAAGTAGCGCGATCAATACAGAATTTGATGAATTGGCGCATCATGCACAGAAATTGAAAGCAAACTGAAGACTCTGCTGCGCACTGGCCTGCCGGTCGTCTAATTCTTGTAGAAATGACCTTTAATGTGCAGAGGGTCGCTGATCTCTGCCTGGACTCGTGAATGCCGGAGCAGCCTTGTTTATACCTCTTCTTGTTTTTTTTCTCTTTAAGTGTCATGTTTTGTTACCAGCTGAAAAAAGGCCAAAAATGCTCAGCGGAGGTCTCTTCAAAAAAAGGGGATTTCCAGCTTGAAAACGAGTTGTTTTCAAACACAAACATACCAACGCCACCGCCACTGCGTCATCAGAGGTTGTTAAGCAAACATAGTAACGCTAAATAGACAAGGGAGGAATTTGAAGATCGGGGACTGATTGCTTCAAGTAGAACTCCAACCAAAATCTTTTAGTTCTTGGATGGAGCAGGTAAGGGTTAGAACCTCCGCCAGGTTTCTACTTATCTGTGTTTCTGCTGAGATTTCCAGCCTATTCCTGCCCCATAGCCAAGAAGACAGCCAGTGGATGAGCATATTACACCCAAGTGAGACAATTCAACCCTTAAGAGTTGCCATCAGAACGGGTGTCCCCATTGGAAGATTATCCTCCTGATCTTGTTTTGGTGAAAAAAAATTATAACATTTTAAATCCCCCCCCCCCCCACCTTCTGACAAGGAGTGTGTCTCCCCAAAAGGGAACAGACAGCAAGAAAACCAAGGAACATTGAAACTCCGTCCATAATTAGAGAAGAACAGGCTGGAGTTCTCCTTTAAGTTGTACACTTGGTGTGAACTTCTCTAGAGATACACATAGAAAGAAACGGGAAATGCCGATTTACTGCTGATGTGTGAGAGACCACATCACGAGCTGTGGATGTGATTGGGAATTAAAGCAGAATCGGCAGGGCTCTGCCTGAGCTGCCCACCTACTCTCATGCAGGACGAATCAAAACTTTTGGAGGGGCTTCAGATACAGCGAGGAAAGCCGTGGCCACAAGACAGCTGTGAGATGGCTCTGTAGAATGAATGCGGTATAAAAATGCATAATCACGTCAATTGCATGAACAGAAAACCTCTCCCTTACTTGGCGGACAATAGCAATCATCCGAAATATTCCAAGTTTAACTTTGATGGCCAGGGGTGACAAGGAGGAAGGGCTACTATTTTTATGTTTTTACATCTACTACGCATTAGTCAAATTTATCCCCAAAACATTGTGATGTGGCATCACCAGGAGTGTAAAAAGCTTGCATGGAAAGCTACTGGAATTGGCACACCCCAGAACTACATCTCCCAAGAGCCCTTTCCCTTCACACACACACACCCCAGAACTACATCTCCCAAGAGCCCTTTCCCTTCACACACACACACTCCAGAACTACATCTTCCAAGAGTCCTTTTCCTTCACACACACCCCAGAACTACATCTCCCAAGAGCCCTTTCCCTTCACACACACACACTCCAGAACTACATCTCCCAAGAGTCCTTTTCCTTCACACACACACACACAAACCCCAGAACTACATCTCCCAAGAGCCCTTTTCCCTATGGACACACCCCAGAACTACATCTCCCAAGAGCCCTTTCCCTTCACACACACACACACTCCAGAACTACATCTCCCAAGAGTCCTTTTCCTTCACACACACACCCCCCCCCCC